>OY986438.1:213255895-213720895 GCA_963920525.1 Dichetophora obliterata
AACACATACTTGCCATAACGAGTTTGTTGAATGTGTTAGTTGAACATTATTGTTCAATGTCAAATTTCCACGCCACTTAAATGTACTGGCATATAGAAGACATCGAAATTTTGACACTTTAACTCTCCAATCATGGTTATGAACTTGGCTGCATTGAACAATTTTTCAGCTCAACAGCGTACTAACAAACGAAAAAAAATGTCGCTACCTTTTCGCTGTCAAAAACACAATGCATTTCTTACGGAAGATTTCTTTTCGCTTCTACAGCATACTAAGCTTTAGTGAGCAAACAGAATTAAAAAATTATTTATTTTTGAATTTTGTCACTCTGTAAAAACTATTTAAATTGCATTTAAAGAGTAAATTTTCTCCAAATATATAATAGTGCACAAAAAATTCTTTCAACTTCTCCATCGTCAGCAAAAGTTAATAGAATATTTTCTATTCAAAATTCAATAAAAACCATTGCAACAATTTCTTCTTTAATGAAATCAACGGGTTTTTTAAAATCTAGTGAAAAAATGCCACAATATTGATATCAGAAGAAAAAATTTCAGAAAATTTGACTGAAAGTGAAGAATTGCTTGACTTAAAGATTTTCCCATTAATTTCTTTCGTTACCTTAATATAGAAAAGCACTACCTAACATTTTTAGATATCTATTTTTTGGCTGGATTGTTTCAGATTTTGGGTGGATAGGTGGTTGACCTAGGGGCATCTGCAAAGAATTTGGTTTAAAAAATCTTAGTCGCCTTGCTATATTAAGGTAACAAAAGAAATTCGCACGTTTGTAGAAAACGTTGCTTGCTTTTTGCACTTTATTAATTTTTGTTTATTAATTATAAAAAGACCTAAACCTTATGCTTATTTGATTTTTTTAATAGATTTTATCAAGGCCGTAGCTAGGAATCACCCATGGGGGGGGGGGTTTTGATGAAAATTTTTTTATTCAATATTAAAAAATGAAAATATATAGGTACTTGTTTCATTTAATTTTTAAGTTAAGTTTTTCATATATTATGTATGTAAGTATATTTATTAAGGTGCCTCGATTTCCATTAGAAAAAAGTTGCATTTGTACCCCTCTAAAAATTAGCCTTGGTCTATTTTATAACACTTCCTAAAATATATTGACTGTTACGATAGCCGCCAGTGAGCTAAGCCATTTTGCAAAACCTCCATTAATAATGTTTTTCGTAAATATATTGACTAGTAGAATAGTTGCAAAAAAAACTGTCTGAAATTAAAGGCCGGAAAAAACTCTTCCAATTTGCATCAAAGAATTTTAAAGTTTTGCAAGAGCATTGAAGGTAATGCTGTTTCTCGTGCCTTATTAAGAATTTTTTTTAAAATTTATTTTTACTAAAATTTAATTGTTTCAGTGTTTCTAATGTAATCCTCACTTTCAAGATATCGTTGGAAAGGTTTTGAGTGCTTGATTGATTCAAGGCCAACACTTTTAAAATTTATACATATTAAAGCTAAAATGAGTCTTTATATGAACACTAAATTAAGAGTCGACTTTTTTTTGACTATGATAATAGGCCATTATCTTTAATCCGATTAAAAATATACAATTTTTATTAAAATTTCAATCCTCTGGGTGTTTGAACCACAAAAAACCCCCCTTTACTACGGCCCTGCATTTTAGTGATATCTTTCTCTGAATATTATAGACCACTTTTTTACTGATTATAAAAAACTTTTTTATATTAAGTAAAAATTAATTGAATTGTTAAAAACATTAAAACATTTAAATTTAAATAAAAAAATGTATTTAATTTTTTTTTTCATTTAGTATAATTTTTTCAAAATTTTTATACCAAAATCAAAGTCATTTATCAACCCTTACAGTAGCTCGGTTTTGTAACTTTTCTCACCGCAGTTCTCACCAGATTTTCTCACTTTGACGTCATTCTCACTTGCACTGTCTCTGTAATAAGATGAGAAAAACCAGAAACTAGTCTCGCTTGTTTCAGTTCTACTTTAGAAGGAATTCGGTAGACGAAGTGTTTCTGTAAATTAATATATGCGACTCGAATCGATTGAAGTTCTCACTATGTTCTAACTTGGTGAGAAACAGTTTTGCTTGTTTGTGCAACAATCATATTCAATGAAGATTTGGAAATAAATGTATCCATGTTACAAATACTTCTACCGGGTACAAGATATCAATTTTAGATTTTTTCATGTAGATTATAAATATATTATTAACAAAATATTATACGTACTACAATGCATATCTATATTATGATATATATTAACTGAAATATTTCATAAATGAGATTTATTCCATGATAAAATTTGTATAATTGCATTACGTAACCGCATTAAAAGAATACTCGGATCGCAATGTGTAGAGAAGGTTTGTGAATTTAATATCAACATCACTAATAGCGCATTCTTTTCTAAAAAAAATTCTGACCTCACAGAATGCAGAATTTTGTAGATTCTGACCTGAATTTACAGAATGTTGACTTCTTTTGAGATGAGAAAAGAACGGGAAAAATTAATTTTTTTTTTATTTGATATAAGCTGCACTGTTGTTTTGAATTCCGATGTATTTACGATTGAGGTTATGTATAGTGCCGACTGCATGGAATTTTTAACAAATACTCATCGAGCTATTCAGTTTTATTAAAAGTAACCACTTTAATCAATATTGTTTTGGATTCAATTCAAAAATTTTTCAAAATTGCAACATTTTGCTTCTCACAATTGTCACAGCATATAATATTACAGTCAAAATTATTTTTTCTGGTTTTATGTTGGTATTACTAGAGAGAAGAATGAAGAACCACCGAATTTTACAAGTCAGAAAATTCTGCATTTTTCGGTCAAAATCTTCGAGAAAAGAACACGATTTATTTTGAGGTCAACATTTTTTTAGAAAAGAACGGACAAAATGAAGAACTCCCAGAAAAAATGCAGAATTTTTTTACAGAAAAGAATGCGCTATAAGTGTCAAATTGTTTACTATCAAATCAAGTAATTGTCCACAAAAATAGCATAAACATGTATATTTCCGCCATATTCATAAATTAAGCACAAATAATATTTATATTTGTTTTTTATTTGTTGTTTATAGAAGAATCTCATGCAATTTCTCACAAAGTTTTTTGCCACTAGTTGCAATTTAATATATTCCCTTTCACTTGTTTATCTTTTTCATCACGGACCACTCGATTTACTCGCTTATCAGTTATGGTCCAATTATGTTAGCGTAACGCAACGCAAGGTTGCCGAAGCAAATGGCGGATTGCACGTAGATAATTTCATGTTGATTATGCAGGCGTACATCTGCTTAAAAATCTTAAACTCAGCTGCTTTTGTTTACAAAAAGTAATGGTCCAGTTATGGTCCAGTTAGCCTCGCATGGCACAGCAGCGCATGCAACGCAGATAAGCAGCTAGCACACAGCTAAATAAATGGTGATTATGCAAAGCATAGTCACATGGTCAAAATAAATTTTTAAAAAAATTAGTTTTCGCCAAAAAATCCAGGTCAATGCCCATGATTTTTAGTCACAGAAACTGTTTATTGAGTTTTGTGTCAAAACTAAGCAATTTTTGCGGATAAATGATATGTGATATGAAAGAGTTAGAAATTAAAATTAAAAGAAAAGAAAATTAACACAAAAAATACTTTTTGTGCATTGAAAATTTTAGAGGCTTTTTAAAAACAATTTTTTTCTTTCGAACTTTCATTCAAAGAAATTTCGGAGCATATCGATTGGAAAATAACGGAGATATTTGCTTACAAAATAAAAAATTTCCTATTTTCAATAGTTTTTTCTCCTTCTGAGGCAAGACTTTATTTTATTTAAATTTCCATTACAGGGAATAAATTCTTACGCAAAAGATTACTAGAATCTTATTTAAAGAGCATAAGTCACTAAAAGTGCAGTAATATATATATATTAGGGCGGGTCGATTTATTTTTCGACAATTTCCCTATGATTTCCATATTCTATGGGTTATTCCATGAAAATTTGCCAAAGGAACCATACCTCTATCGTTAAAATCGAGTCCCCTACTTTTTGTTGGTAGATTTTTTCCCAAATTGACGTTCGTATGAAATATTACCTACACGTTCACATCCATAACTCAAAAACTATCGATCGGGTTTAATCGCGCGTTGGAAAGGTGAGTTCATTTCGATCAATTTACAAAAAATCTCAAACATTGGTCCAACGGTTCAAAAGTTACGGGCATTTTTGTCCAAATTTTGAATTTTGGAGCATTTTTTCATTTTTTTCATGATTTTGTCCAAGAATATTACTTTCATGGCCATTTTTTTGGCTCAATTTTTTTGGCTTACAAAGCTTACAAACCTTACGTTACGACTGGACTGATTTTCGCTTTACATTATTGGCATATTTTTTCACAGGGTGCACACCCTGTGTTATGTTTGTTTATTTCTTTTTGTTTTTAGTTTCTTTATAGACTTCTTTATTTTTGTTTGTTTATAATATTCCAGTGTATGCTAGTTTTGTTTGAGCGTCATTTCAGTGAAGTGTTACTTGAAATAACTAACAAATAATCAAACTATTTTGAAATTTAGAAAAGATTTAAAGGTAAGTGTAAAAACATTGCTAACTATTATAGTTAATAGTTATATTATTATTCTATGAAAAACATATTTAATTCTTTTAGTGACGGTTTAAAAAATGGATTCAGAGCCTGGTTCATCGCAAAATCCAACAGATACCCAACTCAGTACTTTGCAACATTTGGTCTCTCATGATGTTTTTTCTTTTGGCGTGGCCTGTGAATTACCTGATATTAATCTGTCAACTAAACGAGATATATTGAAGTACTATTTTTTCTTGGCCGAACGTTCAAAAGCCCAAAGCAAAATGTTTTCCTATAAAACATTTACTCCCCAAGTAGCAGACAGATTGTTAGAAATTTGGAATCAACTTAATATTGAACTTATACTCAAAGGTAGCATCATTAGAAAATTGAATAATTTGCTTGACGCATATAGTAATGCAGATAAACAACGATTAAAACGCGCAACAGAATTCAAAAAATTCGTAGAATCAACAAACCAATTATTCAACATTGGAAAATGTAAATGCAACTTGAAAGAAAACGACTACTCATGTGGATCTATCCCAGAAAACTTAAAAGATTTCATGCGCGATCAATATAATGACAGAATACAAACGATACCGGAACACGATAGTGGAAGTGAAGAGACGATACCAACGACTATACCAACAATCCCAGTGAGCAACAATCCTACATACGAACCACATTATGACGAAGTTGATGTGAGAGGAGGTTCAGATTTAGTTCTGAACCACCACAAACATACACTCCCAGATACAATACTAAAAACTATGCAATGATGATATGATATTTGGTGTGCATGACAGAATGGGATCAGCATTGGCAACAGCTCTGATGGAAGACCTGGGCGTAAAAGATGCTCATGACAATCTTGTCATCATGGATAAAAGTAAACTTCGTAGAGAAAGAGAAGAATGGAGACAAGACGCACTTCGTAAGCGGTATGATGGCTCGAATTTGATATCATTTTCATTCGACGGCAGGAAAAATGATGCTCTAACTGTAGAAAAAATTGATGAGAAGTTGCATCCAAGGATGGTTAAAGAACCTCATCTAGTTGTTTTGAGGGAACCAAAATCTCAATTGATAGGCTACACAAAACTAGAAAGTGAAACTGCGGCAAGCAAAGTCAACAAATTGATCGAATTCTTCCAAGAAAAACAATTGTCTCTCGATTCATTAATTGCCATATGCGCTGATGGTGAACCAACAAATACTGGCGTACACGGTGGAATTTTGCGACTATTCGAAAAACAGTTAAAGAGACCACTGCACTGGTTTGTGTGTCTTCTGCACTTTAACGAGCTTCCGTTTAGACATTTGTTTGAAACTTTAGACAAATCAACCACCACTGGACCACGATCAACTACCGGAAAGTTGAGCTCAAAAATTGCTGATTGTGAAAATCTTCCGGTATGTAATTTTTATAGCTGATTCTTTACCATTTTTCATTCTATTTTTTAGCTTTTATGTTTTCTTTTCAGGTGGTAACCGATTTTGAGGAAATCGCTTTGGATAATATGCCTCCTGGTGATTTAAATCCATAAGAATTATCTACCGATTCGAGGTACTTGATGTTAATGGCCAATGCAATTTCTAATGGTGTGGTTCCCGCGGATTTGTCTCACATAAAACCAGGGCCAATTGCACATTCTCGTTGGCTGACCAAAGCCAATAGATTATTACGGTTGTATGTGACAACTAAAAATCCAACTGAAAATTTAAAAATTCTGGCTAACTATATAATAAAAGTATACACGCCAATGTATTTCAATGTTAAGTATTATAGCTCTGCCGCATACGGTAGTACATTACTTTTTAAATTTATTACTTGGACACGATTTTTACCACCGAATTTACTTGGAGTTGTAAATACAGTAATTCAAGATAATCCATATTTTGCACACTCAGAAAATATCTTGCTATCTATGTTGTTTGATGATAGAATGGAAAAACGAAACATTGCTATAAAGAAGATTTTACATTACCGAAGAGATATTGTCGACCCAACGGAACTTAGAGTTTATAAAAAATCTCTTATAAACTTTAATTGTACGGAATATACAAATATGATTGATTTAAATGACGATACCATTTTATTCGAACCACCGTTTACGCAAAGTTATTCGTGTGAACATTTGGAGGGATATTTAAATTACGAAGTGCCACCGTTCGATGATCCACAAATGCCTTTACACATTCAAGGAACGGAAAGACATGTCCAATTGCTGGTTGCCACTGCCAAACGAGTTGCAGGAAAGAATGTAGAAGGCGCTATGGCGACGCCATTAGAGAGCCGTACGAAAACACCAAGACTTGAAAGCAAACAAGACTTTCAGAAAAAATAATGTTTTTTTTCACATTTTGTCTTTCACTACACTCAAATTGAATATTTTTTTTGATAATAGGTTGATAGATACTTTATTATCTCTTAATTTGAATTTTTGTAAAAAAAAAATACAAAGGGAAAAAAAATCAAAAAGTTGGTTTTATGTGTTATTTTGTTTTAGCAATATCGCATGAATTAATCAACCGAATTCGATAAATTTGGGCTTAAACTCTTCGTTTTGAATTGTAAATTGAATTAAATAATGGATTGAGTCTAAAAAATGGCCATGAAAGTAATATTCTTGGACAAAATCATGAAAAAATGGAAAAATGGTCCAAAATTTGGACAAAAATGCCCGTAACTTTTGAACTTTTTACCAACAAAAAGTAGGGGACTCGATTTTAACGATAGAGGTATGGTTCCTTCGGAAAATTTTCATGGAATAACCCATAGAATACGGAAATCATAGGGAAATAGGAATTTTTTCACTCCCTACAAATCGACCCGCCCTAATATATATATATATATATATAGAAAATGGGCAACTTAATTATATATATTAAGTTTGGCAAGTTTTGCATTAAAAAATAAAAACCAAAACTAACTAGTTATTTTGTGCTCAAAAAAATTTCAATCAAACTTTACTTTTTATTTTTGCTTTAAAAAATAAAAATCAAAACTTTACCGTTGTTTTGCGAACAAAAAAATATCGGGCAAGTTTTGCTTTTTATTTTTGCCTTAAAAAATAAAAATCAAATATTACTGCTTATATTGTGCTTAAAAATATCGTTCAAATTTTCATTTTTATTTTTACCTTAAAAAATAAAAAGCAGAAATAATTATTTTTTGTCCAAAATTTTAAAAAGCAATAGGAAATCCTGTTCTACAATGTGAGAGCATTCTAATGGTACCTTCAAAACGGCGGTACGAAAATTTTTTCACAATGTGCTTTTTGGTTTAAATATCTACAAATCATTGTTATCTGCAGTCCCTGCCTTAAAGCTTCATATTCGTATAGCATATAGCTATGCCATACTTGAGTGCAGCTTTATAGATTATTTTAGTATTAAAATTTGTATCTATCTTCATTTTATAAACGAAAAGTAACGAATTACGGACCGGAGTTTTACAAAACAGAAGTAGACTGTGAAATTTTCAGAAAAAAATATTGATATTTAAACGTACCACTTTTAACTTAAAAATCTGATTTATATAGGAAAAAGTGCTCTTTTTTCAAAAAAATCCCAATAATTTTCTTTAAGTACAAATTTAAAAAATAAAACTGGTACTCTCCTCGTTTTCGATTTAATTTGTCTTTTAAATGAGCTATCAAACATTAAAATTACAAAAAAAAATTAATTAGTTATATATTACTTTTCGAAAAAGTTGCCTTGCTGTATTAAAAAAGTCGCAAAAATCTAAATTTTAAAAAATTTAATTGAAATATGGAAATATTTTCTTAAACTATACTTAAGACAGATACAAAAACCATGGCAGAATAACCAGGTAGATGCAATTCGGAGAGCAAAAAACGAGAAAGCAAAACATTGGCGTAGCTATAATGTCACTATTGACAATTTATTTTTATTCGTTCAGCCATATGGATGTATAATTTACTCGTAACCGTGTAAATAAAGCGAGTACCCGGATTTTTTGTGTGAAAATATAAGAAATATTATTAAAATCATTACAAATTTAATAAAATGAGCTGTGTTTATAGTTATAATACAGAATTAATTGTATTTTGGCTGTAAACAAAGCCAATACAAATTAAATTTTAATAAAATTTTCATTTGACTACTAGTTAGAATGTTCAGTAACCAATTTGTTTGTGTCGCTATGTACGGCTGCTTTGAATTGACAAAATATATTTTGACATTATAGCTACGCATTTGTTATTGTTTTATTTGTCGTAGAGAGCATGTTTCTAGTGAGCCTACCTGGTTATTCTGCCATGACAAAAACGTGTACGGTTACGTTTTATAAACGGGTGGCTATGAAATTTTTTGCTAGAAGTGTACCTTATTCAAAATTTCAAGTTTTGGTATTTTTTTTATTACATAAAATTAAAAAAAATTGCATCCGAGTATCCAAAATTTAAATCCATAAATTTAAGTCACGCACGCTCATGAATATTTCGTGTTTTTTTATGTGTTCATTCACGATCGCCCATCTCTACTTTTTTGATCACACCGTGTAATTAAAAAAATGCTTTTTGTAGCTTTATTATTTATGATTATTGTGTAACAGTGTCCTTGATAAATATATACATATTCTTTATATTTTTGATTGCCATGTCATAGTTTTGCTTTTTATCTTGTTTGAAGCAAAACTGAATTTGAAGCAAAACTTCCTTATTTTTCCTGTTTTTATTTAAAAAGAGCTAATTTTATTTAATTTTCACGAAAGCCAAATCCAAAAAATTAAAAACAAGTTCATGAGTTATACAATTTTTTTTAAATGTATTAATTTTATTTTTACCCAAATCATATTTTTATACATAAGTATATTATTTTATATATTTACAAACATTAATTTATGCATTGCTGAGCTATTATTCTACGCAAACTTTTTTGCACCTTTTTGTAAAACTTGCGTAGTTAGATATTATTTCAGAACATTGGATGAACGAGTAGCAACAAAATGTGAGCACCAAGTAATTTGTTATTCCACTGCAATAAGCCCCTCGCATTAGTAAATTACCTGTGCTGGATCCGCTAAAGAAGTATAAGTGCGAATAGGAGGCTGGTATAAAAATCTGAGTTGCTATTAAATCTCTAAGCCTTTGGCTATTGCGGTATCCTATATTTACAGTAACGGTTTCAAAATATTTTTTCGAGTTGACTATATTATGCAATATTTTTTCTGCGATCAGGCAAGAAAGGTTTATTAAGGTCCAAATCAACACATCTATGTAACATCCATGCCAAACAAAAGTAAACGCAAACGTAACAAAACTAGCCAAAATCTTGTTCATCGGAGTAGAATTTTTCTTGCACAGTTCCGCATATATATGTTGGAAAAGGAACTCGTATAGACCTTCATCAAAAAATTTCCAAATTTTTGAATAAGAATAAATACAACTAACACATTTTGGTGGGTTCGGGGGGCTAAGACCATCAAATCTTGATATCGTTATTGCCAAACCATACGTTATTAAATAAAACATGAAAAAAAACTGACCCATTGAATATACAATAGCGTATTGACAGAATGGATTCTTTATTAGGCTAACGGCATTAGTGTCCCGTTCCATGTGGTGAATGTATAAAAAGTGCAAGATAAAATTCATCACACACCACCAAAAAAATAATCGAAGCAGTCCTTTACACAGAAGCCATAATAGGGACGAGCAACTTTCAACTCGACTGACCACATCTTGCACAACTATGTATCGGTGGAATCCCATAAATGGTCCATATATTAACGTTGGAAAATAAAGTGTGTAGCCAAGGAAGTGTTCCAAGGAATAGGTTCGATTGAATGATTTTGAGTCATAATCGTTAGATTTTGTTGGCATTACATTCACATTTCTTTCAGGATCATTATTGATTCGGCTAAATACGAAACTGCAACATCGCAGCATTGTCCAAGACAATATGACAAATAACTTGAAAAACTCTTCATATTCCACAGCATTATAAATAGTGATACTTCTTTTAATACCATTTATTATAAGCACCCAAACTCCAGATAACATCCACACAGCAGTCTTTGAGGGTTTTCTTGATAGAGCGTAGTATGATAGCAACATGCCACAAATGAATGCGATTGATATTCCATGGAATGTAACTAGTAAAAACATAGTTGACATGACTGCATACGCTAGTCCGGGTCGACGAAGTACACCATTTTGCAAAGCTACCGATATGGCTATGTGTGCAACATACCAATGCCAACTTTTCCATATGAATATTGCGAAATTTTCTAAATCATCATTAGAGTCATCTCGAGGACTATTCAGTAGAGGCCACCCTTGACTAAATTTATACTTTGAAATGTTTAAAATTGTAAAGCGTAATGCAATTAACTCGCTTATTCCATATATAAGATAACTTATATAGACTGAAAAATACAAAGCAATCTCCCACTTTGCAAATGTTCTAAGCCCGGCGTTTGTTGTTATTATTTGCTTCATAATTAACTTTTGGCCAACTAGTGAAATTAACCAAACTACTATTGACTTAAATAAAAGGTCGAATTTCTAGCAATATAAATTGGTATCTCGAAAAGTAGTTAAGGCTGTGTGCCAAACGAAAATATTTATTCAATGGGGAAATTGTTTAAACAAACTGTTTAAACTTAATTGAAGACTGTCTTTCAACTGTCAAATATATATTATTAGTTTAGAATCAATGTAATTTATTTATAATTATTAGTATTTATTTAATTATTATAATTAACATAACTTAAAGACAACTGTAAAATTTTATTCACAAACGACAGATAAAAATATGCATGTTGACAGCTAATCAAACGATTTAACTTTACACAGCACAATCGAATTGAAAGACTTGGCACCCAACTAGAACTCATGGTCCATATTTGGGTTGCAGCGACATCGTAGCGTTTATTTTTGTGTCAGAATTCATATGATGTTACGTATTGGTTACGTTACAGGGACCACTATGATTCGAAAGTGGTGCAACACAATGCCGACATTGTGTTAGTGAAAATTACTTTAAAGTGACTTATCACATTTTAGTATAAATGCATTACATAGTTGCCAATTTTGCTTACAGCCATAAATATAATTATTTTATAATTATAATTTAAATAATATATAGGAGTACAACGTAATCTTAAGTGTTTTTTGATATTATTTGGAGCTAAATGTAGATGGGAAAGAAGATTTTCGGTAAAATAACAGCCAAAACTTCTTAAGAATTTAAGCGCAAGCTGAATTCAGAAAATACTGCAACAATTTCATACATTAATAAAAAAAGTTTTAAAAAGCTTTGTGGAAAAAATGTTGTACACAAATTTCAGTAATAGTTTTGAATGTAAGCACTCAATAAAACATAGTTAAAAAGCTTAACAATACAATATAAAAGCATTTTCATGTTTATTGTTAGAAAAATATAATTTGCGTCCACCATTTTAAATGAAAGAACACTTGGGTCGCAATTAGCTAATTTTTACAGAAAGGTTACATCTTAAGTTAATATTCCAAAATTGAGTGATGCATTTTTTAAAGGTAAAACTTTATAAATCGTTACAAGATTCTGTGACCTAGTGGTAAAGTGGTATTAAAAAGGATAGTCTCATTGAAGGCATGGTTATAATATAGGAATTGTGCCAACATAGTAAAAATACCGTAATTGTGTGCCATTTTATTTCTTAAACGGATATAAAACTAAATAGGAATTTTTACAAACTTTTCCCACAAAATATTTTCCAAATCAGTATCGCTGCAACGTCGTTATGTAAAAAATGTGTACTAAGTAACCTGTGGTCGCAAAATTCTACTTGGGCAAGGAACTTGGAAAAATCAAAATCATTTGATTTTTCATCAACCAACTCGACAACTGCCAAACTGATCAATTGACAAAGCCATACACGCTTTGATTTGAACAACAACCGACTCAGTTGACTATTGGATTGTATTGTGTTAGCTCGCATAAATATTTTCCCATACACAATTTTGACAGCACTTAACAAATTTGTTAAGTTTAGCAAGTTAGCAGGACTTAGCATAGCAAAATTACCCAGGTAGCGTTGACAGTTTTTATGGAAAACGTAAGCTGTCAAAAAATTTACTCAAAAAGAGAGCGCTTTAAATCGGCCATTGTCAAAAAGTGAAAACACAACCAATGCCATAGCAGAATCTATGAAGATTTTGACAAAAGTCTTGCACTGTAAAATGTTTTTTGAAAACAAACGACTCTTCTGTCAGCATCACTCCACAGGCATCAATCCATCTCTGGTGACGAGCCTCCTTTTGAGGCACTGAATAGAATTTAACATCACGAACTGAAAAGCTTTTCGCACAAATCACACATGATTTTTTTACAACTTTCATGATTTAAAATTTTTATTTGTTCATTTAAACGCCCAAAAATTCTTATTTAATTTTTATGATTTTAATTTTCGACGTTTGCTTTCTTTTTCACTTTCTTTCATAAACAGCTGTTTTGACAGGCTATGTTTTCCTCTTAAAGAGAAAATAAGCAGTTGTCAACACTACCTGGATAATTCTGCCAGGGGACTTAGCAAATGTAGTGAATATCACGAATTAGCATAGGAATGCAACCGAGAAAAAAGTTTATCAGCAACTCTGAAGCCTCTGAAGAAATAATAACCTTACACGTGCGATTATAGTTTATTTTGATGGTGTGTTATTTGGAATTCTTTATTTAAAATAATAAATTATGGAAATTGTAAAAGAAGTGTTAGAAAAACAACAACGTGATTTAGAGAAATACAAACCAATTAATGTTGAAAAGCACCTGGAATGTCGTCTTGATGTAGGGATGATGCTATGTTCAGATCCAAACGATTTGGAATTTGATTTGATCAAGTAATTACACTAATGGAGCAGAAAGGAAGGTTTATCAGTGATAACCTTCTCTGAATTAAATTCTGGAATAATTTTGCTTTGTGACCCAAGCTTTTTTTCATAGTAAAGTACTTAATTTTCTGTTTTCTGGCAGAGATATTCACAGGAACTTTGAATGTGTATTTTGATAGAGAAGGCTTTGGCCTCCTAAAGTAAAATTATTCCAAATCTTTTTTTAATGATGATTCTTTGAAAACAAAATGTTTTATGTTTACAGCAAATCCAAGGAGAGTTATTTACAAGATTTGACTAGAGACAACACTCAACTTTTAATTAATGCAATTTGGGAACTCCAAACGGAGAGGGTGGATGAGTGTATTGTAGCAAAACTTCCACTACCTACAACTGTTTTGCCAAGGCTTAGAAAAATTCCAGGACCAAAACCCCTTACGAAATGGGAAAAATTCGCGAAAGAGAAGGGCATTAAAAAGAAAAAAACGGATAAGAAAGTATACGATGAGGTTTTAGAGGTAAGCCCTATTAAAATAAATTCTCCAAGGTCTAATTATTTATGTGACTTTACTGGCAGAAATGGGTACCTACATATGGCCATAAACGAGCAGATGCTGAAAAACAAAAAGATTGGGCATTGGAAGTACCAAAGAACGTGGATCCTTGCGAAGATATGTTTAAGAAAAAAATGGATCTCCGCAATGAGAAAGTTGCTAAAAATGAAATTCAGCGAATGAAAAACATTGTCCGTGCAAAGAAACTGGAGGTTCCGCGCAGTGGCTACCTTGGACCTGAAGTGGCATCCGCCGGACAACTTTTGACAGCTGTAACTGTCGCAAAATCATCCACCGCATCTGTAGGCAAGTTCCAAAGTAAACTTCCAAAAGAAAAAGTTGCCCGTGGACTTGGAATAAAGGAGTTGATACCTGGTGCTAAACGCAAGTCCTCACATTTGTTGGAACAGCCAGAAAAAGAATTGAATCTAGATTTGATAAAAAGCATACTTAACAAAAAGCCGAAATTCGACGTAGAGAAGGCCATCACTCTACAGAAGCATGAAATGAAACTTAAGTAAGTATTCAATGTTCTCGTATGATTGACTAAATAAGATTAAAGTTTCTCACTTTGGCAGGAAAAGATAATGCGTTAATTATGGAAGAAATTTGTTGAATTTTTTGTATTACGCAATTGTGCGTCCTCACTTAGAGTATACAAGTCAAGTTTGGTCCCCAAGTTACAATGTACATGTTGAACGTGTAGAAAGAATCCAAAAACTTTTTGTTCGGATTGCTCTAAGGGGCTTAAGTGGTATTGACACTTTGAACCTTCCTCCTTATGAGGATCGTTTAAAACTATTAACAATGCAATCTTTAAATGAGTGAAGGAAATCTGTTGATATCGTCTATTTACACCAACTCATAACTGGTGTGTTCGATTCTCCGAAATTAAACACTAGAAGCAGTAGAAACGCAAACAATTTAATTTACTTATCTTTTAGTAGAACAATTTAAATCGCATGTGTACCTTTGTTAACAACTGGAGCTTTTTTGATTTAGTTGATTTATCGAAAGGTTAACTCAAAAGTAGATTGAAAACTTATGTATGATTAGATCTATGTAAACGCATGGTTAGTTGTTAAGGCTTGTGTTGTCCCTGATCAGTGGTTCTCAACCGTTTTTTCCACGTTCACGTCAAACTCGCGCCTCCAAAATTTTTTCAAGTTCAATAAATTTGGCCTGTTTTATATAATCCGTTTCAATTTAAGAACAAAAATTATATAATACAACTTCAAATAAAAAAAATAATAAAAAACGAGATCATTGGTTTTCACAAACCATATTTCAGTAAACATTTTAAAAGCAATTTATAACATTTAACATGAAAAAACAATTTTAAAAAAAGTTTATGTAATAGTGTGGGCTAATCTGATTGTTGACAAATCTTTTGATCAAAGTTTTTATATATTATTTTAATATGTTCTGGAGGTTATTGACCATTACTGTTGAATAGCAAATTTTAAATGTAAACTAATTGTTAATTGTTTTAATTTTTAATTATTTTGATAAATTGTTAATTATTGTGTTTTTAGGAAAAAATAAAAAATCACCTCAGATGTCGCCAAACAAGTGACGAAACGTCAGAAAAAAATTTAATTTTTAGTTTACGTTTAAAAATTACCATTGAACAGTAATGGTCAAAAACCTCCAAAACATTTTAAAATAAAATATTTATATTGAAACTAGCTGAACCCGGTGTGCTTCGCTACCCCCCTCGTACCAGGATTGCATTTCAAAATTGTGGCAATACCAAAATCACTTTTCACGCCATTGAATTTTCGAAATAAGTCCACCCCAGCGCCACCTACCGTGTCCATTTATACACAAATTATTTTCTTATGATTAAACAAACATACATTCTGAATTTCAGTTAAATTGGTCCATAAATTCAAATTTTCGATATAAGTCCACCCCAGCGCCACCTATCGGGTCCATTTATACACAAATTATTTTCTTATGATTAAACAAACATACATTCTGAATTTCAGTTAAATTGGTCCATAAATTCAAATTTTCGATATAAGTCCACCCCAGCGCCACCTATCGGGTCCATTTATACACAAATTATTTTCTTATGATTAAACAAACATACATTCTGAATTTCAGTTAAATTGGTCCATAAATTCAAATTTTCGATATAAGTCCACCCCAACGCCACCTATCGGACTTTCCCGGAGGGTTTTTCCAAAATTTTCCTTCGTAAAAACCTTCTCCTGGCAATTATAAACAACTGAAAAAAAATTTTAGACAAATCGGCCCAGCCATTCTCAATTGATGTTTTACTATACATTTTTTACACCATTTTTATATATATAGATTTGCTCAAAAAATCACATGGTTTTTTATATTTATACTAGTTTTATATATACTAGGTTGACATATTTTTTGTTTTTATGCATAATAAAGCTGAGAATCTTGACTCAAACAAATATGTGGAGGAAAACATAACTAAAAGACGTAATGCAGCTGCACTAAGCAGAGGATAAAATAAGTGGTGTTTTAACCAAAACTCCTCACAAATTTTTAAGAGAAAACTGATCTTTGGCACATTAATCACACTTCAGCTCTATTGCCTAGTCTTGAATGCTTTCAGGAAGTAGCATAACCTCAATAATAAGTGGGTCACGAACTAACTTAGATTTCCAGTTTTGTGATGAAATATCGTTTGAATTCTTCATAAAGATTTTTTGCTGAAAATATCGGACGCCCCCTGAAAATGGCTCACGCCCCCCTAGGGAAGAACGCCAGTTGAGAACCACTGCCACACTCAACGATATCGTTGATATATTTCAATGATATTTGGGGTGGTTCTTAAGATGATATAATGCGAAAAAAGTGCGGAAAAGTTGTAGCTGAACTCTATTGTTATTGCATGTCACTTTGTGTCTTTTAATAACGACTGTTAACGTGACGATAGACGTATTTTTTCTCTGCTCTGTTACTTCTTCAAATATGCATTAAAAAAACTAAAATTTGAAATAACGCCGTTTTTATTGTTTGCATACCCGCTCTCAAGTGTGAAATGCGTCCAAAATGACGTGGAACGCCCCATATATCATTACTTTTTTATGCCTACCATCCCTCCTTATGAGTGTTTAAAACTCAGTGACATATTTAATTTATATCAAATGTTAAATACTTCTTGCACTATAGTACATGCATGCGGGTTACATATATTGTTTTTGAGTGTTAAATATAAAACATTTTTAAGAACACATATTCTTTTTTTCTAGTAACGAGAATTCTGAAACGGCGGGTAAAGGATCGCTTAGCCGCAAAAAAGGAAAAGGAAGTCGTAAAGCAGTTGGCAAAAAACCAAAAGGTGGTCGAGGGCAACGAGCTCCTGGAAAGAAAACATCAATCGGTAGGAAAAGAAAATAAAAACGGAGCTAAAGTTGTTTATAATTAGTTAATAAAGTGTTTATTATAATGTTCCAATTAATGTGTACCAGTATACTCAATCATTTGAGTATATTTCAATAAAATTGGATTAGTATAATCTGAAAAGAAAATGTGAGAAGTTTCAATGGAATGGATATTTTTAATCTGTTGAGTACGAAATTCTCAACACCTAATTTCCCATTGAGAACTTGTGCACTGCACAAAAATAAAATTCTCGTATCTCAAAAATCTGCACATCTGCATTTCTACTTTATTATTAAACTTGATGACTTGAGCAGTTGTATGCATAGAAAAACTTGACAGATTTAAAATAGTGATAGTAGTGCGTTCACGAAAACCTAACTGCACAAGTCCTCAACTGCACTGGCAAGTGTACTGAACGTGAATACCCCTTATGTAAAATAACTAATTTGTAGAAATATATTTCTTGTTTTTCCATGACTAAGAAATGTGGTAAAATGTGGTAAGACAGTAAAATATGCCATGTTAAGCTTCTTGCAGTCTTTTAATGCGTTGGACCGGGATGAAGCGTATATTTTTTGTAACAAAACTGTTTTTATAACTCCTTTTTAACATAACTTCATATTATTTATGTCTAGCTGCCATATTAAGGCGACGTCCATTAATTACTTGAGGTGATTTTTGCGATTTTTTGACCCCTGTAATTCTACACTGTTTCTTGCGGATAAAAAATTGCGTCATCTTTGCGAGAACCCCCTCTCCCCCACGTGAGAGAGAGATTCGGCTTAACCCCCGCCCTCTTAAACGCCTCACGTAGTTAATGGATGCCCCCTAATATATCTATATATAAATAGGCGAAGACGAAACAGTTTGGTAACATTTTCTCCCGTGTTTTTCAGCCGATTTTGATAACTTTTTTAAATGAATTAGAGTAGGGAGAAGGAGTTCACCGAATATTTTTTGTAACCCTCGACCTGAAATATGAGCATTGAAAAAATATTTCCTAAATAAAATCTAAACTATAAGAAATGGAAGAACATAGACGTTGCTAAAATGAACAAAAAACATTTCAAACATTTTTCGCTATCTCTTAAGGATACCCTACAATAAGTATTTTTTTTTATGTAACATGTGCAAATATATAGTGGGATGGTGAAATTTTTTTTAAAATATTAAATTTTTAAAACTGTAGCTTTTGTCAGTACAACGTATTTTTGTATGAAAATTCGTTGGATGCGAAAAATAACGGTATGCGAAAACTTTTTTGGTAGTATTTTTCACGGAGACTATGGTCAAAAGTGCCCGCTATTATGACATGACAGTTATTGCGATATCTCGACAACTGTAGATTTTCTCAGTACAACAACTTTCCTTCAAGCAAGGCCATCGTCTCAGAATGAAAAAACCTCGAAATTTAAATTTTTGATTTGCAAGCAAATATATCAGCCATTTTTCAATCGATTTCCATCAAATTTTCTTTGTCTGAAAGTAAATTAAATAACTATGGAGAAATGAGAAAATACTTACCGTTACCTCACCAATTCAATATTTTATATTGTTTTCAAAAAACCTTTAAAATATTAAATTTTTGCTTAAAAAGTAGACCAAAAGTTTTTCAAGTAAGTTTGAAGAAGGCAACAACAAAAAACAACAAAAAACAACAACAACTCTGTATAGAGTCAATACAAGCACAGCAGACTAGACATAAATCGCTACATTTCCTCTTCAGTAGTCTTGAGTGATTAAGCTGTGACCAACCCACTGTTGAAGTCTTATATGATTTGACACCTGTTTGAATAAACTTCTAAGAAGTGTCATTGGCCATTTTTATTATACGACGATTAAAGAATTAAGTATTTTAGATCAAGCCTAAGGCTGCCCGCTGAGTAAACGCCGAAGCAGGCAGGCCCTGCGAAGAAACGAGATAGAAATAACTTTTTCTCTCTTGTTCACATAGTTTTCCTGTGCCTGTCTGCTTCGGCGCTTACTCTGCGGGCAACCTAAGACTCTACCAGGGATTGTGCGTCTGTTGCAGTGGCTTCTTATTTGTTTCGCTATTCATTTGGGCTCGACGAGTTTGCCGAAGTACACCATATAATTGAAACTAGTTTTTCTGATTAGCAAGAAGCTAGTTTTTAAACTTACTTAGACGCTTCAAACTTACTTCGGGTAAATAGCTCAAAATTAAAATCATGTAAAATTTCAAAGAATAGATCACAACTAATTATCAAAATAAATTGTGTTGTAAATTTGTGTTGTAAATTTTTTTTGTTTAAATTTTCTTTTTCCACTCTCTTTCATATGGCATATCATTTATTTGCGAAATTGATTCATTTTGACCAGGGCTCGCAAACAAACTCTAAAGAAAAGTATTTTTCTGTTCTGTTTGTTTCTTCTTAAGATCACAACAAGTATTTTGGTTTATTTAGTTTTCTCTCTCCGATTCAAAAAGTAGCACAAACCGAAGCAAGCAGAGATGAGAGAGAAAAGCAAAATGAAATGTTTCTTTTTTCGAATAGAAAAAACTTCCTCTCGGTGTTATGCTTTTGAATCGCGGGCACAAAAACAATCAAAGTAAAGTATCTTTAGCGATCTCTTGTAGGTTGATGGAAGCACCAAAATACGAAGAGAGGTCTGCAATGTTTGTTCGTTTCATTTATGATGGGACTTTTTTTTTGTGTTGAAAAAGTTATTGCGTTGGAATTTTTCTTTGTTTTGTTGCTTTTATTGAATTTGTTGTTTTATATAGATGCGTTGTGCTTTTGTGCATATGTATATGAGGTAACGTTTTGTTCGTGAAAAATACAATGTCTCGGCGATTGGACAGTGCACAGCGGGGAAGATAGGTTATTTCAAATTTAAGGAATGGTCTAGATATTAGAAATGACATTTTTAGTTTCTATCCTAATTTTTTGCGAGTAAGGAGTGTTTAAAAATGAAATTATTATTATATTTATGAATAATATGCACTTTTTGCTTTATTAATTTTTTTAAATCCGCCTCCACATCCGCATATAAGATCTGTATTTTATTATCAACAAAAAAAGAAAAAGTTAAAAAACTAAGAAGCCATCAAGTATATACTTTACTTTATATAAAATACAATTTACCCTTTATAAAAAATTAAATACAGTAAACCCTCAGAAATAAGAAGCTAATAAAATTATAATCATCTAGAAATTAGAAGTTGAATTTTGAAAACATTAAAGCTTCTGAAATTAGAAGATTGTACTTTAATTTCCGAGGTAATTGTTTGTGCAATTTATATTTAACAGTGCAGCGTTTTCTACGAAAAATTTAAAATGAAGCTTGTGACCTTATTATAGTGTAGAATATTCGGTTCCGGTTTCGGTTACGGCCAGTTTCGGCCCTTTTTGTTTGTTTTGGCTATTCTGCTATATTGAGGCCATATTGAGGTATTTTTGGTAAAAATTTCATGCATCAGTTATTTAATTCAAATACATATGATTGGTTTAATAAAAATATTTACAACGCATTGTACTAATCAAAAAATATGAATTAGTCTATTATTTGATTTATCGTGTCAACGCAAAATATTTTGGTTAATTTAATTCGTTCGATATTATCATTTTCGATTTTATCATACCTATTGTAATTAATATTAAAGTTTTATAGGTACTGAAGCCAAAATTATTAATTAAACTTACGAACGAATTTTGTGTGTGTTGAATAAAGGAAAAGAAAACAAAATATTTCCATTTTTATAATACTAAACCTTTAAAAAAACAAAAAGACTGCTTTGTAGTTCTATAAAAATGTACATTGTAGGTGCATACTATTTTGAGTGTGTACGGAAGATATAAAGTAGGCAATACTTTACTAATAAAAAATAAATTAAAAAATAGTCTCATTCAATTATTTATTATAAACTGCAATATTCAAGAAATACTTTATTTTGTATTAAATTTTTTTCTTTTGTGTATGAGAGTTCCTTTTTTTTTTAAATAAAATTATTTGAGAAAACTTAAATTATAAATAACCAGTTTCGGTTCTTGTTTCGGCTAGGCCGAATATTCGGTTTCGGCCAAAATTACGGTATCGGTCGAACACTACTTATTATGCTAAATGTACGCAATCAATTCACTTGGAGTCTTTTGTGTGGCAATAATTTTCATAAGAAAATTTCAGTGAGAGAAAAAGATTTTATTTTGCTTCATATGAAAACGAAATTTACCAGACAAAAGGACGTTTTACAAAATAAGGCCATTTACATAAAAATGTGTATAATTTTCTACACATTATAAGTGTGTTATTTTTATCCAGTAACTATATCTTTAAATTATTGCTTGAGAAATATTACTATAAATTCAACTTTACAAATTTTAACTCTGAAATGATAAGATTTCAGAAATTAGAAAATCCAGACTTAAAAACAGCTTCTAACTTCTGAGGTACTGTATTAACATAATTTTTTAAATAATAATAATAATAATTAAAGTTCTGCTTTAAGTTTGTCTAGTTGAGCTAAATAACTATAAAAGTCCTTTAAATTTAATATTTATACTTTTTTTTGTAATTAATGAGTTTGTTATTTTATTCCTTAAAAAGGTTTACATAAAAAAATAAATATTAGCAATAATAAAAAAATATTTACTAAAGTATGATTTAAACTATCAAACATTTAGAATTTGTTTTTGAATGATGTAAAAATCAATATTTATAATTTAACTGAGAGCATCCGCATACGCCACCCGCGGTTCTTAGATTCAATTGTCCGCATCCGCATCCTCAAAGAAGGCTCTTTACAGATCCGCATCCGCAAAATGACATCCGTCACGTACCTAGTTCTTTATTGAAAACGAATAAAGACAAAATTGTTCAACTTATTTTATTTGAATAAAAAAGTATGATTTTAATAAGTGCATTAGAGTGGAACGAATTTTTGACCTCACCGGCTTAATATTTTTTTGAAAACTACTCGTCAAAACCAATTCTTCTGCATCCTTGGTATTTTTCTGTGACGAAACTTTTGACTTTGCCCGAGGGTTTTTGTGTATGAAAACCTCTCACTACATAATTACTTCCCTTTGATACCATGTACGCACTTAAAGATATTTCTGCTCAAAGTTCACCGAAGTCGGTCATTCAATATCATTCAATATCCAATATCTCCGTTCCTTTATGTCAGAGGTAAAATATGCATGCAACAAAATTGTAAATCAGATAGTTATCTTCAAAAATACCATTAACAGTTTTATCGTAAAAGCCACAGTTTTTACGCTATGAGACTGATTATGGCTAAACACTGCAAAGTATAGATTTCTTACTATTAATTAATAGTAGTTTATTAGCAGAATTTTAATGTATGTTTGTTATTTTCTCACTTCGAACATTGTTTTTCAAACAAACACATCGTCTAATAAATGTACATATATGCAGTTTAAATCGCTTAGCTGCCTATTCGCTTAAGAGATTATGTATGTTAACAGCACAAAATCAATGTTCTGCTTCATTTCTTAGCGTTATTGTAAAAAAATTTAATTTTTAGCTGTCTCCCGCCTAAGGGAACATTTGCTTTGACATGTCCCAATGGTCGTACAGGGTTAAAATCGAAAAGTAGACTAGAATTGAAACTATTAACCGTATAAATTAATTTTGGCTACCTAAATCGGTCAAATACCCCAATGTGCACTGCTTAACAAATTTGTTTGCAATGTTGAATAGTGTTGCATATGTCCCAATGGTTGTGCAGGGTTAAAATCAAATAACAGACTTGAATAGAAAATTTTTACCGAATAAATTAATTTTGGCTGCCTAAATCGGTCATATACCCCTACGTGCGCTGCTAAACGAATTTTCTCAGAAACGAGATTAAGGTAGATCGCTTTTTCGCCCCTGTACATCCCTATACTGAAAGTTTCATCAAAATCGTTTGGGCCGTTTACAAACAAACATATAAACAAATAAACAAACAAACAAATATTGCTCGTTTAAAAGTATAAGAAAGATATCAAAAATTCGATAACTAGGAGCGTGAAATGTATGAGCTGGTCATATTACTTTTTCCCCCTCAAAAATTCTTCTGAAAACACCTACATTCTACCTGCCACCCTTCTGGGTGTCCGCATACAAACAATCATGTCACTAAAACCATGTCGTACAAATCTACCGGTTATTGAAATTTTCATGCAAGCAAATCAACAGAACGAGACTTAAAAAATCTTAGCTTCCAAAAAAAAAATGCTGCTTAAAACATGACGAAATTCTTTTTGAATTTCCGTAGCAAAACGAACACAACATTTGTTACTTGTTGTGGTTGTGATCGTGACAACAAAATCTAAAAAACGAAATACTTGTTGTTTTCTTAAAACACAAAACAATAGTTTTCTTTCTCTCTTAATTTTCTGTTCGCTTTGGTACGCATTTCTGTTTGTAGCAAAGATCCAAACCTAAGCAGATAGTGAAACTGTTTGCTTTCGCAGATTTAGGAGATGAAGAGTTTGTTTTTTCGTACAGTTTATTTTCAACCCCTGATTTTGACACATAATTCAATAAACAGTTTCTATCATCGAAAATCATGAGCTACCCCTCTGATTTTTTTGATGAAAATTAATTTTTTTAAAATGTTTTGAATAAAATAGATCATTGAATGTTTTTACCTTTAACCTCAAATATGAGCACTAAAGGAGAATTTTTGAATAAACCCTTAATTATAAGGGAGGAAAATAATGGTGTAAGAGTTAAATTTAAACATTGCCAAAATGTACAAAAAACATTTAAAGCTATCTCTTATGGATACCCTACTTCATTCATCCTACTATTTACTTTCATTAGAAAAGTAAAGGTGATGTCAATGTTTTATGAAAATCATAAGTTTTTGGAATTAATTTGCATCGAATCAACAGAGAATACATTCGAAAAAGTCTAATTTCGACCACTGCTGAACTGTAGTATACATATATTAAGGTATAATCATGTTAATTTATGTATAAAACAAAAAGTATTAAATATTTTAAATAGCTAGCTAAATAATATATAATACTAGCAGGCCACAGTGGTCCGAGACTTCGCCACGTATGTTTTGTCTTTATCAAGAATCACAACTTCAAATTGAGTTTCTGTAAACTAGAACCAAAGTAAACATAGCCAAGTAATGCGTGGCATTGTGGAAGGCATTTTAAAAAATTAATACTTTAATTAAATTTACTTATTATTGCATTTTTAACAATGCTAACATTTCATAGACTGTGGAATTCTTCTAGTCATTAAATATGTGATTAGAGAATACGGAAATAAATAAATTAATCTTCAATTATTTTTCTTAATCGATTTCTTTTCAATATCTTCTTAAGCTTGCGACCTTACAATTTAAGTTTATGTTTTCTCATAAAGATTAGACAACGCAAATGTAGCCTCATATGCATATCAAAATACCTAATCAGTGGCAAGCGCCGTATCGAACAACAGTTGTTAACACAAAGACTGTTCAGCAAAGAATACCCATTTTGCATGTTTAATCACAGCGATTGACAACGCTTTTTCATTTATTAAATTAACAAAATTTTTATTAGACTTAACAGTATATCTTCTAGAAATTTTTTAAAAATGTAATCCAGGTACTTAGCACTTACAGCTAATATCACACAGTTATTACTTACACTATCAAGAGCTTATTAATAGCATTAATAATACAAATATATCTATATATATATATATATAAAATGATCTAAGATTGACTGTAAAGGAAGAAATATCTTGAAACATATATAGTAACTATGATATTTTAGAGATGTATTTCATTGAGCAAAAACAAAACGAAGAAATAGGCGGAATAGCAATGATCTGACTAGAAATCCAAAAATCAAAGTTTTGAGGAATATCTGGATCGTACAGATCTTCTTAGGATACTAGATCGAATTTCACCACGTGAAGATGCTGTAAGCGATGCACCTGTTTGAGTTGATCTTACAAAATTGGGTGTTTTTAGTTCAACGTCATTTCCATCATTTATTTGTTTATTTAAGCAAGGAAAGTCCCAAATACTTTGTCCTCTTCCAAACTCTTCGCCATCCAATAGAGTTTGTGGCAGATCGTGATTTAGCGTTTCCGGAAGAAAGAGAGAAAGTAAACCACCAGTGACACCTAATATTCCTAAAATTATCAGAGGTAGTGAAGGTGATATATTTGCAAGATAGACCACAAATGGAGCAATTATGCTGGCAACATAGCCCATGATGTGAATAAATGCTACACCCTGCGCTCTTACGACCGTAGGCAGAATTTCGGCAGCATATTGAAGTCCAATATTATACGATATATTAACGAAAAATCTTCCAACTATTGCAAAAGTAGCTGAATATATTCCTATAGGTACTGTTGTTGCTAACAGACTGAAAAGACCACTAGCAACCATAGAGCCGCAAGCCAACCAACGTCTTCCCCAGCGATCTAGTATCAAAGTAAGCATGCTGTCTGCAGGAAATTCCGTAAAACAGGCAACAGTAAAAGTAAAAAATATGTCAAGTCCCAGTGATCCGACATTACGAACGTGACCATCAAAAACTAATGAAATGGCCATCCAAATCACAATCAGAATAAGTGTTGTACGTCGCAGTCTGGGTGTTTTAAAGAGGTCCAAAACGGAATATTTCTCATTTTTGTGCTCTTCTTGGGAAAATCTTTGACAGCTTTCACGAAAAGATTGATATACTTCAGCCGGAATATGTTTTCCATTTTTTATTTCCAGTTTTTTCAATATCTGAATGGCTTTTTCAGTTTTTCCCTGCGATACTAACCATCTGAAAATACACATTACACAATACACATAAAAATAAAGTTTACATTAAGATTAGTTGTTTGATGAAGCTTACCTTGCCGATTCCGGCACAATGAATGGTGTTAAAACTGCTAAAATTAATGGTGCAGATGTAGCAATAGCTAAATGCTTCCAGTTAGCTAAAAAGTACGCAATCCAAGGCAACAAGCAGGCAGCCAATGTAAAGAAAATTGCTATGGACATATTGGCAACAAAAGTTCGGTATTTCGGACCAACGTACTCCAAAACTATCGAAATAAAAATATTTTATGGTTATCCTTAAATTCCGAATAGTACTTTATTTAAACCACACACATACCCAATATATACATCATTGTAAAGCAATTGTCAAAGGCAAATCCAACGAAAAATCGCATAAGGGCAAACTGCCAAAAATTACCAACAAAAGCTGTGGCGATTCCAGCAGTAAAACCAATTAAATTACATCCAACTAAAGCTGGGATCCGTCCAAAACGATCTGCAATCCACCCGAACAATAGTCCACCGACTATTGCACCGACAAAAAATATTGATTGTGCGTATGTGGGTAGTGCTGCATTTTGGCAGACCCAATTTTGCTCAGTTGCAACTGTTTCGTAAGGAATCTCTGTAAAATTGTAGGACCAACCATATTTACAAGCAACCGTTGGCCATTTTGGATCGGAAAGCTTAATGCCTTTCATTAAGACATCGGTATAGTTAACATTATACATAACACAATTACTGTATTCTCCATTTATAAGCGGAATCGATAAAGCCAATCTGTAAGTGGATAATTGGTTATTATAGTAGTTTTTCATGGACATTAGTGATGGGCACAAAACAGATTTGAGATGAGTTTGAGTGAGTTGCGCGTTTTAAAAAATGAGGTGGTACATTGTCCCACTTCAAATGAGGTGTGAGCAGACGAAAATGAGGTTATTTTCTCTTTTAAAAATATGTTGCGAGGTGTTAAAAGTGCTATAGTAGGAAAGCTGTGGAACACTCTGACTAACTTGTTAGGTACATAGCTAAATTTTTGTATATGCGTAATTTAGTATTAGTACAATAAGAAAACAATGATCTGGCAGGGACGGCGCGGTTACTATATCGCCCTCCTTAACGATGAAAGTGTAAAAAAGGGCCCAGAATAACTTGTTCGCACAAGGCTAAAATTTTAAGATGTTTTAATTTTTTCTTTATCATTTACGAAAAAAGTCACCTGGCAGGTTTTGGAAGGGCACAAGTACCTGCCAGGTGAGGATTAAAAGAATAAGGCAAAAGCAGTTAGTTTAATTTTACGAGAAACGAAAATAATTTGTACTAATATATGAAGTGTCATAAAAGTAAATAAAAATGTGATTGGAATTTGTTTTTGTGGTCTTTTTTTTACTTTTGTCCTTTTTTTACAGAAAATATTTAAAAAATTTAAGATTTCTTAAAGAAAATATCTAAAATATAAATAGTTACTTTATGACAGAATTGAAACATATTTTAGTTAGATAATTGCCTATTATTTCATAAAAAAAATTTAACAAACTTCACTTTAACACAATATCTACATCACTACCATCAATGCAGAAAAACTTTGTTGTTGTTTTTTAAACCGCAATAACAAGTTCTTGCATTTAATCGAAGAGAACCGTGAAGCCATGCGTTGTTTGTTTTTTAACAATGTTCCTTGCAATCATTTAAACAAGCTGGTCAAGTAATTAGCACATCTAACTAAAATATGTATTTTATAATTTATTTGTAGAAAATTTCAGAAAATATACATAAAAACAAGGTTTGTTGATATTTTTCTACTTTAGCTAACAAACATTTTTAATAAAAAAATCATTAGAAGGGCCGAAGGGAGTCATGCACCCCAGAATTTAGAAAAATTATCATTGGTATGAAAAACAATGGAAAAACTGTAAATGAAATTGCGAATGATATAGGACGCTCAAGAAAACTTGTATACAATGCAATTCAGTACTATCAAAACCATAAAACCACCGAATCTGTAAAAAAAATAACACTTCCAGAAAAACAAGTGTCCCTTTATTACATCTGCTGATATTAAGAAAAACGTCAATCAGTATCACCAAATTGTAGTAAGTAGCAGGATCATCCGTAGACTAAACGAAGCTCGTTTGATTGGATACGTTGCACAACATAAACCATTCGTCTCAACGAAAAATGTTGAAGCTAGACTAAAATTCGCTAAAGTGTTTATAAACAAGCCATTATCATTTTGGAAAAACGTTTAATGGAGTGATGAGTCAAAATTCAACCGATTTGGGTCGGATGGAAACCGACATGTTTGGCAGCAGCTCAATCCACGATATATCTTGAAAACAATAAAACACGGTGGTGGAAACGTTATGGTGTGGGCTGCTTTTTCCTGGAGAGGCGTAGGACCAATTATCAAGATCGATACAAAAATGGATCAGCATCTATACAAAGGAATATTGGAACATCATATGGAACCATTTGCTGATGAAAATCTACCTTTAAGATGGAATTTCATGCATTACAACGATCCTAAACACACTTTACGGCTTGTGAAGCAGTTTCTTAGTGATCACCAAATAAATGTTTTGCCATGGCCTGCACAAAGTCCGGATCTCAATTCGATTGAGAATCTTTGGAACGATGTGGAGAAAGTCGTACAACCGAAAAAACCGCGAAATTTAAAAGAACTTTGGACCGCTATACAAGACGGCTGGAATTCCATTCCTCAGGGCCGATGTCAAACTTTGGTTGAAAGTTTGCCACGGAGATTGGAAGCAGTCACCGCCAAAAGGGATTCCCTACCAAATATTAAAAAATATATGCAACAAAATCTTCGCAAAAACTTTTTATTTGAAATGTGCTAAATGGATGGCCACAAAAAACACACAGTTTTGTATAATTATAGTAAAACATTCAAACATAAATTTTGGATTTCCATCATCTCTTTGTTTTTCAGATATTAGGACTAATTTTTAATATTTTTAACAAAAAAATTGAAATAAATTGGTAAATAAAGATATGAACATCAATTTGTTTAAATGTATGAGGCGTGTGCTAATTACTTGACCAACACTGTACAACCTGAAAAATTTGAAAAAATTAATACTTTTTTCTAATTACAACCCTCAGTAAAGGCCCAACCGAGTTATGCTTAAGCAAACAAAAGTCTCAGAGAAAAGTTGACGAAAAGTATGATCAAGTAGAAGGTCGCCCAAGTTGGCTGATTTCATGCTTAACAAAATGTCAAACGTTAACAAAATTTTGACAAAAATATATTACAAATGTTTAAAAGTTTTTTGAAAAATTCGTTAAAGTAGTTCCTGCCAGCTTTTTCATATATGTTTTTATATTTTTGGACACTTTCTATAAGTTTTTGGGATCAAAAACAAAATTGGGATCTGCATTTATTTTGAATCAATAAATTAACGTATTTTTTTAATTGCCAGAAAAAAATTGTGTACGTATGTTAAAAAGGGTTGCCATCAGCTAACACAAATAACATGTTTATTGTGCTGTTTGGCTTATAAGCTGTGGTAAACGAAAAATTTCACAGCAAAACGATACAAATTTTCCATAATTTGCTTAAATATGCACAAACAAAAAGAAAACAGTCTTTTTTACTGAAAAATTTGGCAAACAAATAAATAAAATTTTAATTAAGCACATTCTCAATACTGTTAGCAACCCTAATCTGCTTAGCAAACTACAGCCCCAACCAAGTTATGCTTAAGCAAACAAAAGTTTGAGAGCGAAAGCATGCACTTACACAGCAATATATGAAGTCGCCCAAGTTTTGTCAAAGCATTCTTTTCGTTCAGTTTTTCAGTTTTCGTTTACTTTTTGAAACTTGAAGGCCCAACCAAAATAGACGAAACGAGACGATAGCATTTTGACGAACGTCTGCACTCGTTACGGATGTTTACGGATTTAACCCAAAATGAAACGATTTGCTCAACTCGTCTGAAACAGCTGATCAGTAGGCAATCGAGTATTATTTATTAATTTATATTGTGCATTTTGTAATTTTTAATAAAGATTTGTGAAAAATGAGTGAAATAATGGCGAAATTGAAACAAATTGATGAAAATAAAATAAAAACGCACTCTGCACAGCTGTTGTTGATGAGTTGCTACGCTAGCAGTTCGGTTCTTACGGAATAATACGTCTTGTCAAACTGTTTCGTTTAGTTTCGATCAGTTACGTTTGCTCATTTTGGGTAACAACATTAATATGCATTTAACCGAACACTTACGTTTGTACTCGTTACGGAGCAAAACGTCTATTTTGGTTGGGCCTTGAGAGAGAGCGCTTCACATCGTAGTTTGCTAAGCAGAATAGGGTTGCTAACAGTACTGAAAATGTGTTTAATTAAAATTTTATTATTTGTATGCCAAATTTTTTAATGAAAAATATTGTTTTTTGTTTCGTTTGTGTATATTTAAGCAAATCATGGAAAATGTGTATATTTTTTTTGTTTGCTGAGAAATTTTGCGTTTGCCACAGCTATTAAGCCAAGCACCACAATAAACATGTTTTTTGTGTTAGCTGATGGCAATCCTTTTTAACATATCTATACAAATTTTTTTAACTGTCAATTGAAAAAAATACGTTAATTTGTTTATTCAGAATTAATGCAGATCCCAATTTTGTTGATAAACTCATAAAATTGCTAAGAAACATATATGAAAAAGCTGACAGGACTATTTCTACAAATTTTTCACAGAACTTTTGAAATTTTTTATTTTAATATATTTTTGTCAAGATTTTGAGAACATTTGACACTTTGTTAAGCATGAAATCTGCCAACTTGGGCGGCTTTTCTACTTAATCATACTTTTCGTCAACTTTTCTCTGAGGCTTTTGTTTGTCTAAGCATCACTTGGTTGGGCCTTCAAGTTTCAAAAAGTAAACGAAAGTTGAAAAACTGAACGAAAGGAATGCTTAGACAAAACTTGGGCGACTTCATGGCTGAATTTCTTTATTCATTCCAGATGTTCGGAATGACTCTTTTTGTTTCTTTATTCAGTTTTGATTATCCGGAATATTCTTTTTGCATTTCTTTATTCTTACGGAATATTCCGAACGCGTTCTTTTTATACTATCAGCTAAGGTAGAATAAAAAGAATATTCCTTGTATGTGAGGTTATATTCGATTGTTTGAAGTAAAACTTCGTTAAATGAAAATGGAAAAATTTTTACATTAAGGCTGTATTTCTTTATTCATTCCAGATGTTCGGAATGACTGTTTTTGTTTCTTTATTCAGTTTTGATTATCCGGAATATTCTTTTTGTATTTATTTATTCTTACGAAATATTCCAAACGCTTTCTTTTTATACTATCAGCTAAGGTAGAATAAAAAGAATATTCCTCGTATGTGAGGTTATATTCGATTGTTTGAAGTAAAACTTCGTTAAATGAAAATGGAAAAAATTTTTACATTATATGTTTTAGATTGCTTTGTTGCATTTTTATTTTTTTTAATTTTATCTGGTGTATTTGTTGTCTTTAATTAAATACGAAAAATATGTTTCTGGTTTTAATAAAAACAAAATGTTCTTTCTTTTCCAATACTATTTCTTTATTCATTCTGTTCTGGATAAATAACAATCTATTCTATTCGTTCTCTCCTTTATCCGGAATGAATAAAGAAATACACCCTAAATGTTTTAGATTGCTTTGTTGCATTTTTATTTTTTAAATTTTATCTGGTGTATTTGTTGTCTTTAATTAAATACGAAAAATATGTTTCTGGTTTTAATAAAAACAAAATGTTCTTTCTTTTCCAATACTGTTTCTTTATTCATTCTGTTCTGGATAAACAACAATCTATTCTATTCGTTCTCTCCTTTATCCGGAATGAATAAAGAAATGCACCCCATATATTGCTGTGTAAGTGCGTGCTTATGCTCTCAAACATTTGCTTGCTTAAGCATAACTTGGTTGGGCCTTTTGTTATGAATTGTGCGAATGAAGTATTAAAATATGCAGTGTCAAAACTAAAAATTCATAATCTAAAGGCCCAACCAAGTTATGCTTAAGCAAACAAAAGTCTCAGATAAAAGTTGACGAAAGTATGATTAAGAAGAAAAGTCGCCCTAATTGGCAGATTTCAACAAAATTTCAAACGTTTAAATAATCTTGACAAAAATATAATGAAAGTTATTTTAAAAATATGTTGAAGTAGTGCCTGTCGGCTTTTTCATATATGCTTTTATGTTTTTTAGCAATTTTTATGAGTTTATCAACAGAATTGGGATCTGCATTAATTTTGAATTAATAAATGAACGTACTTTTTTCAATTGACAGATAATTGCAATTGTATAGATATGCTAAAAAGGGTTGCCATGAGCTAACACGAAAAACATGTTTATTGAGCTGATAAGCTGTGGCAAATGCAAAAATTCTCAGCAAAAATATATACATTTTCTATGATTTGCTTACAATTACACAAACGAAACAAAATATTTTTCATTGAAAATTTTGGCATACAAATAATAAAATTTTAACTAAACACATTCTCAATACTGTTAGCAACCCTATTCTGCTTAGCAAACGACGATGTCAAGTGCTCTCTGTCAAGTTTCATTAAGTAAACGAAAGTTGAAAAACTGAACGAAAGCAATGCTTAAGGCCCAACCAAGTTATGCTTAAGCAAAGAAAAGTCTCAGAGAAAAGTTGACGAAAAGTATGATTAAGTAGAAAACTTGCCCAAGTTGGCATATTTCATGCTTAACAAGATATCAAACGTTAACAAAATCTTGACAAAAATATATTAAAAAGTTCAAAAATTCTTTGAAAAAATTTTTTAAGTAGTGTCTGTCAGCTTTTTCATATAAAAAAAAAATGTTTATTGCGCTGATTGGCTTATAAGCTGTGGTAAACGTAAAATTTCACAGCAAAAACTACAAATTTTTCATAATTTGCTTAAATAGACACAAACAAAAAAAAAACATTATTTTTCATTGAAAAATTTGGCATGCAAATAAAAACATTTTAATTAAACACATTCTCAATACTGTTAGCAACCCTATTCTGCTTAGGGGCATGTCACACTAGCGCGGACACGGACAAATTTGTTGTTGTTTTCCCGGGTAAAATAAGAAACTGAAAATTGAGAGCTTCTTTTACCCGCGAAAACAACAACAAATTTGTCCGTGTCCGCTGCGTGTGACATGCACCTTAGCAAACTACGATGTCAAGCGCTCTCTCTCAAGTTTCAAAAAGTAAACGAAAGTTGAAAAACCGAATGAAAAGAATGCTTAGACAAAACTTGGGCGACTTCATATATTGCTGTGTAAGTGCGTGCTTTTGCTGTCAAACTTTTGTTTGCTTAAGCATAACTTGGTTGGGCTTTTAGTCCAACACCGGCTTCGCTGTCTACAGTAAAAATAGCTTAAGTCGACTTAATACAGATCTGAGTTATTGATGCAGCTGTGTTCCACGCATATAGAACTATAAACACACAAAATCTGGAGCTTCTAGCATGACCTTAGCCAAAGTTACAAAAAGAAAATACCCTTCTATATAACTTATATGGCGATTGAAAACTTTGAAGCAAGATTTCTCGAAACTTTGAAATGAGACTTAAGCTGTTATTGCCTATCGACACAGCTATCAGTATTTGTTGAAACTACTCACCTCTTAAAAGCGGACATAATCCCAAGGGGTCAGAATCTCCCTAAATTTGACATTTCCCGGCACCCTAATGCACATACGTATTTAAACACAATTTTTATTTAATTCTCGGAACCGTTGCGAAATGTTGATTCTTAATATGTTTTAATGAATATTTAATGAATAGAACTTTATTAAACTTTCATAACTAAAATTTATTCAAAGAAACTTGAAGAATTTTTTGTAATTGTATCCCTGCATAAATTCGACGTTTTTTTGTACAAGTCAAGGTTCTAGCTCGAAATAAATCTAAATTAATTAGTTTTGGCAAATCTTCGATTACAGTGCGTGCAAATGTGTAGCTAATCAAGTGGTTAAACTTGTAAAACAAAAATAATAAAAACTTAATTTTTAATTGTAGTTAGACATTTAATAATGTCTAAAACCAAGGCTAACGAAGTCTTTAAACTCAAAATTCTAATGCTTTGTTTTCAGTTTCAAAGATCCGAAATAATTGTAATAAAAAAGCTTATAGAATCACATTGACGTTTTAACAACGTAATTAACAACCATTGCTTTGTATGGCGGATTGGTCCACTCTGTTCACATACACACACGCAACCAAAAGATATAATCAAATAATTATATACCTACATACCTACATATGTAAAGACATACATATTGCATTCATATGTATCCACCTCGTTTCTAATAACTGAAGGTCATTAAGTAAGATTTTGCTATTGTAAATTTTCAACTAAACACATAAACCATTGCTTTAAAAATTCAACATTCAACACATTAATTTTTTTTGTTTTTAATTCCGGAAACACGTTTACTGCAAGACCGTGACAGTGTTGTTTTCGTTTGCTGTTTTTCTTATATTGACATTTGAAATTTGTGCTTGGGAACTTACCTTTCAGGAAGCGGAAACTCGCTTAGCTCTGGAACATTACACCAGTGTTGCTCGGGCACCAACGTCATGAAAATTTGTGAAAAATAAACAAAAGCCACAAAGAATGCAAACGGAATCATGCACAAAAATAGGATTCTTTGACATTTTCCAAACTCGCCAATCAGTGGTAGAATATCATCAAAATCCATGGTGGATGAAGGGTTGCTAGCACCTTTTGTAACCGTCGAATCTGCTTCAAGCTGCAGTCCATGTGAATTAGCACTTTTTCTGCGAAAAACCGCTTCCGAGTTATTTTCATCATGGCAAAATGCTCCATTCACAAATGAATGACCATCTTTTAACACTTGACCTTGTGCATTATGTTCCATTTTCCGCTTTAAAAGTACTCGTATAATTTAAATATGCACTTGCAAGAGTCTTTTTTTTACATTTATCACGATATCCCAACACAAGTTATCTGAACTACCTTCCAAATGTTAACCTGCTTCCAACAAACTGAACAGAATGCTGGGTGGCGAGTGGTTTTATAGCTTGTGTTTAAGCTCAAACTCTGAATTAGAACTGCGTTCGATGCACTTGTACTTGAGAGATTACTCAAGAACGTTGAGCAGCACTCTTAAGAAATCAGCCAATCAAATTCAATGTTTAAGATATCGACTTCAAACTGGTTACGATTTACTATAGCAAGCTGCGGTTCTGAAAACCACGCACTTCCCAACGACACTTTAACGAGAATCTCAACAATATTTACGAATGCTTGTTAAGATATTTTTAATTCACAAAATCTTGTGCAGCATCATCATCATGGTACTATGTTGCTGCCGCGTTAACTTACGCTTCAAATTACTGCTGTTTGTTGTTGCGATTTATTAAAAGCAAACTAATGTACAACAACCCATGTACATTGTACATACCATTTATCTATAACAAACAACATGCAAGGTTCTATAGTATCTAACTATTAGTACTTGGACAACAAGTAAACTTACAAGAATCCATGAATCACATACTGGGTAAAACTGGTTTTTATACGTCATTATCACTGTGGCGTTGACCATCATCAAAAGATTTGTCATTACAATCCATTTGGGAGTTCCCTAGATGATATAAAGTGTTTGAAATATTGTTGTTGTTGTACTGTGGTGGCACGTGATACTGTTTTACTGGTCCAAGACGAAATAATCTGGTTTCGCTTAAAGCTAAAAATAGTCACTTCAAACGATACAAATGCACATGAATTCCAATAGATTTTAATAAGCAATTATTCTTTATAACGAGTTTATGCTCATGCTATATATACAGGTATGGACAAAAAATAAATACACTCGTCAAGATGTAGTAAGTTGTAGTTTTTCTAAAAAACTGGCTCGTATTTTTAAATTATTTATGTGATTACATACCTACTCCATATTGTACATATGGCCTGTGGCCGAAATTCGACCCACCTTCTGAAATTTCAATCGTTTTTTCTAGTTCTGAGGCATGACCTTGCTTTAAGAAAATGTGCTGTACTAAGAAAATCTTAAGTTTCAAATTATCGCAATAATTTTGATATAAAAATAGTCTACATTTTTTTAAAAATATCTGCAAAAACATTATCCATAAAAACTTTCGTACACCGATATTTTTGGCAACCAAGGCTTTTCATATAAATCACAATATATATTCACACATGTTACATACAAATATGCTTATTGTAGGGTATTCGTAAGAGATAGCGAAAAATGTTTTTTGTACATTGTATTAATGTCGAAAATTTCCTCTTGCACCATGTTCTTCCAATTTTTATAGTTTAGGTTTTACTTAAGAAATATTCTTTAAACGCTAATACTTTAGCTCAAAGGTCACAAAAATATTCAGTAAACTCCTTCTTCCTACTCTAATTTCTTTAAAAAAATTATCAAAATCGGTTCAGAAACACGGAAGAACTGTTTCTCCCTCGCATATTTCTATATAAATGGTTTAAAACATAGATTTGTGCATATAACTTTGGAGTGGTTTGTAATATTTTAAAATTCTTCACAGAAACTATTTCTTGAGCTGTAGAAATGTAAAAAAAAAACATTTTAAAAAGTTGAATTTTCATCAAAAAAATCATAGGGGTAGGTAGCTCATGAATTTCGATGATAGAAACTGTTTATTGAATTATGTGTCAAAATGAGGCAATTTTTGCAAATAAATGATATGTCTTATGAAAGAGTGTGAAAAAAGAAAATGTAATAAGAAAAAAAATTACAACAAAAAAAAGTTTGTCTTATTTTTTGAGCAAAACCTAAATATTTTGGAGGTTTTTTAAAAACACTATAAAACATTGAATTGATGGGATAACGGTTAATCTTTTCTTATTTCTCCAAAGTTATTTAATTGATCTTTCAGACAAGAAAATTTGTTGAAAATCGATTAAAAAATGGCTGAGATATTTGCTTGCAAGGTCAAAACTTGAAATTTCAATAGTTTTTTTCTTATTCTGAGGCGATGGCCTGCTTCAAGGAAATACGTTTTACTGAGAAGATATAAATTTTTCGAGATATCTTAATAATTTTAATATCATTTTAAAGGGATTTTTTAACAAACTATCCGTGGAAAATATTACCAAGAAAGCTTTCCTATACCGTTATATTCCTCAACCAACGACTTTTCATACAAAAATACGTTGTACTGAGAACACATATATTTTTCGAGATATCGCTATAATTTTTATGTCAAAATAACGGAAATTTTTCAGACTTTACTATTTGTAAGAAATTTCACTATCACACTATACCGTACTAGCCAGATAAAAGTTAACACCATTAAAATATTTTAATTTATCTTGTAAAACGGCACTTAGAACTGTTTTTATTTATTTAAATAAGCAATTAGATTGCTTTGAGACATAGTGGCAGCCTTGTTATTGCATCATCTTTAATCTTTATTGCATTATATTGTTCAGTTTCAAGTTCATGCTGTTCAAGGCTCATTTATAAGGTTGTGGCACTTGAGAGCAAACTCGATCGAACTGTCAGAATATATGAAAAGAAATGAAGAAAATTAATGCTTAGAACAAGGAAAATCACAGTGACAGTTCGAGCAAAGGCGGAAAAAAGAGTGCATTTCTCTCAAGTGCCTCAATCTTATAAATGAACCTTGATGCTTGATAACATGACGCGTCATTTGAGTGAAGAACAAAAGTGTGTTGTTGTTGCTCTGCATGAAGAAGGGCTATCAACTCGGCAAATTGCACTTCGAATACAAGAATGATAGAATACAAAGATTGCGCCGAAGACAAGAAAATGAGTAAAAAAAACTTGTCGTTCTGCGCATGTACGTCATAATATCAATGCTGTTTTGGAGAGCGTTCACTTTGCATGCGATTTCTACACAGAAATGAAAACTGCATACATTTTAGTTTGTATGATTAAAATAAAAGAAGTAAGAAGCAATATATTGAAATGAGAAGAAGGTAAATTAATTAAGTACTCCTTTTCAAACATTATTTTTACTATTATTTTATTACAGTCAGTAAGCAGCTTAGTCAAAAAAAAAAGTTGTCTGAGAAACCATCTTCAGTGAGCATTATTTTTCGACTTGGATTTTATAAAAATGTTTATTAAGAGTTTAATTGATGTAGTTTAAACATTCCCAGATATTTTATTTCCTGTGAATTTACCTATGAATTGAAAGGACAAATAAATGATAGTTCCAAGTTTTTAAATAATGAAACAAATTTTGTTAAGTTAATATATTTTTGTATTTTTGTTTTCGTTTGTGTGCGTTTTCTGCAATTTCTTGGTTTAATTTTTATAGTTATTGCAAACATCAGGTTTCTGAAAAATATTCGTTTGCTACTGTTACCACAATTAGCAGCTGCACACTACCTTTTTAAAATTTTAAGTTAAAAACTCGCAAATATACTTCGATATATACACAATTAAATAAAACACAACCAATCAACTGAACAGCTGGTTGTCAAACTCGATTAGCAGAACTAACGGACCTGCGCAAAGCGAAATCTCTTATTCTATCATTCTTGCTTCGAATAGGCTGTAGCCATGTCACAATTGCTAAGATAATTAAAAAAAAATTAGCATTTTTGGTACGAGCAAAAGAAAATCCGGTACAGGGAAAGCTAAAAAACGCACCACGGAGCGTGAGGATCGTATTATCACAAATATTGGCCTTAAGGATAGGAAAAAAAACATCCTGCGAAATTAAGTTAGAGTTTCTTGAAATGACAAGTACGAGAATAAGTTATCCAACGGTCAGGAGAAGGCTTCAGAGTAGAAGATTATCGGCAAGACGATCATGTAAAAAGTCGAGGCTAACCACTAAAATGCGATTAGCGAGGCTAGACTTCGCGAAAGCTCACAAAAATTGGACTGTGGATGAGTAGAAACGGGTCATCTTCACAGATGAATCGAAGTGTAACATGAACCATTCAGATGGGATGCGGTATGTGCGGCGTAGAACTGGTGAAAAATTCATTGATGGTTGTGTGGTTACCAGGCACAAATGTCCGGTCAGTTACATGATATGGGGATGTCTTAGCTACTACGGAGTTGGTGACTTGGCTTTCTGCACTGGCTCCATGAACTCTGAGAGTTACCTGAAAATAATTAGTGACCATCTAATTCCCTCAATTGATAGACTATTTCCAGTCATAGTCGACCCAATTTTCCAGGACGATTCTGCGCCCTGTCATCGAGCTAGAAAAATAAGCCAGTTTTGTTTTATAGTGATCTATGTTTTATTAATACAGCGAAAAGAAAAAAAGAAAAATTCGTTTATATTTTTTTCATAGGTGAAGGATTTTTTATCGAGAGTTAAGATAAAAACCGTAAGCTGGCCTGGAAATAGGCCATTCTAATGGCTCATCATTGTATTAAATAAAATAAATAAAATAAAATAAAAAAAAAATAGTCCAGATTTGAACCCTATAGAAAACTGCTGGTCACTTCTAAAGTTGAAAATTTCCAAGAAAAATTCCAGAACTAAAGAAGAATTCAAAATTGCCATCTCAGATTCTTGGAAAAATTACATTTCTTTGGAATATTGCCAAAATTTGATATCGTCAATGCCAAGACGAAAATTGATGTTGCAAGGAGTGTTTTGAAGCTACGATCAAATTCCATAGGAGAAGATCAAATTTCTATAAAGTTTATAAAATTATATTGCCGTATATTTTAAGCCCGTTTGACGCATATAATAAATTACTGCTTTACTACTTCATGCTTTCCTAAAATGTGGAAAGTAGGAACTATAATCCCAGTTCCAAAAAAAAAAAACATCAGCTAGAGAACCAAATGATTTTAGACCCATAAGCATCCTCTCATGTTTATCAAAAATATGTGAGTCCCTTATGGTAGAACAAATTACTAATTATCTAGGCCTAAACAAACTCCTTTCACCACAACAATCTGGATTCCGTTCAGGACATAGTTGCTGTACTGCGATGACTAAAGTTATTGATGATATACGAATTGAGTATGACCAAGGTTTTATCACTATTCTTTGCCTTTTAGATTTTTCTAAAGCATTTGATACGGTAGATCATCATATTCTTTGTAAAAAGTTGTCATGCTTCTTCGGGTTTTCAAATATTGCTGTGAAGCTTATGTGGAGTTATCTAACTGATAGATCCCAAAGAACAAAGGTTGGGTCTCGCTATTCTGAATTTAAATTCATTAAATCTGGAGTACCACACGGATCTGTTTTTAGTCCCTTACTGTTCAGTTTGTTCATAAATGATATCTTTTTGATATGTAATAGTGTCACCTTGCACGCATACGCTGATGATATCCAAATTTATCTTTCTAGACGTGTTGGTCTTATTGATGATCTGAGTTGCAGGATGAATGAAGATTTAGTAATAATTCATAAATGGGCGGTAAAAAATTGTCTTACTCTTAATCCAATAAAATCCTATGTTTTGCCAATATCAAAAAACAAAATTTTTATGCACGACATTCCTCCTATCTACATTGGTAATACTCCACTTAAGTTTGTAAGTAAAGTCACTAATCTTGGTTTTGTGTTGAATTCTTCACTTACATGTGTTGACCATATTAATAGTGTAGTTAGTAAAATTTATTGTACATTGCGTAATCTAAGACTATCTGCCCCCTTTACATCTACTGAAACAAAAAGAAGGTTGGTGGTTCAATTGATTGTTCCTATAATCAGCTACTTTGTATCTGTTTATAGTAAACTTGACTCTCAATCACTTCATAAAATACAACTCGCTTTCAATAATGCTTCTCGCTATGTTTATGGTCTACGTAAGTTTGATCATATCTCGTCTTGGAGTAAAAGCATTCTGGGTATAGCATTCTGGGTAGCGAAAATGCGCAGGGAGCGAAGAAAATAACACTTTTGCACATTCCATATATTTCATGGGTGCTCTAATAAATATGTTAATAACTTTTATACACAAAACGTCCTATATTAAAAGAAATAAGATTTCAATCCACTTTTCTACCGGTAAAATGGTGAATGCAAGCTTCAACACATATAACTATAAAAGACATATACAGCCCGATTCTAAATATTGTTCCCGGGGAATCGGAAAAGGGAGTTTTCATTTTTAAGATAGCAAATAATGATTAGACTGCGGATTTTTATGCAATTGCATATTCTGCATATTGCATACATTCTGCATATGATATATATCTTGCATACGTGTCATATATCTTGCATACGAGTCATATATCTTGCATACGTGTCATATATATTGCATACGTGTCATATATCTTGCATACGTGTCATATATCTTGCATACGTGTCATATATCTTGCATACGTGTCATATATCTTGCATACGTGTCATATATCTTGCATACGTGTCATATATATTGCATACGTGTCATATATCTTGCATACGTGTCATATATCTTGCATACGTGTCATACATCTTGCATACGAGTCATATATCTTGCATACGTGTCATATATCTTGCATACGTGTCATATATCTTGCATACGAGTCATATATCTTGCATACGTGTCATATATCTTGCATACGTGTCATACATCTTGCATACGTGTCATATATCTTGCATACGTGCCATATATCTTGCATACGTGTCATATATCTTGCATACGTGTCATACAACATGTATACAATTTGCATACAACTTGCATATGTTGCCTATATCGTGTCGATAAGCAATAATCGCTTAAGTCAACTTAAGACAGGATCGAGTTATAGATGGAGTATGTTAAACTCATATAGTACTATGAACACACAAAGCTGGAGCTTCTTCCGTGACCCAGGCAAAAACTATGACACGAAAACTAAAGACCTTTTTATATAACTTATATGGTGATTGATTGAAGATTTCTCGAAACTTTGAAATTAGACTTATGTTATAAACACAATTAGGACTGCAGGCGGGTGGCGTGTAGTCTGTCAATATAGAACAATGTATTTCTTATGTTAAAAACACAATCCACATCACACGCCGAGCTTGTCGTGCGGCTACAGAAAACGCTGCAGCCGAAAAATTTTTATTTTCTAATTTGATAGGCGGGTTTTGAAAAACAAATAAAAAAAGCTGTGCTCAGACGAGAATCAAATGATTGATTTAATCCAAATTTGTGGTTTGTTTTTCCAGCTAAAAAAATGAACTATGCGAGAGCGAAAACTAACTTCAAACGTAATCAAAATTTTGATGATGCTCAAGACCTGAATTAATTAGTCAAATATAGTAAAAAAGAAAAAAAAAGAAGGGATTAGCTTAATCATTTGATTGTCGTCTGAACATAGCCAAAGATTGTATTTCACACGCTAGCAATAGTTCTTCACGCCAGTGGAACCTACACGTCGCACGCCCGTAGCCCCAATTGTGTTTATAACATTAAGCTGTTTGCTTATCGACACAGATATATTGCATACAACTTTTGCTATAGTTTACTTGTTCACAAAGATGCCGTTTTTAATTGCTTGCAAATTAAGATTTTATAAGAAGTATTTGATTATTTTGTTTTGTAATGCTGTTGTAATACTATTTTGTTATGTAATTCTATTTTGTAATGAGAATTAAAAAATGGAAATATTATATGAAAAATCGGATTAAAATATCAAAAAAATTTGATAATTATTAGTCTATACAACATGTTTTTCTTATTTTGTCACTGAAAGATCCGCCAATGATTAATATCACAATTTAACAAAGGTACTTACTTCTTTAAATGATATTCGTTATTGTTTTTTCTCTCATAGTTAATGTGTGTAACTGTTTAAAATCATTCACTCTCTTGTTGTGTATCTGTGGTCTGCTAGTTAAGTATATTTCCAAAAAAGTTTACTGAAATTATTACACACTCTTTAAAAACACACAAGGATAAAAGTAATGCGACTGTTATTAGATGTTAAAAAATACCTTTAAATTGTCTTGATTACAATGCAAACTGAAATTTTAGACTTTTTCAAGTTGAAAGTTTTTTGCATATACTTTGCATATTGTTTGAATATTACTTGCATGTAACTTGCATGTAAAATGCATATTAAAAAAACTCTAGTAAACTCTATACCATATAGGAATATGTAGGTAAGAACTGTTAAAACACCTATTTTGAGTTGCAAAACAATTTTTGCATAAAAATCCGCAGTCTAATAATGACATCAAATTTTTTTTTCTTACACTCATGAATATTGATGGTTGATGAACAAATTTGCATTAAAAATTTCGAAAATGTTCTTAAGCTTTATCTTAAAAATTAAAGCTCCTTTTCCAATTCCCCTTGAAAAATTATTCAAAATCGGGCGATAGTGTATTATTACTCGATATAACTTTGACTTTATTTTTAAGGCTTTGTACTTACGTATGTATGACCGCAACAATTATCAAGAAATAAAATCTCTCACTCAAATGTTTTATATTCATGATGTAGGCTCTTTAATTATTTTATTAGGTATAAATTAATATAATAAAAGATTCTACTTTTATTGAACATTTTATTTAATATCATCCAGTTCTCAGGAAACTATATCATTAATCCCAATTTTATACAAAATTTATTTAACAAAAATAAAATGTGAAAAGGTTGTATAGTTTCTATATAACAAATTTCAAGTTTTCAGATAATTTTAAATGACGAGTTTCCGCCATATTTCAATAATTGTAATAATATTTTAGCATATGTACATAATGATCTTGCATATAAATAGTTCATCGGCTTGGAAAGTATTTTAATAACCGACCTCTTAGCATTTGCAGCTGTAAAGAGTTAAATATAGATATATATATATTTTTTTTACTGCTCAAAAACAAGAAATGAGTTGTTTTTTTTATGGAAATTTTTTACATGACCATATAATATGATCATAATACAATTAAACTGTAAGCTTTATCAAGTATGTAATGTGATATCAAGACTTTTACCAATTTTATAATGTTTAGATTTTTATTAATTTTTGGGTTAATTGTTAATTTAATCAAATGTAAATTAAAAAAAGTTCAGTTTTACAAGTATTTCGTCATTGCTTCGCTGACTTCCTTTCAAGTACTTCGATAAATAAATAGTTTCTTAAAACTCTGAATGCAACATTTAAATCAAGTAATTAATTAACAAACACGTTAACTAAATAAGCAAATTAACACATCACTAAATAACGTTCAATAACTGTTCTAAAACTAGATAGATCGTGGTTGATTTTTTGCTAATTGATCATTTGAATGAAGTTAAGTGTTAATTTGATTTTTCAACTGTTATCTATTGAAAAAATTAACAAACGCTTTTCCGAAATTCCCTGACAAACGTGAAAAGTAGTCAGAGCAGCAACTCAGAGCGAAAGTTTTTTATTTACATTACGTTAAACTAACAGATCAAAAAATCCCAAATATTTATAAAAATTTAACAAGTTATGTTTAAATACACTTAGTATATATTTTTCGTGAAATTTTATTTAATAAGTTACAAACATTTCAATATATGTCATAACTGTATATTTTTATGTTTATTTTTGCTTGCAGCGACACGAAAAAGGACTACTTGCAAGGTTCTTTTACACGAATAAGTTCGTTAACTTTTGTCATTTTGTCAATAACGATTTAAACAAATATTGGCTTAAATAGGTTTTTAAAATCTAGGTTTCTTAGTATTTTTTCTTCTTAATTCTTATATAAACAGTCTATTGCATTATCGGCGATGTTTATGTTTATAAGAAACTGAGAGGCATTTTACTTTGATCTGATTTTATATTCCGATACAAACATTTTTTTGAGTTAACTGTTGTGTGGAGGTCACTTCAACACACTGTTTTCTCTGAAAGAATATCGCAATTAACGCAATTGAAATTGAATTAAACAACTGTTACATGATGATATTATATATCGCTAAGTGAACAATATAATATTAGAAAGTTTAAATAGAAACATATATATTTGTATATATATATATATATATCTATGTAAGTATAATTACGTTCCATAAAGTATGAATTTCTAATTGCTAGAATAAGCTTAGTTTGCTATATACATATGAATGTTATCATATAAAAACAATCCCTTCTTTAATAACTGTGTGACAATATTCTGTGCTTGAAACTGTTGTTGCTCACATATCCAAATACAACATATTGGCAAACGCTGTTATGTTGTATCCTGCATCCTTTAGAATCCGCTGAAAAGGGTTTCATTGGATTGCCATAGTAAACAATCCGTATTCATAAATTAAAACTGTAAAACAAGTAACATGTGTATGTGTTGTTAGAACGAGTGATTTAGATTTTATATAATATTAAAATAATACATACAACAGAAGATAACATATACCGAACTATCCATATGTTTTGCATACATAAACAAAAACAACAAACATATTTTACAAACTAAACAACTTAACTAAGAATTTCAATCAAACTAAAAACAAAAAACACAGGCATCATCATATTCAAAAGAAAAACGTTATTACTAAGCAAACTCTCAGTAAATGTGTGTGCACACTCTGCAGAAAATGTTTACACTGGTTACATATCTTTGACGTCACAAATTTTTAACGGAATTTCCTATTACATAAAATGTACTATATTACAAAAGTACAAATCACAGTGGTCGGAACAGAGGGCAAAAGCTGGCCATAATAGAAAAAAATCAAGATTTTTTTTTAAACAAAATATGGCATTCTATTAAGAACTTATCACTGTCCCAAATGGCAAAAGGACAAGGTTTCCAGTTAAAATTCGAAACAATTTCCACGAAAATTACCTTCTTCCCACAGTAACATAAATTAAATACCACCAAAAAATACAAAAAAAAATCCCACGAAAATTACCCTTTTCCCACAGTAACATAAATTAAATACCACCAAAACTCCCATGGTAAAGGCAAACAAAAAATTCCCACCGCATTTAAAAAATATCAAAAAAAAATCCCACGACCATTAAAAATTACCACGAAAATACCACTCGTTTTAAAAATACCACCAAAAATCCCATATGCATTAAAAAATCCCATACGCATTGAAAAATACCTCAATAAATCCCATATAATATGTATAAATTAAAATTCATATTAGAAATACCACAAATAAATAATAGTGGTATTCAATGAACGGCGTACTTGTGATGTTAATAGCATAAGAGCGATATGTTAACTGAAGCGAATTTTGCAAAAACAAAAATGTAAGGGATTTTACATACGCAGCTTACGACAATGCGGTGTATATTGAGCGTATAGTGGAACTGTGATTTCATTTTCATTTTAAAGGATAATGGAAAACCAAAGGATTTGATAAGCAAACTTTTTTTTTAATTGTTTTAGTAGTAATTTTATTTTTCACTAATTTTTGGCATTTTATAATAATTTGCTTGTAAAAAACTTAAAACTTAATCTTTTTTTTATCACTTTTTTAAAATTATATGTTGTACTTTCTTAAGGGTCTATTAAAAAATTGTTCAAGATTTTTTCAAGAAACTAAGTCGTTCGAGGCTGGAAAGAAAATTCATGATTTTTAAACCTTTATTGGCTGTATAAGAAAATTTTTTAGAAAAAATATAATGCAAATGTAATAATGACAAAATCCTAAACATTTTTGTAAACAATAATTGAAGCTTATTGGAGGACTTTTTCCCCATTTTTTATCACCTTTTATGCTGCAGGTTGGAAAAACGACCACATTTTTTTCGTAATGAGAAAAATTTCATCTCAATAAGCAATCTGAGCATTTGTAACTTATTTTTAGACCTCGATTGATGATATTTAGAAGTTTGACACTTTTTCTCAAAAAAAAATTTAGCCCGGTAAAAAATGGGTTAAGGATACTATTGCCATATGTCAAAAAATGTCTGCTTAGTTTTCATGCAATTTTGTGATGGCAACTTGTTCTTGAAACAAATATGCAATTTAATCGTTTTTATTAAGAGTAAGTTTGAAGAAATGTACGTCGTTCATCGAATACCATTATCAAATTTTTGCTTAATAAAAGTGAAAAAAGTTCTTAAGAAAATTCCTGAATTCCCATGCAATTAAAAAATACTACGCTGAATTCCCACGACACTTAAATAATACCACGCTCTATTATTTATTTATTTATTTATTTTATTGATTCATGTGTAATTCAAAAGCCACACTATTAAAAAATACCATGGGAATTCCCCAAAAAAAAAACTCCCAAGACCAATTAAAAATAACCACGAATGAGATTTTTCCCACATTACTCTTTTTTCCCATGTGGTCTTTGAGAGAGTCAGAAAGAGAGCCTTGAGCTATACTAGTTAAAACGTAAAATTTTACGCTTGGTTACAATTGCTATAAAATTTGTTTTAAGTGCACAATTTTATTGATGGTATATGAAACGAATTGTTGGAGATTTGCATGATCAAATTTTAATGAGTGTGCGGTATTCATGCATGAAAATGGTAATAGTGACTTCAAAGAAATCTTGTCAAAAATATTTAGCGAACAAAAAAGTCAATGGAAAACATGTTTTTTAAAAAAATACTCAACTTGTGTCCAATCTGGTTCCTATCGAAATACAATTTGAATGGTATACTGATCAAAATATGAATAATATGGATGCTTCCACGTGCGCGCATTGCACAGGTCAATTTATTGATATAGAAACCGTAATATATGAAAAAAACTAGAAAGAAAATTGATTTGTGTGTGTTTGTGTGTGATGGAGCCGCGACGGTTCATCCGGTCATGAATACAAACAAAAATTTGTGAAAGACTACAGTTCAGATGCAAAAATTTTTATCACCTTAGTTGTCCCCTTGCGACTTTATTCCAGCAATGACAAAAATGAGTGTAATGGTTTGAAATAATGCGAAACCTTCATCCACGTGTTTTTGCCGACCATTAAGGCTTCAATTCATTCTAGAAACCGTGGACTGCACTCACGCGGAGCAGCAAAATGTTGAAAAACAAGTTTCAAATCTGCAAAAGTTAAAAATTCTATCACTAAAACAACATCTGCAATGCGATGTTACATTTGTGGAGCAACATCAAACCAATTTAATGATCTGTTAGAGATATTGAAAAAGAAGGTGAACGAGTCTCATAAATTCGGCATTAGTTTATTAGATGCGTGGATAAGATTCATGGAATGGTTTCTGTACTTAAGTTATAAAATCCAGAGCAAGGAGATGAGAAATGGCAAACGCGTGCGATCGAAAGAAAGTGCATGTCCAGAAATGCAAGATAAATTTTAGATGGTACTCAGATGTCCTCTCAGTCAAAAAGTCTTGAAACTGCTGTCGCCCTACGCATGTTCGCCGAATGATAACGACAAGCTTGATGATATCGACGTAAATGTTATTGAAATTTAATAAATAAACTGTATTGTTAAACTCTTAAAACTTACAGAGTATAAAATTTGAAAAGTCGAATGTAGTTATTATAAAAGTGAGCTTAATTATAACAGCCATTTGGAATATAAAATTGTTGACTTCAGTTTCGTTATCAGCGACCCTAAACACTTACAGAGTATTAAATTTGAAGTGCCGAACGTAGTTATTAAAGAAGTTAGTTTTAACCGTCATTTTGAAGCCACCATTTTGAATTTAAAATTTTTTACTTCAGATTCATGATCAGAGACCCTTAAAACTTATGTAAACACATTTTTATGCCAACTAGACAACTCCTTGAGGCTTTGGCCAGCTTTTCCCTGCATTTCGACCACTGTGCAAAGTTCAAACTATACGTCAAGTTAAGTTTAAATAAGACAAATTGAAAGAAAATTGTTTCAATAGCTTTAGCTATTTTTTGCAACTTTTTATTTTATTTTGTCAAAGTTTAAATATGCAAAAATGACTTGTTCACATCGAGTTATTTAATTGTTTGGATTTTTTAAAGTCTTACTTTATTGTATATGCATAAACAATGTGTGCGGATTTTACGCGGACCAAAAAATCACACGCAGCCAAGCAAGTTTTGTCGCAAGTGTGCTGTTATTGCTTTCGGTCGCTCAGATCTTTAGTGAACGGTGAAAAATATAACAACTGAGTGGGTGTTATCCAGCATCCAATACAATTAAAGCGCTTTTAATAAACGACTGTTAAGCAATAAACAACACATATATATATGCGACTTCAAAGATTTCTATTTTGTTTGCAATAATTAGGGAAATGTTTGCTTTATCTTCTACATCAATGTTATTGATCGGAAGAACCTATTAAGTGGAGGCCATAAAGTACTACTTTTTTTTAATTATGTTGTGTAAGATTGGAACAACCACCTTCTTGGTTCGTTTGTATACTACCAACAATAAATGTACGTGTAATAGATCCCATATATTTGTCAATGTTTCATTTGGAGTACGTCACATCTGAATTATTTATAAGTTTTGGAAAATATTTATTACACCTTGCAAGGTTGTGTGCATTTCATTTAATTAAATGAAACCTGGCAGTAAAGTCTTTAAATGCATCTGTATCTTTAAATTAACTTTATTATGAGTCATTCCGTTAAATTTCTTGTTTTAATATTGTAATCGTATTATTAACGAGTATTTAAACATTTCCTTAAACTTATGACAACGAAAAATATATTTTTAGCAAGCGTTTTGCATTATTCAAATTTAAGTATCAAAATTTATTTCTATTATTGCTCTACTTCATTGAATTATTGAATTATTTATTGAAACAGACAGCTGTTAGCAACAGATGCTCAAAATTTATCTGCGGATTTTGGTATTTATGCTTTATAATAAGTTATTTGTTAATCATGCAAAATATATAATCAAAAACATACATGAGGCAATTTTTAAGCAATAGCTTAAGTTAAAGGGTCTTTTCTACGGAATTCATTCACTCAAATTGTTTACTCAATAGATAACATAATATGATGGAGTTGGTTTTTAAAAAAAATTCAGTCAATTTAATAACGCTAATAATAATTTAAAACGCTAAAAAAGCTGACAATTCAAGTATTTTTGCTACAACAGTTTAGAAAAAATAAATGATACGCCCATTTCACATTGAAGCGTTATATCAGTTGCACTGACCATCTTTGATTTGGCTCAAATTTTGTTCTTAGATTGGTTTATTGTTTAGAAATCCAAAGCTAGAGCTTGAGATTTTTAGAATTTTCGCGAACCCATGCGAATGCAAAAATAGGTTATATTTTGAGACAATAAATTTAAAGTCAGTAAATTTAAATGCAATTTTCGTAAATAGGGTATGATTAGAAAGGTTATTTTGTCAATTTAAAGAGAAAAATATATAACTTTTGAAAAAATTGCAGTAAGTTGACCCATTCATTCCTAGTTTCTAAGTTTAATATCATGCCAGCAACAGGCGCTATAATTTTTTTTCATTTTCATTATTTTAATTTTTTTTACGTTTCATTACTTTTCCAACTTTTAATGAATTTCAATACAAATTCAACTACATAGCGTTGAATTCAGAATTGAACAAATTCAAAAGCGTTTTAATATACAGTTTTAATACATTAAATTCAGACATGATAAGTATGAAGTTTTTTATGAAGTTTTACATTGAAGTACGTTGAAGTTTTCGTTCAAGTACTAGACTAGTACTTAAAAATAGGAGTAAAACATGTAGTCGTTCTTCCTTATTTGAGAACGAGTAATTTTACAAAAAATTCAGTAAAACAAAACTGAAATAAACTAAAAAAAAAAAACAGAAAGAATAGTCCATGTACATTGGGCGTCCCAAAAGAAAATCTCGATACACCGACCAACGATTTACGGATTCAATCAACTGTTACAAAGCTTTAAAAGGCTATAACTTTGGAACGGCAAGAGTAAAATCAGAAATTTAATTTAAAATTGCTTATAATTTTACCATATTTCAAACTGCATCATTGAGTTTTTCATTTTAAGGAATTTTAAAAAGTTATGAAGCGCTTTTTAAAAAAATGCACGCATTTTCTACGAAAAAATTAAATATATGACACCCAAATGACCAAACATATTGCCAAAACTTCCGATTTATGTTCATTAAAGTAAAGAGTGACCATTTGTTTTCGAAATGATGACTCAAAGACTAAGAAAATGTCTGATATTGACCAAATTATGCTTGGAATTCGAAAAATTTCCGAAAAACCTGATTTCTAGGGAAAATCCGATCAGGGCGACCTCTAAACCTCTTCAAAAATCTGAAAAATCCTTTATCCCATAAGCTATCAAAAAAAGACTGAGCGCACTAATCTTCTTTTTTTGGGACACACTAATCAGTGTGAGTTTTGATGGACTTGTACATAAAGTTTTTTTAATTACGAGTCCACGTTCTTGTACTTCGGGATCTTGATAGCATCTTCTGTGTTCTACCTATGTTGTATAGGGGCCATAATTTTCTCGATGTATAGCAGGTTGGTAAACCTCTCCATCTACGACCGGCTAAGACCAAGTAGTAAGAGTGAATTCCTCCCTTAACGGTGTTCAGTGGAAGTTCGACTGGTTCCGCTCTTGAAACTTCAAGAGAGGAGGAACCCCGCCTAGCCAGTTCATTCGCCTTTTCATTACCACATATGTTCCTATGGTAACCCAGATTATGGTAATGTCAAGTTGGTGACTTAGCCGGGCCTGTTCATCCTTACACTGCCTTAGGGTGCGTTTATAGTGGCGACTTGTTGCTGGGCCGGACCGAGCTGGAAACGCGTCCTGCCAAAAGCAGCTGGAAGTGCGTATAGTGCGCGCTTGTCGCTGGTGACTTGTTTCAGCTGGTTTTCGACTATTTTGGGTTTGTTTGTATATATTAGTTTTTTTTTGTTTATTTTTGCAACCGAAGCATCAAGAAAGCCACATGATTTCGTTCATTAATTTTGCTTTCCTCAAACCAACAAACGCAGAGACGAAAATGCGAAAAACGCTGCTGAAACGCGCTTCCTGCAACTGCAAGTCGTTTCAAGTCACTTGAGGTACCAGCTTGCTTCGACTTTTTTCGCAAGTGTTTTCTGCTGGTTTTTGTTGCCTTCTTGTTGTTTTTATTTCAAAATTTTTGACAAAAAAGAAGATCGTAGAAAGAGCGCTCATTAAAAAAACGTATATCAGCTGCTGGCCCAAGATTTTTTGATTCTATGACTTAGCGAAAACGCACTTCAAGCCGCATGAAGCCACTTGATCATCCAACTGGTTTTAGCTTTTTTAACTTTTTTATTTAGGTTTTGTTTTTGTTGTATTATTTTTGATATTGCAACAAAGCAATACAAAACTAATCTAAACAAAGTTGTTATATCTTGTTGCTGCTATTTTTGTTTGTTTACATTTGTGCTTAAAATCAAATGGAAAAGAAGAACGCACATAAAAAAATTTGATAATCTTCGATTCTCTGTTTTAGATGAAACGCACTTGCAGCCGCTAATCGACGAATTGCTTCACCGGCTGGTTTAGCTTTTTTCTCTCTTTTTGTTTTCTGTCAGCAACAGTTAATAGAAATTTATCTTTGTTGCTTCTTTATAGTGCTGTTTCTGTGTGTATTTTTTGCGGGCAAGAAAATACAGCATAACAACAGCGAAATTTCGTGTTCTTGTATGCTTATTACTTTTCTTGTTGGTCTTCTTTGTTGCTATCGTGTGGTTCTTTGTTTTTTTGAATGAGTGAATTCAAGGAAATACAGAATCGATCGCGACGCTGGCAGTCAAGTGTGCTGCAATTTGTGGTTTTTTCGTGTATCAATATTTTTCCGAGGAATTTAGTTTGCTACCGCCAGCGTTGCCAACTTTGTGGGAAAAATCCCTTTTCATTCGTTTGTTCATTTTGCACACTTGCTTTTGTGGACAAAAAAAAAGAAAAGACGAAGAAAAGGAGCAACAGCAAAAACAACAAAAAATTGTTTTCCTTGTTTCTTTTTAAATTTCATGTTATTTAACGAAACTAATAAGCAAGCAACGTGTAAAATGAATCAAAACACAAGCAAACCGTGCGAGCGAGCGAGAAAGCAACAATCGGGAAGATGGAAACCAGCGCACAAGTCACGTGAAGTTGCAAGCTCGGCTGGCACTATACGCATTTTGAGCTTGTTTCATACGATTGTATGTGCAGCGTTTTCCAGCTTTCCTTCTCGGTTCGGTCCGGTCCAGCAACAAGTCGCCACTATAAATGCGCCCTTACCAGCTAAGAGTTGGTACTGATCGCAGCTTGGCTATCCGTCAGAATAGCTGCACTGAGGTGATTGGTTTTAGCTCTACTTAAAGCGCGACAAGCTTCTCTTATCGCTAAGAGTTCGGCCTGGAAGACGCTGGTTGAGACGCTTTTCGTCTGCCACCCCCAGTTTCTTAGAGCATATGCCAGATAGATCCCACTCCGCACTCCATCTTGGAGCCGTCAGTGTAGAAGGACTCATCAAAGATCAAATCAGGTCCCCCATTGCGCCAGTCTACCCTGGTGGGGAACTTGGACGTAAAGGATTTCGTAAAGTCGAGTTTGGGAGTGTCATAGTCCGGGCAGACTAGAAACCAGTTGCAAAGGTAGCGGATTTAGAATGTTGTTGGTCCATATGGCCTATTGCAGCAGTAGTAAGACTTTCTGAGTCTGACTGCACTATTAGTTGCGATAAGCTTGATGTGTAGATCAATAGGAAGTAAGTGTCTCAAGACGTTAAGTGCGTCAATGGGGCATGAGCGAATATCCACTGTTATACCTATGCACCCGGATCGCTGGATCCTGGATAGTTTTGCTGTGTTGTAGCTTTGTTCAGTGCAGGCCACCATACTACTGCAGGCGCACTACTGCTGTGTATAGCCATAAGAGTATTTTCGATTGAAAACATAATTTTCTGCCAAAAGTCTTTTGGCAGGCGTAGAAGGCTATGCAGCCTTTTTCACCCTATGTTCGATGTTTTTTTTTATCGCTAAGCTTAGAATCTAGAATGACTCCTAGATATTTTACCCTGCTGCATAGTGTAAGAGGTTGTCTGTTAGGACAAATTGTGGAAATTTGGTTTTTGGGCGAATAGCACCAGTTTCAGTTTGCAAGGGGTTAACTTCTAGGCCGCACCTGGCAGCCCAGACTCAGTTTTCCCAAAAGCTGCCTCCATTAGCTCACTGAGCATAGAAGGGAACAGTCCTGACATCGGAAATCAGAAGTACTACTTGCGCCTAAAATTATTGAGTGCAAGAACATGTCCTCGTACTTAAATTTACTTGTAGTTGTTTATGCCCGGGTCTACTTTAAACTGTGGTACTTTTTATAGCCTGCCTCAAATTCAATTTAACAATGCGAAAGTCTGTTGTCTGGCAAACTTTTTCCACAAAAAGACTATTTTTTATGTGCTTGTTTATAACGTGAAACAACTGGACCGTAATCCAATGGAACCCAGGTTCAATCCTACTATTTTAAACATAATGTTTTTCCTATTGAATTTAATATTTCTGTTGGCCATAAGGCTTCCTGAGGACCGTTCTTAATTGGCAGAAAGCACGTCTCAAAAAATTCTGTACAATAGCGTAGAGCGATTTAATGAAATTAAATTTTAACATAGATTTTTATTAAAGAACTAAATGTTATTTTTCTCTGTAAATGAAATGTACCCCCCCCCCAATTACACGGGGGTTTCACGAGACAGTGTTGTAAGACAGTTGCAACACATTCACAAATTTTTACCCACATACACTCGCTTTTGCTACTCTGCTCTACTGTCTTAACTTTTTTGTAGACAGTTGGCGGGGCAGTAGCTAGAACATTATAATGATATTTAGCATATTAAATGACAGAAAACGCGAAAATTTAATAGAATTAATTGGAAATTTGCAATACTTTGTCGTGCTCGTAGTTTTAACAAAAATTTTCTTCATAAAATGGCAATTTTTTACTATTTTCTCTACTTCCTTGCCAACTGTCTTACCAAATGTCTGGACTCTTATTCATAGACACAAAGTTTGGCAACTTATACGTATTTTTCACTGCCTTGACAGTACTGTCTAGTGTAAACCCCTTGTTAGAGTAGTCCTTATTTGTATTAAGCAAATATTTTTTCTGATCTTTAATTGCGGACCGGGGTTTTGTTCCTTAACAAAACAGAAGTAAACTGTGAAATTTTCAGAAAAAATATTGATATAAACGTGCTGCTTGCGACCTTTAATTGGAAAATCTGATTTATAAGCGAAAAAAAACGATATTTTTTAAAAAAATTCCAATAAATTTTTATAAGTGCGAATTTAAAAAAAAAACTTGAACGCGCCTTGGTTTTGATTTAATTTTTTCTTCAAAATGTGCTACCAAACATGAAAATTAGATAAAAACTATCAGAGTTGTGATTTTTAATTTTCGAAAAAATCTAATTTTTTCCTTGTATAAAAAAATTTAAAAAAAGCAAATTTAAAAAATTTCATTGAAATGTTGTGGAAATATTTTCTTAAACTCTATTTAAAACGGATATAAAAAATTGTGCGATTACGGTAAATAACCTGTAGTGGAATTCCCAAACTCGTTAACGACAATTTTCGATATCGTTAATTAGCGAAAACTGTCCTTTTTTATAAACGTGGCACGCACAATGACCGATAACGATTATTATCGTCAAATTTTTGGGAATTCCACTACTGGTCGCAATTTTTTTAATACAACAAGGCAAAAAATTTGATTTTTTTCGAAAAGTAAAGAAAAAAGTGTTAAGTTTTATATCAGGGAGAAATAGTCCATGCAAAATCTGAATTTCATCAAATCGGTCAAAGAACATTCAAGAGCTAAAATAGTCAATTCGTTGTTGTTTTTTAAAGACAGCGTTTTGGAAATAGCTAAAAAAATCTTATTTAACAACTTTTAGTTATTCTATGACTTCGCTACTTCTGCCATCTAGTATTACTATAAAAACTAACACAAAATTAATTGATATTTATAAAAACTAAAAAAAAAAAACTAAAAATGATGTTTCTGTAACACACTAAATCAAAAATTAGGTTAACTAGTGCTATGACGGATCTAATATTAAATTTATTTTATTAAAGTTATGATACTATGTCTGGATTAAATATTAAGTTGTTTAACATTAATTTTTGTTTATTTAACGAATCTGTGCTAGCCATAAAGATGCAAACAAAATAAAAATATTCTCATACAATAAATAATTTATATTGTGTGTACTCTAGAAAATAAAACTACACTTAATGACTACGGCTAAAGATACCGTAAGTTCAATATATAAAAAATTATTAAGTTTTTTGTTCTTTTCGCTTTTGACGTCATTTTATTTTTTTTGATAAATCTGACGCTGTGGATGCGGGTGATACTGCTGTTGCTGTTGTTGTTGGTGGTGGTGGTGGTGTTGTTGTTGTTGCATATTAAAACTTCCTTCGTTATTGAAGCCGATTTCTATGTTTTGTTTGGATGATGTTGGATAGTTCTGTGTTGAAGAGAAAGCTGTGCTGACAGTCTTAAGTAAACTTGTTTTTTTAGGTTTCTGATAGGTTCTGTCATCCTCATCGTCATCGTCGTTAGACTCCCCGAACAATTGGCTCATAATTGGCTCATTATTGCTGTAATGTTGAATCTGCAAAATGATTTCTTTTGTTCTATTCTTTTCTTGAAAACTTTTGCTTATACTATAAGCATTGTCTTAACAATATGTACCTCTTCCCCAAAAATGTATGTTAATATATTTATTTATTTATATGCATAGAATATTACGCTACAGCATTCAATAAGATATATATATTTATGAGTTAAAATTGATCAGTTTCAAATCAGTTTGATTCCAATGCCATAAACACTACACCATGCAATTATTAGATATGTATATGTACTTATAGGATATTATTTTTATTGAAGGACAATATGATAATGGGTTAACAACATACCTTGCTGGAGCTGGTACTCTTGCCACATGATGAAGACTGTGCATATTGGTTGCCTCCAACAATTGCGACACCACTTCCATTTGCATTGGATTTGGTGTGCTCTAAGCTGCTACGCTTTTTTTCCTTATCACGATCTCGGTCACGTTCACGATCCTTTTTCCTACTGTTGCTATTGTTACTACTTACAACGCTGCCGTGAGGATTATTGTTTAATAAAGTCTGATTTTGCAAGGTATTAAAAGATGTAGTTGCCGAATCAGACGAGCCACTGCTATAGTTCTCAAGTTTATCTTTGGATATCTTAATTTTTAATGCTGGAGGAGAGCTAACATTTGCACTCTTGGAACTGTCTGTAGCAGTATTGCCAAAGTTGTTGCCACTTGTACTCAAGTCACCAATTATGCGATCTTTTGATATTTGTATTTTAAATCCTAGAGGTTTAGCTGTGTTGCTTGATGCCTCCAGTTTTTCTTTAGATATTTTTATTTTAACCGGCTCGGAGATCTCAAACTCGCGTTCTTTGTGTTTGTCTTTTTCTTTCTTATGCTTCCTACGTTCCTCACGATCCTTAGATTTGTCTTTCTCCTTGTGTTTATGCTTATCCTTTTTCTTCTTCTTCTCTGACTTACCGCCCGCGGCTTCATCAATTTCCATGGGAGTCTGGATAGATGATACTGCCTTCTCATCTATTAGCTGCATGTTTGCTGGTTCGAGAAGTTTTTGTGGAGGTGGATGAAAATTGGATGGTGGAGGGAGTTCAGTTTTTATTAAAGCATTTGTTGTACACAAACCTTCCTTAAGTAAATTTCGCACCATATCTGGATTTGTTTCAATGCCATTAACGATTTGTAACTTATTGGAGTCATTTGCTGTGCGTGAATCAGCATAATTTGATACGATTGGATTAGCAGATGGATTTTCCAGTTTTCTTACTTTTGGATCTCGATTGATATCTTCGTCCTGCAGAATAGCTACGTTATCGTTATGTCGTTTAATACTAGAATATGCTGTTGCACTTGTTCCCGCAAGTACGTTCGAAACATTGCCAGTATCCAACTTTTTTTGAATTTGTAATTTTTGCATAGATTGTGAACTAGTTCGCGATGCCGCTGATGCTGCCGATTGGTTAGGAATATCAATTCCCGCATAAGATATGCGACTTCGCTCCTTTTTAGTTGGAGTACCCAGGCTTCGTTCGCGTTCTATTTTCTTGCTATTGTTAGCAGAGCCTAGCTGTTGATGCTGCATTGTTTCGGATACTTCAGGGCTAAACATAGATATTTTCGTTTGTTGCTGGGCTTGTACTTTAAATCCTTGAAAAGGAATCAATGAGGAATATATTTGCGAAGTATCATTATTTATTTCATCTCCATTTTGGTTTGCATCAGATGTTCTTGAATGATTGATGTGAGTTGAGGTTGTGGTTGATATAAGAGATTGTGTTGGCAAAAACTCCGAGGACGCTGAGCTGAATTGCGGCTCAATAGATAAAGGATGTTTATGTTGTGTTTGCTGAACTTGGACGGGTGGCACTGACTGTTCATGTTTGGTGTTACTTGTTCGTGGAATTGTTGATTGGTGATATCCAGATGATGGTTGTCGTTGATGTTGATGTTGCTGTGTAACATTACGAGTTATATCCACTCCACTAATTAATTGAGTACTTCCACTTTGTGAAACATTTGCAGGAACAAATATTTTGTTATTTGAAGGAGGCTTGTTCTGTTCTGACATTCTTCCCATGTGCTCCTTTGATGCCATGCGACTAAGATCTGCTTTTTGTGGTAGTTTATGCGACGGAATCAGCGCAGCTGAGGGATTAGAGGGTGCTGGAAGACAATTTCTATCACGTGATTTGTGATAGTTTGCATCGTGTTGTTGAGAAGAAAGTTTCTGAGACAAAACGCCACTTGGTAAAACAGATCGGCTGCTGTTGTTGTTTCCTGATGTCACATTGGAGCGCGAAGCACTAGCAGAAGATGGAATAATTGATATCGCATTGATGTTTTGCGAATATTGTGAGTGATCACGTTGTCTGTTAGCTGAACTGCTATGTTGTTGCTTGTGACTCGTGGTTGGTTTTTGATCTGAAACAAAAAAAAAAAATTCACAAATGAGCTACTTGAAAAAAAGAGTTTTCTAATGAAGACACTTACCAGGAACGTCATTTGTAGCGAACGCTTGCTTCGAATGATGATGAGACGTTGATGATGAGTGGTGGGCACGGTGTTGACTAGAATGCGATTCTGGTCGTCTGATTTGTTGGTGTGAATGTGGTGGTGGCAATAAAGGAGCCTGCCCGCTTTGCTGATGTTGTTGTTGATCAGATGTCAAAGAAATTGACAATGTATTCGATGAGGCCATTACATTGTTTGGTTCATTTGTGTTAATTGAGGAATGGTACATTTTTATCATATCCGTCATTTTCCACTCTTCCGGTTTGGCTTTTTTGTCTTTATTAACAACTCGATTACTTGCTCCCTGGGCTAAGGCTTTGATGGAGTTGAGTTTGGATTTCAGACGGGCAGGGCTTTTCTCATAAATTGCAATAAATTCATCGGTTAGCTGTTTGAGCAAATCCATTGTAACAGTTTTATCCACATAATGAAACCAATGTTTACCCTCAGTTGACTGAGGAATCTATTATATGTTTGAAATTTTAAACAGTTTAATAATAAACTTTCTTATATTTTACCTCCCATCGGGACCACTTGCACGCCAAATAAATGCAAAAACAAGCGACAACTGTAGGCTTGTACTGTAAGCACATTGAAGTGAGATGGAGGCTAAAAACACAAAAGATTGAAAAGGTGGTTTAGACACAAAGCAATTATATATGTAATGTAAACAATACACCACTTATAATGAATGAGCATTAATACGGCCTAATGCTTTTATTTCCATACGAATCTTGGCTAGAGACGGGAGGAATGGCAAATCGTAGATATAATAATAATCTTTGAGAACCGAAATAGTGATTCTCTCAACTGAATGACCATCTGGATTTGTTGTGTGTAAATATATCGCATATATATAAATAAAAAAGTGATTAGAACGGACTTTGACCAAGTCCTTCAGACATTCACTACTAGTGCGTTCAAGAGGCTTCCGGTCTCTATGAGACGGCACCAATACTCTTCAAATTCATACCTTTTTGACGGGTAGCAACCTTACATTAACACACCATAAATGTCAGATCGATCTGTCAATGAATAGTGACGTTATAGTGTTCTAAATTAGATAACTTTTGGTATTGTTATAAAAATGGTCAAAGAAGGATTTCGTGCCTTGATTAAGCATTACTTATTGCGTAACACAAGTGCGAAAGAAAAAAAAAAGAAAAGCTCGATAAATATTATAGTAAATCTGCTCCGTCGTATTCAACCGTAAAATAATGGATTCCAGGGTTCAAAAGAGGTCGAATCAGCACAAAATATGAGCACGACGGGGGAGCACCAAACACAGTGACCACTACAGAATGTATTGGAACAATCCACGTTTTCGTATTGGACAATCCGAAAGTGAAAGTGCGTGAGATAGCTACAGCCGTACGTATATCAAGAGGGTCAGTGGTTTAAATTTTACATAAACATTTGGGTATGAGAAAGCTGACTGTAAGATGGGTGCCGCGTTCGTTAACAATCAATCAACAACAACGTGTTCGCACTTCCCAAAAATGTTAAGACATGTTTAAACAAAATCAGACTGTTTTTTTGCGTGAAATAGTGACCATGGATGAAGCATGGATCCACCACTATACACCGGAATCTAAGAGTAGGGCCCAGTTGAAGTGAACCAAAGCGAGCGAAGACTCAACAAATGGGCGGAAGTGTGTTGGCGTCTGTTTTTTGAGATTCAAGTGGCATTCATCAAATATTTGAGAAAAGGAAAAACAATCAACAGCGACTATTACTGCAAATTATTGGACCAATTGAAGAACAAAATCGCAAACAAACGGCCACATTGCTCCAACTCCAGACAATGCTCCAGCTCAAATCGATCGAAACCATGGCCAAATGGCACGAGTTCGCTTCGAACTGTTTCCTTATCCTCCATATTCTCCATATTTGGCCCCCAGCGACTATTGTCTCTTACCAAATTAAAAGGCGGCTCCAGTGAAGAAGATTTGCGACGAATGACCAGGTCGAATTGGAAACTGAAGCTTATTTCGGAGATCTTGAGAAATCTTACTAATCAAAGGACATCGCAATGTTAGAAAATCGTTGGAATAAGTGTATCGACAGAAAGTATATATAATATAGAAGTTTTAATTCGAAGTACACTCAACTAAGGTTGTGCATGTGTCCGGAGGATAGAAGAACAAATCAAAAATAATTATGCTTTTGCCTCAGCAGTTGTTTTATGCGGACTTATAGAAAAGTATAGGCATCGTCAAAACGAACGCTGAGGCAAAGCATAATTATTTTTGTTTTTTTCTTCTATTCTCCGGACACTTGTTCAATGCGAATTGAATGAAATCACATTTAAAGTCGAACTGACACCTCTATATTATTTATATTCTCTGGTATCGAGATGAAAGGGAACCATGTGGAAGAATAAACAATAATTTTGGCAAAAATCGTGTTTTCTTTGTTAGGCCGGCATCATCTTGAACGCCCGAGTATGATCATTCCAACGTCAATCAGATTAAATCGATATGACCACAACGTCAAGAGCGGCTAGTTCCACTAGATCCACACCATTCATTACGTGGGGAGCTAAGGGGCAATCCATTCGCTTGTGGATTAACAGACAGCACTGGGTCTTGCTTGCATTGAACTCTACTCTATTAGGAAGACCCCATTCGGAAATTTTTGTAGATCATTTAGGAGTGTGTTTTTCATATTTTGACGTTTCCTCTCAATCTCCATAGAGCTTAGGCGTTTTTTGAATATGTATGCACGACGAATGCTGTTGTCGTCAACCCTGCGGTACTCTTGCGTTGATGGTATGCTCCTCGTACGAAATACCGTCAACTACGGCACGAATATTTCTGTCCTTGAGGAAACACGCGATCCATTGATATATATGTCAATATTTATTGACAATTAAGGATATTCGAAATTTTTTTTTTAATAACTTTAGCGTTACTTTTTTTTTAAATTCATAGTAATTTTAAAGCCCTTAAATCTAAATATAATTGAAATCTAAATACCCTCCAGGAAAAATCGGAAGGTTTCCATCTAAAAGTGATAAAGAAACATTCCCCACCGTATCTTTTGGAAGACTAAGGGTAGTTTTGTATTTATGTTGTTTCCAAACTGCTTCCCTCATGTAAAAATTGGAAGAACTACATGTTGAAGTGATGAATAAACATTCCCCCATCATATCTTTTGGAATTATATTGGTGGTTTTGAATTTATGTTGTTTGCAAACCGTTTCTTTAAGAATGCATGTGGAAACTTTTACTTATTGTCAAGCAATGACAACAGAAAGTATTACTATTATTGTTTCCTAGCCGCTTATTATAGAATTCATTTTTACTGTTTTAAAAAAAACGTAATGAGGCTTCGATAGTCTAGTGTAAGCGCGCTTGACTGTTGCTCAGGGGTCCCGGGCATTTTCATAACTAGGAAGAGGAATGTTTCCACATTACTTTTCAGAACAGGGGAGAGGACTGCTTCCAATCCACTTTTTAAGACAGCGTGGAGGAATGTTTTCACTTGACTTTTTAACACAGCGGAGAGAGGAATGTTTCCTCTAATGACATGCTATGTAAAAAAAGCAATAGAGTGTGCAACGAAGGGGAATGCTTCCTACATTTCATGGAATGTTTCCTGGTTACATTTTACACACATTTCCTGGAGGGTATGTATAATTTAAAATCTAAATCATCTATCCCCAATTAATCAAATCATGGACAAGGGCAGGATTCCCTTGGTTAATCAAAAAATGGTTAGCAAAAAAATGGTTAATTACATAAATGCTGAGTAAGGTTACTTCTGAAAACGTTATTTGAAGCAGAGAAATTCCTCAAATTCTAGAGTCTAACCGTTCTAATTAGAAACGATCTTTTAAATTGTGATGGGGTGATTTTGGGGGTAAACAATCTGAGTGTTTCTGCAGAGCGGTAGAAAATGAAATATTAAACAATGTACTCGGGTAAAACGAATAATTTAAAAACTGGATAGTGTGATTAGAGATATGGTTTCGCATACTTTAGTACAGAATCATTGTATTACCAGTTGCGCTGCCGGCTTAACAAAGAAAACACACGATTTTTGCCAAAATAATTGTTTATTCTTTCACATAGTCCCCTTTCAGCTCGATACACGTATTCCAACGATTTTCTAACATTGCTATGCCCTTTGAATAGTAAATTTCTCAACATCTCTGAAATAAGCTTTAATTTCCAAATTGACCTGTTCATTCGTCGCTATTCTACTTTCCTGTAGTGGAATTCCCAAAAATGTAACAATAATAATAGTTGTCATTATCGTTCATTGTGCGTGCCACGGTCATAGAAAATTATAGTTTTCGCTAACTAACGATATAAGCCTTTGGGAATTCCGCTACTGGAGTCACTTCTTTAAGTTTGAGGACAGATAGTAGTCGCTGGGGGCCAAATCTGGAGAATACGGGGATGAGGAAGCAGTTCGATGCATAACTTATGCAATTTGGCCTTGGTTTCGATCGATTTGTGAGCTGGAGCATTGCTTTGCAAAAATATGACTTTTTTCGCTAAATGTGTCAGTCAGTTTGTTTGCGATACAATTTTCAAACCGGTCCAATAATTTTCGGTAATAGTCGCTGTTGATTATTTTTCCTCTTCTCAAATAGTCGATGAACAAAATGCCACTTCAATCTCCAAAAATTTGTTGAGCTTTTTGTTAAGTCTTCGCTTGCACTTCCAATGGGTCCTACCCACTCTTTTGCTTATTCCTTAGATTCTAGTGTATAGAAGTGATGGATCCATGTTCCATTCATGGCCACTATTTTACGAAAAAAACGGTTGGGTTTTGATAAAACATGTCGTAAACATTGTTGCGAAGTGCGAACACGTTCATGTTTTTGATCGATTGTCAACGAACGCTGCACCCGTCATGCAGTCAGCTATCTCATACCCAAATGTTCATTTCAAATTGAAACCACCAACACACTCAATATACTTACGGCTGTAGCTATCTCACGCACTTTCACTTTCGGATTGTCCCATAAGAAATCGTGGATTTTTCCAATACATTCTGGAGTGGTCATTGTTTTTGGTGTTCCCCCGGTTTGTTCATATTTTGATGATTCGACCTCTTTTGAACCCTGCAATCCATCATTTTATAGTTGAATACGACGGAGCAGATTTAACATAATATTTATCGAGATGTTTTTTGTTCTTTCGAACTTTCATTAATCAACAAGTAAGAGCCTGAACAGAATCAATCAAAAATCGTTGCGACCGACGATTGAAATAGCATAGATTCTAAGTCTGCGATTTATCGTTGCAGAAAACGAGCTGCGTATTTTGCATGTATTTTCCAACAACAACGAATCGTCGATCGCAACGATTTTTGATTCTGTTCAGGCTCTAACGCGTTATCAAGACACGAAGTTCTTCTTTATCCATTTTTATATCAAGACTAAAATTTGTTTAATTAGAAACACTGTAACGTCACTATTCATTGACAGATCGGTCTGACATTTATGGTGTGTTCATGTTATGGTTGCCACCCGTCAAAAATGGTTTGAATTCGAAGAATGGTGGTGTCGACTCTTGGAGACCGGCAGCATCTTGAACGCCCTAGTACAAGGAAAACAACTCCTGTTAAAAATAGCGGTTAGTGAAGCAAAGCGAAAATTGAAGCAAGTGTCAAAAAACAAACATAAAATTATTTTAAATAAAATTAAGAATTATGGTGAGTTTAAATAAACAAGTAAACATTTAAAATCATGAAAATGGTGAAACAAATCGTAAAAGCGAATGAATATCTATTTCATTTCGGCCATATGCATCTGCAGCTGCTGAGGTTGTTCCGTTTTTTCACTTCAACAACGTTTATGTTTTCACCATGTTTGCACTTATTGGCAAGGGCGATTGTGAGAGATCTATTTTTGAGTACATTTTTGACAGGAGTAATTTCCAAGAACAACTGTCAATGCTACCTTGTAATTATCATGGTACAGAATAAACAGTGAACCGAAAGCGACATACTTGTTTTGGCCAACTTAGATGTTATTTTTTAATTTTCCATTGCCACAGCAGATAACGTTTAATATCTTTTACTGCTCAAACATAAGATAACTGACTTTTTGGGAACTAGCAATAACATTAAATAACGTGATCATAGGATATACAAACTATTGCAAAATGCTTAATCCTTTCGGGCCAACCCTGAATTAAAACGCAACATTTACTTTCGTGTATCGGAAAATGTGTTTACCTGTTCGATGCTAAAAAGTATGATGTTTGTGCCAGATCCTTGCAAGCTAAAATAAAGAAATAAATCAATACAAAACCAGAGTACTAAATTAATTGCTATAGTATTTTTACCTTTTACCAAATGGCACGTTTTGACCACATGAGTATGTGGATGGTCGATGGCAACGTCAAATCCCAATGTCTGCAAGAGAACATTTTCGTTAAAGACAAGATCTTGTGCCTGCTCCAAGTAGTATGCGTCTGTGGTAGAAGAAGTCGGCTGATTCAAGCATTTATTTGCAGCTTTAATAACATGTTCCAACTTTCTAGGTTGCTCTTCAACTTTAGCAGCAAGAAACAAGCTAGCAGCAGCAATTCCATTTCGGTGGAAATGGGTAAAGGAGTGAAATGCATAAAAACGATGCATATACACAATTGCTGTGTTGATGCAAAGCTGTGATCTAATGGGATCCAAAGAATGTTGAGAAAAGTATGTAGTTACATTTCGATAGTTGACAAATATTTGGGTTAATCAATACTCACACTTGCAGCCTTTGACCCATTTCTTGTATAAGATAAGCCGTCATCTGTCTGTAGGACAATTCCTGATCGGTATCAATGCCATGGCGCCGACTGGGCGAATTTGCCAATTGATCGGCAGTGAAGTACCATAGCGAATCCTTATCTTTCTCTATATTGACAACAATCGGATTTGTGGTGGAACTTCCGCCGACGCTTAAGGCTGATGAAAGGTTTGTCGACCCTGAAGACATTTCACTTTTTCTGTTGTGCCGTACAGTCTTTTATTATAAATGTTGGTCACAAACCAGCATTGACAGAGTCATCCAAATAATCTGCAAGCTATTATTGCTTTATAGTGGAGATGCTATTCGCAGATATATAGGTTCAATGATGCTAAATAATTTGCTTTTCCTCAATCGTCAATTTACTATTCCACATTCCACGACAATCGACCTTTTCTGGAACTTTGTTATGTTCTATCGATCTCTCTCACACCTTGAAACAAAAACAGGTGACGACAAATTTTGCACATTAAAATTATGATTGTCGCATGGAGATTTAATTTTCACAAGCTTTTTCAACGCATTTCAGCTTAAATTCACTTCAATTTAAAGCAATCACAAGCCTAAAATTTCTCATGCCTAAATTGGGACAAGTTACGACAACGTAACCAGACAACGGATTACGCAAAAACACGAATTTGCACTGTAATGGCAACTTTAGCGTGTGATATTTTGATTAACTAGCTATACATCATTTATCATCAAATAAATTCAAGTATTAATTGAATTTAAGCAATATTTCATCAAAATTGAATTGGGGAAAAATGAGACTGAATCTTGGCATTGACGCCATTTAAAAACCAAATCGAGCACACGAAACAACGATGTAAACTTGCAACTCAGCACAATTTAAAGAATGCTATTTTTATCGTATGAAAATATAAGTGGTTTTTGCAGTTTTGAAAGAACTACCTCGAAATTAAATTAAAGTTGCGACTTTTTTACCGAAAAACAATAATAAGTTGACGATATAACGAGAAAAAAATGTATTCACAAGAATGGCCGACCTACAAAGCAAGATTCGATGACAAATGTTATCAATAATCAAGTGCTTGGAAGAGTTCAGAAATGCAATCAATGCAATGCTTAAATTAAGGTTGTGCCTGCACTGCGGAAAAAAGTATGATGGTTTAAAAATGCCCAATCAGCCCTTCTGTAATACAACGTTTACATATAGAGATTAAAACGAGGTTAAGTCCCTCGACGAGATCTAAATCTTGTTGAATTTTAATAGATTAGCCATAGAAAAGCTAGCCTCTTTCTAAATTAGATCAATATCTTCTAAAACTACGTTAACATATACAGATTAAAACGAAGTTATGGCCCACGACGAGATTTACTCCTAAATCTTGTTGAATTTTATTAGATTAGCCAGAGAAAAGTTAATCTCATTCAAAAATAGTTTAACAGGCATGCTATACAGGCCAGTATACTGGCTTTGTAGTTCGAAAAACTCAATACATTCATACTATTTTACAAATACACTCACACTTGATTGACTTTCATGCCACTTTCATTGCTATTGGCAACGAAATTTCAGAGCCAGTAGATTTTGACAACAGCGGACAGTGCATGTCAAAAAGGGGGGTATCAGTGTTGTTTTTAATTACTTTTGGTTGGCTTATTTCGGGTTTTCGTCGATTTCATACAGGTAGCAACACTGATAGCTTGTTTACAATTAAGAGCAAACAAAACAACAAAAAAAGCACACGCAAACTGCAATAGCAGCGAGAACCTTCGCATTCGATGGAATTTTTTTAATGAACTTTAACGTGCATGTGAAGCACCTCTTACTACTAGCATGAAAAATCGAAATTTTTCGAATCATTCGAACAGTACACGTATTCTTTCGCACTTTTACTGTCACAGGCCTGAGTAACCAGCCTGCTGCAACTCTGTAAATATTGGGAATTTATTAAAAATTTCAACACTGTTAGTGGGAATAAAGAAAATTGACTTACCCTGCGTCTACACAGCACAGTGCAAGTTCGAAAGTAAAGTATATGCTCATATTACACGATGCTCGTTTGCTCGGTAAGCAGATAATTTTGTTGTTGCTTCCAATGCGAAATTTTAAAAAATTTTGGAGAACACAACAACAACCATATTGCACAGCCATGAGCACGCCGAGCAAACGAGCATAGTGTAATATGGGCAATACATATTGTCTTCGAAAAAATTCAAATGTTATAAATTTATTGATTATATAGCTATAAACTATATATATATATATATAGTTTATTTAATTTAATATTTTCGTAGTATTTAGCTTCACTTCCATTTTTGTTTGCAATTATAAACAAGTTTTCAGTGTTGTTTATTGTAAAAATAGCAGATATCCCGAAAAATTCGAAAATTATACCCAAAAGTACATCAAAAGCAACACTTTAGTCCCTTTACTGTCTGCAAGTGCCAAAATCCACTGTCTGTGAAATTTCGTTGACAGTAGCGTTGATAGTGAACAGTGAACCGCGGACAGTGAGTCAAATGTGAGTGTATTCATAAAAGTGTTTAAATGTGTTGAGTTTTTCGAACTTGCACTGTCCCGTGTAGACGCTGGGTTATTGAAGGTCAATAATACTACGTTCACATACGAAATGAAAACAAATAAGATTAAGAAAATCTTTTTTAATGTCTACTGTTTACATTAGTGTGAAGTAGATTGATTTTGACATTTTGTTGCTTCGTTTTGTTCTGTTTTAGGTTAGGGCTATGTTATGGTGGCGGTCAAAGGCACGTCTTGAACTGTTGTTTTTTTATATGTAAATAGGAACTTTGAGAGAGTGAGCAACGGAATCAATTTTCACCAAATCATGGGATCAAAGCAGGTCGCATTGTGAAAGTATTTACATTGTGTTTCCAGAATTTACAAAGAAATTACCATTTCAATGCTCTTTAAAAGTTGGATTTTCCAACCACTTCGTTGCCGCCTCGTTATTATTGTTTGAAGTAAGCTTTTACTGTAGACACACATATGGTATCGTTACTACAAAGTATGAATACTATGTAGTATACCACATGTGTCTCACTGTATACTAGTTACAAGCCAGCATACGAAGCTAGTATAGCAACTTATTCAACTTATAGTCTTACGAAACACAATAATTTTTTGTGGTCTCGGTATACTAACACACCTTGTATCGACTTTCATCCCTGATATTGCTATATTTTAACCAGAGCTGTAAATTCCAAGTATAAGTACAAATACAACTCCAAATATCATGTATTTAAAAAACAAGTAATGTATTTAAATACTACATATTTGCATTTTTACTTAAATTGCTCAATTAAAAATACTTTCAACTACCAATTCTTTTCTCAAATACAGTAAATACTTCAAATACTTTCAAATACTGTTAATACTTTCAAATAATATAAATACTTCTAATACTGTATATATTTTCAGTTACAATTAGGAGCTTGTCTAGTTACCCCCGTCGTAACTAGATGGAATCCGACTTTTGATGCTGCTTCGCTGATTTTAACATGCAAAAACAAGTTTGATGAGCTGTGCGACAGACTTGGTCTAGAACAGGAAGAAAAATTTTCAGCTACCGATATTCAATATTTAGTCATACCGCCATCTAATGACACAAATTGCTGCGACACTCGATTACTTCCAAAAGGAAGAAAACTTATTGTATGGATGTTTAATCCTACATCAAAGTGGTAGCATTAAGAATGGAAGAACATTTGAGAAGGCGGTTGTGTTTCTTTTCTCTAGATGCGTCAGTAAATGATGCTTTATTAGCATCGGTGCTGTGCCCTAAAATAAAATTTAAGTAGTTAAACGCACATAACAAAATTTTACCAAATATCCAAAGTTCCTAAGATATACATAAAATGATAATTAGAGAAATTATTGTACTTGGCAAAGCATTAATTATTTCAATGATATTGGAAAAAATGCCTTTTTTTATTTGTTGTATGGTTTTTGTGTGTATTTTTTTTTCTATTAGATGATCTGTGCGAAGCACTAGAAGAACAGATGGAGCCATATATTCAAAATTTAATTATACAGGAAACAACTAATTATTCCAGTTTGGTATTCGATATTTTTCTATCAGTACCTTATGATAGGTATGTATTTTCGTGTGCAAGTCTTGCAACACCTCTAGACGACAACCTTTGTCGGACATTTCTTTCGAAAAGTTACTTCTAATGAAAGCAAACTTTGCATTTATATATAAATGTTATGAAATATACATATTTATATATATTAAAAAGCTATAAAATTGTCTGTCAAATTTATAGAAAGTGATACACTTTTATAGAAAAAGTTCAGAAAGTTAAACTTTTTGTATCCTCTAGTATCTCATGAAATCATAAGGAATATTACAAGCTATAAAAATAGAAAAAGTGTGTCTATTATACACTCACATTCGTCAACACCATAAGGTAGGGTTCGCATGCTCTTTCCTTCTAATTAAAAATAAGATAAGATAACATACGAAAAGATCACATGAAAACGCTGCTTAAGGATACTTACCCGTCGTCCCCATAGGCAATAGTTTATATCTTGATACTTATGTTAGACGACATATTGCCAATGACTGCTTATTGCTCATGAAGATCAATATATGTCACGATAAATATCTTGATATACAGTCATGTGAAAATAAATAGGGACACCTGTATTTTTATATTTAAAGCTGCATGAATTACATATAAGGTGCAACAGATATAGCATTAATTCCCTCGGGTGGTGGTTCCTCGTGATAAGGCGAGTATAAAACTTTGTGGAGCTTCCTCCCACATAGTACAACTTTCAAGATACAGGGTGTTTTACGGTTTTGGTATGTGTTTAGTATTATTGATCTAGAATCTAAGCTACTCACCACAAAACAAAAAATAATATTTTGTGTTTTAGAAAAAATATCAACTTTTTCATCAGTATATCAATCATTTTCGTGTCATGTGCTGTAGCGGAGCAAAAATTTAGAGATTATCCAACGAAATATCAACAAATTTTCTATCTTTTGTTTTAGCGGAGCTGTAATCGTCCAAATTTAAAATGTCTTTTTTTCATGTAATAATACACTTAATCAACAGTTCTTTTCTAAATTCTAACTTTGGATGATAACAGCTCCGCTAAAAGAAAAGATACAAAATTTGTTGATATTTCGTTGGATAATCTCAAAATTTTAGCTCCGCTACAGCACATAACAGGAAAGTGATTGATATACTGATGAAAAAGTTGATATTTTTTCTAAAATACAAAATATTATTTTTTATTTTATGGTGAGTAGCTTAGATTCTAGATCAATAATACTAAACACGTACGAAAACCGTAAAATACCCTGTATCTTGAAAGTTGTACAATGTGGGAGGAAACTAAATAAAGTTTTATACTCGCCTTATCACGAGGAACCACCACCCGAGGGAATTAATACTATATCTGTTTCACCTTGTATGTAATTCATGCAGCTTTATATATAAAAATATAGGTGTCCCTATTAATTTTCACATGACTGTATATTGCCTGCCGTGAACTGTCAGGTTAGTAGTTTGAGAGCCAATTTTTTCGTTTCGTTTTATTTTCTTAGCAAAATTTGTGTTTTTTCCTTTTTTGCTGTTCTTCATCAACTTCGTGCAATTTTTTAAAATTTTTAACACTTCAATGTAGTGAATACTCGTGTTTGACACCATCTAACAAATGCACAAATGCTTATATCAAGATATGAAATGCCCACACACAAAACTTTGTTTTGATATAGCTCATATCTGTCTGGCAAAATGACAGCGGATCGGCAATAATTAATTGACTGTGGAGACGAAATACGTTAAATAAAAATAAGAAAACTATTAGGGGTATTCACGATTCAGTGCACTTGCCAGTGTAGTGCAGTTAAGTTTTCGTGAACACACTATCATCCCTATTTCAAAGCTGTAAAAATTTTTCAATGCACACAATAGGGGCTTTCAGACCATCGTACATGTGCGATGACTTGGGCATGCTCGACGACATGTACGATCATTCGAAAGCAAATCAGACCGTCGGACCGACATGTCGGACGAAAATCAAAAATTTTTGATTTTTCTGCCGGTCGGACCGACATGTACGATGTTATGAACGCATGTCGGTCCGACTCGCTGCATTTTTTCATTTCATTAAAAGCGTCAGCGGGTGAACAGCAACGAAGCGGAAAAAATATTAGAGAAAATTAATATGAAAAACGCTTGAAACATTTTATAATTGTTTATAATTAATTAAAATTGATAAACAATTCTCTAAATATGAAAAATGACTGCTAAATCATAAGGTCATAAAAAAATTGTTTAGCCATTACGCCGATGTGTTCTATTTGAGAGGTAGCAATGAAATGAAGTCGTCGCACATGTACGATTGTTTGAAAGCTCAACAAAATATTCCCGTTAGTTTGTCGTCGTACATGTCAGCGTACAAGTACGTTCGTCTGAAACCCCCTAATGGCACAATTGCTCAAGTCTTCAAGTTTAAGGCAATAGTGGAAAAGCACCTGTGCAGATATTTGATGTACGTGTATTTTGTTTTTGTAAAGTGCACAAGTTCCCAAGTCCTTAACTGCGCAGGCAAGTGCACTGAATCGTGAATATATACGCGTGAGCCGTAAACTGCACGTATGCCCATATTAAATATTTCTTGTTCTTCCAATACGATTTTAAAACAAGGATGTGCTTACTTCGGTGTTCAAGACAAAATAAAATTTTACGAAAAATTTGATAAGTACGAAAATTTTTGTGGTTAAACGATTCGACAAGCGATTTGATGAGCGATTTTAAGTGTGAACGGTGGTAATGTGGCTATGGATTCCGATAAAACGTTGTTATTGCACCACTACGTAATATCGATAAATAACAAAATGGCGTACATAACTAGTTTTTGCAGCTATGCGAGAAAGTAAAAAGTATGGAAAACAAGGTGCAAAGTCTTCGTTTACCTTCGAACGCTGAAAGCGTTTCCTTACAGGAAAAAGTATTACGTGAGCAGCTACATTTCGAGATTGAAAACAAGTCAAAATCATGTGCAAATCCAACCTTCGAGTGCTCGATACCGAGAATAGAAGGCTACGACTACTGCATTCGACACATACTACGCGACCCGCGGTCAGGCTTCAAGCAATGTAGTTATATTTACCAAAACGGAAAGAAATGTATCAAAGCCGTTCCTAAGCAGGATACCAAAAAAGATCCGGCTCTGACAACATTATGCTTTGAACACAATCGTCAGATGCAGGTTAACAAAACACGCAACCACATTGGCAAGCTTCGTCGTGTGGATAGTAATGAGTCTCTGCTAAACAACTTGGCACAGCATTTAAACATAGAACAAACTGCTGATAAACAGAAACTATCTGATTTAGACGAAGAAATTGATGTGGTATCTCCACATGTTCCTCTTTTTGGTAAGTGTTGAATATCTTCATTATTTGTACTGAACAATGTTTCTCAATATTAGTAAACTATGATCAAATTCATGACTTGAGAACTATAACAAGTGCTATTAAAAAAAGAAAGCGTATCCTTGACTATGCCTCTGATAGTTCTTCTGAAGAGGAGTTGGCATCCATGAGCAACACAGCACGAAGTAACGAATGGAATGATTCAGATAATGAAAGTGTGGATTCGCTAGAGGATGATGTAATCAAGTATGACAAAACGCAAACTATCTAATTTTATTTATAAGTAAAAAATGTTTTTTAGACATGCCGGAATTTACACACGACAGGAAGCTTTATTTACATCGGAAAGCAAGCTCACTAAACTTCAAGGGCTATATATTGATCAGATAAACAGATTGCATCATCTTCTTAAAGAGAAGCGTCGCCAGTATCTTCATGAGATTCGTAAAGAGCGAGAAGTCTTATGTATGTAGCTGCATCGAATAATTTTTTGAGCCATAATTATTTAATCAAAACTTTTTTGGTCGTCATTCAGGTAGTATTCATGATCAAATTAAGGAGACTCCACATGAACGTTTTATATACGGAAAACTCAAAGCTCTGAATCACTATCACAGACGCTATGGTGTAGAAGCGGTACTTTATAAGAAATTCAAAGAAAAACGTACTCGCTCAATTGAGGGTCACGTCCACAAAGGACCAGCTTTTGTAAAATGTGTATTCACGGAAGGTGGAGTCAAGTGCGGTGAAAAATCTCTTCCATGTTGTAAATACTGCAAAAAACACATTTTGGAAGACAAAAAACAGATACTTTTCCGTGCGTGCCAGGTTGAGAAGAGTGGAGTTATATGCCAGGAAACAGTACCCTGTATTTTTGATGATTCAACCTGCGTCCTTCATTTGGAGATGCCATCAAAGCGACAGTATATTCAAAAGGTTTGTCATTTAGTTGCATTTATAGAAATGTCAAATTCTTGAATTTAGTATGTATTAGGAATATTATGTAACTAAAAGTCAGAACTTAAGCAGCAAAAGCCTTCGGTAATCGCCCTTGAAAACATATTCATTCGCCTCAGAATCGCCAGCCAATCGTCAGCGAATCGCTTCAAAAAAGTGAATCGCCGGCGAGCTTATTTGGTAGTCATCTGGGTATCGACGACTGTAAGCAGCTGAGACCATAAGAGCGATTCGCTGTGAAGATTCGCAAACAAAACGCCTAAAGGGTTCGTAAGCGATTCGCTGGGAAGAGTCGTTAACGAATCGCCAAGAGAAGTTCTTAGCGTATCGCGGGAAGAGTCGCAAAAAAATTGTCAAAAGGGTTCTTAAGCGATTCGCCGACATGAGTGACAAACGAATCGATTTTAGGGCTTCTCAGCGATTTGTTGCGAAGCGTCTTTGTTGAAAGTTTTAAGTTGTTTTATAGGTGACATTCTTTGTCAAATCGATTAACAAAAAGATCGACCACCGGAAATCTTGCTGATATCAATATTTTAAGTTTAGATTTTTTTTCAGAATATTTCAATAATTCAGTTTTTAGAATTTTTCAGAGCCAGCTTCACATTCCAAAGATCGATTTTAAAAATTAAAAAAAAATCATCTTCCAACGATATCCAGAATGAGGGAAGGAAGGTTTTGAAGATTTTTCTTGAATCGAGCATTCATTGCTTGGGCGATCGAAAAGTGATCCATTTCCAACGATCGCTGGAATGAGCGAAGGAAGTTTTTAAGATTTTTTTTGAATCGCGCATTCATCGATTGGGCAATCGAAAAGCGATCCATCTTAATACGATCGCCGGAATAAACGAAGGAAGATTTTGAAACTTTTTCTTGAATCGCGCAATCATCGCTTGGGCGATCGAAAAGCGATATATCTTCGGAATAATCCTTAGGCGAACCGCAAGTGCTTTGCCAAATCAACTTCTCTTCCAATTATCTTCCAAATGTTTGCAGGGCACTTTTCAATTCAAAGATTTTTGAAAAGAAATACTTTTTATTTAAAAACTTTTCATTTTTTCCAATTAAACACATGCCATAAACGCTTTGTCTTTGAATGATACTCATTATTTTTTTTTTTAGAAATACGAGTCTGAAACCGAGGAGGATGATTTGGACTGCAACGCTAGCGTCTTTGTTAAAGCTGAACAAGAAGATACATTTCTAACAGAAGATAATGTTAATAATACAAATGGAACATTCGAATCTGAAAAGGACTCTGAAAAATATGTGCCCATTACTGATGTTGGTAAGAATATAACAATTGCTCACGACGCCGCCGCTACGCTAGACATTAAATAATATGATAAAAATGTTTTGCTTTAAGCTATTTTTTTATTTATATTCTTTCTATCAATAAATCATTTGAAAAAGTAAAATGAAAACACCAAATGTTAAAAAATGTATAATTTATTCTTAGACGTTGAAGAAACATACAAAATTGTGCTAAAAATGATTATATCTATTTTGAATTTCTGAACTCTCAACATGAAAAAAATGTATGCATCATCTTGGTTTCTTTTAATTATCGTCTCTTAATTCAAATCGAATTATTTCTTTTTGAATGCTATTAATATTATTATCTTTGTATGACGTTTGAATGTTCCTTTTATGGAGAGATTTTTTGTGTGAAAATTTTTAGATATCGGTCGTTGCAAAATTTTTCACATAACTTAATGCTCTGACGTTGCCATTCTCGCTGTAAACCTCAGGGTGTACTTATAACAATTCATATTATGATATCGATAAATATACATTTCTATGCATATCTTCATCGAATAAGTAATTTTATTTTGTATTCTCATTTGCATTATTAGGCAGTTTAATTCTGGTAGCTTAAAGGTTGGTATTTACAATATTGACATACTTATGAAGTAAGTTTGCTATACATTTTTATTTAGTTGATATTTAAATTTTTGTTATATATTCTTTAAAATCTTTTATAATCTTTGTTCCGAGAGGTAGAATTTTTATTTAAATTTATTCTTATTTTGGAGAGATTAATTTAAAAAAATTTGTACAAATTTGTTTTTGGCCCAGAAGTAGAATTTCGAGAGAACGTACAAACACACTCAACCTTTGAATTAAAGAAATCTCTTCTACAGACTAGGATCAACTAGAAATTTTGAATTCCATACACGATACTAGCTCAATTTATGTAATATACTTCATTAACTTGAGGTTATATGTAGATGTTGTTAATCTCAAACGTTTTTTGAACATGCATTTTTTTATTTATTTTATTTAAAATGTTTTGGAAACCGTTTTGTAAAAAAATACCTATTCTAGAAATTAAAAAATGTGTAACTAATAAATCAAAACAAATCTGACAAAAATTCAGAAACTTTATTCTTAAAAAATAAAAAATATAATTACAATAAAAAACTTTTGTTCTATATCTAAACTTAAATCTTAACAAATTTTGCAAAAAATAAATCGAAACTTAAAGTTACGGCGAACATAAAGCACATTTCAACTTAATATCATGGAAAAAGACTTCTTCAGACATAATTAAAAACAAAATATACACATTCATAAAATGCTACAGGCAGTTTTTGAAGACAACATAAACAGCTGTGCAATAATTTTTGTTTAACCAAGTAATATTGTTAGACCTTCAAACGCATTTAATTTTTTGTAAAGTAAAATATGTATTTTTAATGTCAATTTGACACCATGCTTAAAACCAGAACTTTTTGTAAAATGTCCCAAAGAAAAACAATTTTATTCAAATAAAGTGCAACTTCTAGATGCTATTGCCATTGTATAATATCAAGCTTTCTGAAAATTAATCTTTAATTTTTCTATAACCAACAAATTATTGCAGTACGGCTCATATTATTCACATTTCATGCAATTTGTTTAACGTTTAAAAAGTTTAAACAATTTTGGTTTCCAAGAAAATAATGGGTCTATTCGGAAATGCATCACAATTTGCAGTATGCGAACAACTGGCATTTTTCAAGCTCAAATTGCAGCGTGAATTGTGCTAACGCTGGTTAGAAAAATTACATTTTAGAATGATTGGCGTTTGGACTGCTGCAAAATTGGCCTTTTTCGAACATTCTTTTGCAGCATAAGCAGCAAAAGCAGTTTGCGCATCTTGATGCATTTGCGAAGAGAACTTGATGCATTTTAGAATAACTTGAATAAAGTATTTTTATCACTTGATAAGAGAGAATTTTAATTTGTAATTGAGAATTTTATGTATGAGTGAGCATCGATAGCCTAGTTTCTTAGTTCAAGAATAGGAGGAGGCTTCGTGTAGAAAGTGATATTATCAAATTATATGGCTAGAAATGAGGTGTGGCACATTTAATAAAAAAATTTTATTGTAAACACACTAAATTGGTATTAATGGAAGCTACAGTATTTTTACCAGAAATATGGTTAAACAATATTAGAAGCTCGTTATCAGTGCCATATACACTGCGCGTTATTAGCTTAAATATTTCCCTTCATTATTAATTAATTAAAAATATCTTCTATTAAGGTTATAAACTTGTTTTTTTAGGATAAATTATTTGAAGTAGGCGTATTGTGATAAGTACCGTTAAGTTTTTAAAAAAATAGTTGCACACATGTGAGGACGAATGTTTTGAAATGCGTCATTAGGATAAGGACATTCATGATTGTAGCGTGATCGCGAAATGTGCAAAATTTCTCATAGTGATTAATTTCTACTTGCATAGTAAATGCATACAATATTTTTTTTTGGAAAATGGAGTAGGGAAAGCTTTTAGTGAAGCTAAAAAAGCTAAAATTGTAGCGTTTCATGAAGAAGGGTATAGCACTTATGTAATTGCTGCTAAAATTGGGAGAAGAAAACTGTGGTGAATAAATTTCTGAGAAATATTCTATGGGAAAAACCAAAATGAGCCTCTACAGCAGCAGAAAATAGATTAATAGTATTTGCAACGTCCATTTCGGCCAAGTCTGCAGCACAAATCATGACTGAAACGGGAGTTGAAATTAGCCTTTCAACAGTGTGTCGCTTCATTAAGTCATCTGAACACTTACAGCAACACATATTAAAGAAATCACCACCGCTTAATCAACAACGTAAGCATTTTCGTCTAGAATTTGCTAAACGTTCAATGTCCTAGAGAACGCAGAGAAGAAGAGTTGTTTTCTCGGATAAAAAAAACTCAATTTAGACGACACTGTTGGCTACAATTATAATTTTTATTATGGTTTAAGAAAAGAAGAACGTTTTTTAGCTAGACATCATAGCAGAGAGGGTGGTGTAATGTTATAGGGCGCCATTTCCTAGTATGGAACGATTGGCCTGGTTTTCGAAAATGCAAAACAGACTGCACAAACACAAAAGCATACTGGAAGTGGAAATTAAATTTCTCATAATTTTATAATTTGTATGGAACACTTGATTGGACATAGCAACATGACAATGCCCCAATTCACACGGCCTTAACGTTGTGGGAAATGTGTGGGATTGGCTTTGGCATGACTACGATTTCCGGGCGCTGCAATTTGGAGTAATTAAATTACCTTTTCAATGGGGGGCACCAGAAACAGTGACCACTCCAGAATGTATTGGATAAATCCACGATTTCGTTTTGGACAATCCGAAAGTGAAACTGCGTGAGATAGCTACAGCCGTAGGTATATCGGTGGTGGGTCGGTGATTGAAATTTTACATGAAAATTTGGGCATGAGAAAGCAAGAAGGGTGCCGCGTTCATTCAAAATCAATCAAAGACATGACCGTGCGTACATGTACGCACTTCCCAACAATGTTTGGACATGTTTAAACAAAATCCGACTGAGTTTTTGCGTAGAATAGTGACCATGGATGAAACATGGATCCACCACTACTATACACCAGAGTCTAAGAAATAAGCAAAAGAGTGGGTAGGACCCAGTGGAAGTGCATCATAGCATGCGAAGACTCAACAAACGGCCGGAAAGGTGTTGGCGACTGTTTTTTGGGACTCAAGTGGCATTTTGTTCATTGACTATTTGAGAAAAGAAAAAAATTTTCAACAGCGACTATTACTGCAAATTATAGGACCAATTGAAGAACGAAATCGCAAACTAATGGACCCATTGATCGAAGAAAAAAAAATCATACTTCTGCAAGACAATGCTCCAGCTCACAAATCGATCGAAACCATGACCAAATTCCACGAGTTAAGCTTAGAACTGTTTCTTCATCCCCCATAGTCTCCAATTTATTCCCAATTATTCCAATTTATTCCCTCCAATTTAATCCCCCATAGTCTCCAAGCGACTATTATCTGTTCCCAAACTTAAAAAATGTGGCTCCAGGGAAGTAGATTCGCGTCGAATTGAACAGGTCGAATTGGAAACTGAAGCAAATTTCAGAGATCTTGAGAAATTTTACTATTCAAAGGGCATCTCAATGTTAAAAAATCGTTGCAATAAATATATCGAGCTGAAAGGGCACTATGTGTAAGAATAAACGATAAATTTGGCAAAAATCGTGCGTTTTCTTTGTTAGGCCGGCAGCATCTTGAACGCACAAGTATGTTAATTAATTAAAAAACAAATTAGAAATTTACTCCGTGTAATTTTTTTCAAATGAGTATTGCTGTGTTCAAACTAAGGACGCGCAGTGTATATGTCGGTGTTTTTTTTTGTATTAGAAGTAGATATGTACAATAATAAAAAGCATAAATAAAAAAGATATAGAGATTTTATTTTACAAATAGTGTCAAATTGTCAATAACAGCGTTTGAAGGCTAAGCAGAATCCTTATTTGACATAAGATCAATCTTATTTATTTCAATATATCGTCTGTATCGTGACGAGATAATTGTTTTTTTTTGTTTATCAGAACTCTGCCTTATACAAAAACCTTGATCTATTGCACAAACATTAAAATATTTTCTATTTTGAGAAAAATTTTTTAATTCAGTTTCAAAATACTATAAGTCGGTAAACGAACCAGTTTAATGCCGGTAAGAACTAAAGTTTGAATTAGTTTAAAAACTATTATAAAAAATTTCAAATAAATCGGCAGTGATAGTTTATAAAAGAGATGAAAAGAAAAGAAATTAAAGCTAATATGGGTAAACACGCAAAAGATAATAATAAAGCACATATAAACGAAACCATATAAGTGTGAGTGGCATACTGTTTATGTGCGTGGCCCATAAGCCAAAAGAATCGGGGATAAATTCCGCCATTTGCACAGAATGTTTTTTCAATTGAATTTAATATTTCTGTTGGCCGTCTTCACCTCTCTGCAAACACAGGCAAAGCTTAGAGAGTAAAAACTGGCATGTAAAGCTTCTTGAGAAGGTTCAAATCGCTATCATTTGTTGTGTACAAACATTTCACAACAAGCACAACACAATTGATCATCACAGAAGCTCGGTCAAAGACTGAAAAGTCCAATTCTCATTTTTTTTAAACATAAATGTGAAGTAACTGTTATTGCTTACAACGTGTTTGTTATTGAAACTGAAAGTGAGTTGGAAGATTAATATGACTCTGTTGTTGTTTTGTCTTTTAAGGGCATTTGTGGATAACATTTAAACTTGGACTGATTATAATAAGGAACTGTATTTTGAAGTAGTTCAATCGAAGCTTATATATTCTTATAAATATAAGAATTCTTCTGCGTTGTCCTTGCAATTCTGTATGGCGCTAATAATTTGTTTATTTAGCTGCTCAATAAAACAAATTACTAGCTTAATGAGAAGAAAAGTTTTATCGTAGGCCTGGAAATTTGGGATCGTAATTTGACTTGCATTTGATGGATGCTGTTTCGTATAGCATGCATGCCTTATCCTTCATAACTTATATGATTTCATAAATCCTATGCCAATTTAAACTTAAAATACTTATTAAATAATATTACACAAAATCATGATCATTGCATGTAAACTAAGAAACATAATTAATTACTACATTATTATTTTAAGATTAAGATCGACTATAAAATAAGCAACAATAAAAATATATATTCAGAATCAAACAATAATAATATAATAATATTTTCATAATAACAAGTAAAAAATTTACAAAACTTTGCCAGTGCCTGGCTTGCTTAGACCTATAATTAAATATAAAATTTTGTATCAAATATCCTTTTTCTGATTAAAAATATTCATAAATTTACACGTGTAAATATATAGCATATCTACATTTAAATATTACCGATTTAGCTTTAAACAAAATATACAAACGATTTTCAACAAAATTTATCCAGGGGCAATAACAGGTTAATAAACTATTTTACAATTAAAGAGCTCTGTTTGAGAAAAAATTTTGCCACTTTTTTATCTCTTTTAAAAATGAAATCTAAGGATTTTGTTGAAATTTTTAATGCAACTTTGATAGTGCATTTTACAATAAATATTGAAAATCTAATGAATGTATATTACAATTAAATTTTTACGATTACATACTATTATTCTACTAAAATATTTGTTACTCTTTAACTTGCTATTAAATAATTTCATTTAGTTTTGTACAATTATAGCCCAACGTTTAACTAACTAAGACCGATTTTCTTTTTAAAGCAATTTTGATAAATTTAATCTACACCTGAATCATTTATACTCCAGTACAATCAATTTCTATTATATCCTTCGGAACGTCAACAAACTGATAGACCAGCCTCTGACCATCAACCTTTGCTAGAATGCCTCGTTGATAATAGTATCTTAGTGCACGACCCATAGTCTCATAGTTCATATCTGGCTTATTCTTGTGCATGCCCCATAGGCGGGACACTGCCTTTGAATCTACCAATTTGAATACGCCTTTTTCTCGATTTGTCCATTTTATAAAGCGAGGACAGTATTCACGATCTTGTAAGAGCTTGAGAAGAAATTCCCAAAGGTATGTTGTAGATCCTTCTCGACTACGTCGTTTGACACCCATTTCAATTTTAGGCTTTCTTGGCTTTTTTAGTTTTCGTTGAGGAAAACCACCCAGTTCCAGCATGTAGGAGAGATCATAGTTGACACTAGAAGTAGTGGCTGTTATAACACCTTGCTGCTGCATACCGCTAACAGGTGAAACCGCACTGCCAGTAGTTCCTATACTGCTGTTTGGTACTGTGGAATGCGGATGATGATGATGATGAAGGACATGTTGTTGAGGATGCTGCATGGAATGATGTGCTGCAAGTCCTCCATTTGTACGTGGTGGGGATGGTGTCGTAAAATTAGAGACTGTCGTGTAGGGGCCCGTACTATTAAGGTTTCCGCTAACACTTCCATTAATGTTGTTGACACCAGCCGAACTGTTTGAGATATTGTTACTATTCATAGGCAAGTAGTAACTCTCGGTCACTGCAAAAAGAAGAAAAGAAAAAACAAAATGTTGTTACTAATTATATTAAAGGAAACTATGTAATTGAATTATGGATTATGAATTAGGGTCTCTGAAATTATAATCAACCAATTTTGAAATAGAAGCAACAACAAAATAATATATGCGATATGTGCCTCTTATGCTTGTGCCTTTAACCACTGCAGTATGCTCTTTAATCTAGGTTAAGAAGGTTAAGAGAATTATCTTTGAATGGAAAAAAAATTAGTTCTCTCAAAGTTTCAAATGATCTCATATGTATTTAAAATATTGAAAGAACCCATGGACCATGTCAGAATTACAACGGAGGCTCAGATTGGAGCAAAAAGTAAGCTAGATGTCAAAGTCAGCTGTTAAAAGTAGTTTATTACCGGAAGTCTCGAATTTTACACCAGACCAGCGCTTTTCCAAGAGCTTTAGGCGCCCTCGGTCGAGTTTGATCATGCGCCCCAAAAATGGTAATACCCTAAATTTTATTAAAAAAACCTAATTACAGTACGAAATGAAAATTTTTTATATTTAGACTGTTTTGTATTTTATTTGATGAATATTATGGATATGTTATACCGAGTAAAAATAAAAACTTTAGCTACGGCCAAACAGCGAGCGAGCAAGGCCTAATTTTAAAAATTTTTTCTCGGCTTTACAAGGATCGTTGCACGACTTTTTGGCCAAACAGCGGCCGTACAGAGGCCGTTTGAAAAGAATTTCGGTTGTACAACGTGTTTTCCAGAGATCTGCAACGAATACTTAAAAATAAGTAGTACTCGAGTACTATTCGTTAACAACTCAATGATTCAAATCAAATCATGAATATGAATACTCATGAATACTTATGAATACTCATCAAAAATGAGTATGAATAAGTATAAGTAGTTTCCAAAGTCGTATTCATATGTGATTGATTCGAAAAAAAGTGAATCAAATATAAGTATAGAATGAATTAAATGTTAAGGGTTGCCACCTAATAATATACATTTTTAAGAATTTTAACCATCGTTTAACAGTGTTAGGGGGTCGCTGATTTCGAATCTGAATTCAGAATTTTAAGATTCAATGTGGTTAATAGGGTTGTCACCTTAATTTTTTTATTTTTACGAATTCGGTGCTTATGTATGCGAATTCTATAATTTTTTATAATAAGGTGGATACCTTTTAACCATATTGAATTTTAAAATTCTGACTTCAGATGCGAAATCAGCGACCCCCTGACACTGGTAAATGATGTTTAGAATTCTTAAAAATACTTATTATTAAGTGGCAACCCTATAATAAAAAAGTACATAATTTTGAAATTCGAACAACGGATTCAGTGACTAATTTTACCTAGTGTTCGCGCCAACACCGAATTTGCTAAAATAAAAAAAAAATTAAGGTGGCAACCCTATTAACCATATTGAATTTTAAAATTCTGACTTCAGATTCGAAATCAGCGACCCCTAACACTGTTAAATGATGGTTAAAATTCTTAAAAATACATATTAGGTGGCAACCCTTAACATTTAATTCATTCTATACTTATTTGATTATTTTTTTTTTCGAATCAATCACATATGAGTACGATTTTGGAAACTACTTATACTTATTTATACTCATTTTTGAGTAAGTGGCTCATTAATTAAAAAATGTGATTCGTTGCGTTCAGCAACCGAACATCAGCCGAACGGTGATAATTCTATAACAAAAAACAGATTTTTTTTTAACTAATTTCATGCACAACAAAAAATTCTTTTGTGCCGTACACAAGTGGCAATACTATCAACATCGGTATCGCCGTGATAGGCTTGCTTTTGTTGTTGCGCATATGTTTGCTATTAAAAAAGAGCTTTGAAAAATTTGGTGGCATACAACTCAATTTAGGCCTTGTACGGCTGTTGTTCGACCCAACTTTCGACCGCTAGGATTTTTGGATTATGAATTAGGTAGTTAATTATGATCTATTCTTTGAAATTTTAATATTTTCTATAACTATTTTTTAACTATTTTTAGGCCATGTTTGACCCTTATACGGCCGTGCGGCCCATGTTCGACCGCTGTTCGCCCCTTAATATGTTTACTCGGTATATGCTAAATGTTGCTATATTTCAAATTATTCAGTAGAAGGCACCTTTTTGTACTTTGAAGACACAAATTGTTCTATGATTTTATCATATTGAATTGAATTGGCAATGTCATATTCAACCGATATTATGGCTTATGCTTGGTTTTCACTATGTCTTTTTTATGACGGCACAAAAGCTTATTACGTGAAATATCACCTTAATAAAACTCTAGAACATTTTCTGCATAGCTCCATTTAGTAATGTATTTGTTTTCAATTTTCCAAGATTGCCAAAGTTAGAAAAAATGTCAACATGTTGTTATTTTCACTTTGATTGACAACAACTGACCACTGAAAACGACATAGTGAAAACCAAGCATTAGCCATTTAATCGCTCTTCTTTTGTCGAATTTCGAAGATAATTTTTATTATCTTAAATTTAGAAAAACTTATCTCAGCTGATGCAACCGATACAGGACTTGTAAATACAATTAATTATATATGCTTGAAAAACATCTTCTAAAATCTGTGGTGACAAGTAGTAATGACTAAACTAAAAATATCGTAAAAAAGCGATATGGAATTTACTTTATTGCCAATTTTTGGAAGTATGCAGACATCCATTTTTTGCCCAGAATTGATCATCACTTATGTCTGCACATATTTTGTTTGCAACGGTTCATATATTTAAAAAAAATGAGTCCGTAGTATGTGCAATTAAAATATCGTTTTTTACGATACTTTGAGTTTAGTCGTTATTCCTTGTGACTACAGAAATATGCCTTAACTTTAACCGCTTTTGCCTAAAGTCTCTCTTAAAACGCGTTTTCTGAAAAAATACAATTTTGTCTTTTTTATATCAGATGACATGAACGTGCTGTGCGATGGAGATAATTTGGATTCCTTTTTTTTCATCGCCACTTTTGACGGCGTATTGATACTTACTTACATTACATCTGTTACAAGATAACAGATAAAGCATCACATTTTTTTTTACTCTCATGAATATTGACGGTTGATAAACAAATTTGCATTATAAACTTCTAAAATGTTCTTGAACTTTATCTTAAAAATGAAAACTACCTTTTCCGATTCCCCGGGAAAAATTATTCAGAATAATTAAGAACTTGATTTATATTTAAAAAAAAAAAAACAAATAGAGAATATTGCAAATAACATGTTAAAAAATAACTAAACAAATTTGCAAAAATTCGTTAAAATTTATTGATTTTTCTGAAATGTTGACTGCCTCTAGTAAATGTTTTTTGCTTAGTTATATTTTTAACCTACTCTTTAATTATCAACTTTACCACTTTGCTTGTAACGCCTATGAGGAGGCGTGGTGGCAGGTATACAAAAATATACTTTTTCTTTTTCCGAACCACCACCTTAGTCGATAAAGCCAAGTCTGTCTGCTTATAAGAGACAATATTTTGTACGCCTACCTCCCATACAAAAGTGACTATCTTTCACTTTTTATATACTACTCAAATTTATTTTAATGTTTTGAAATTTTGCAAATATGTTTTAATCTCAAGTACACACTCTCAGTTTAAAAGTTGCCAAATTCGAATGAAAGCAGGGACCGAAAATAACAGTTATTTTCAGGGACCGAAAATAACGATCATTTTTGAAATTTTAAGATCAAAAGATCTTAATGTATCTTAAGATCAAAAGATAGAATGTATAAAAAGTTGTATAATTTTTTTAAATAAAGCAATGTGACGCTACGGAGTTAAAGATTCTATTCTTTTACATAACTATTTTCATGATTTTCAAGATAAAAATCCCCTCAAACCAATTGTTTTTTATCGATATTTTTTTCGATCAGAAATAAAAGTTATTTCGTGGTCGTTATTTTTTTCAATCAGAAATAAAAGTTATTTCGCGGTCGTTATTTTTTCAATCAGAAATAAAAGTTATTTCTTGGTAATTAATTTTTCGATCAGAAACAACAGTTATTTCGGGGTAGATATTTTTATCAATCAAAAATAAAAGTTATTTCGTGGTCGTTAATCTTTCGATCAGAAACAACAGTTATTTCGTGGTCGATATTTTTTCAATCAGAAATAAAAGTTATTTCGTGGTCGTTATTCTTTCGATCAGAAATAAAAGTTCTTTTTTGACCGTTATTTTTTTCGAGTAGACTCATGGCTTTTCTCTTAACTCAACTCTTCTTATGATATAATCTCTATTGGGGAAATTACAATGCAGCAGTTTCAACGAAACAAAGCAATTGAATCTGATTGTCTTATTAGAAAACAAACGAATCACAAACAAGGAAAAATTCAAACTGCTATCAAAACAAACCAAGCACCGTAGCTATTTTCTGTGTAAGGGAAAAAACGTGAGAAATCCCCCACGATATATTATTTTTACTTTTAAAACTTATTAAATCTGGAATACTGTTGCATATTCATAATTGTTTTGTTGAAAAATCTTGTTTAGTTTTTTTTGTATACAAACTATAATACACGTTGTAATTATTGAACTAGAAAAAAATGTTAACTGTAATTCAGGACCAAAAAAAAGGAAAACTAAAAAAATCAAATTAAATTTTGTATTATTACGAGTATTTATTATACTTGTAAAATTCAAAATTTCGTTTGATTTTTTCAACTTTTGTCAACATTTTTCAACTTTAAGTATCATTCATCATTTTTGTTGCCACTTTTTTTAATATTCAAATTAAAATTAGCTCTCAGCACTCTCACCTTATAAAATTTAAACGTATTTTCTCTAATGGAAATTATTTCAGTCAAAAAATAATTTTTTTCTTCTGTTTGAAAAAAATCGATGAAAAATAACTTTTATTTCTGATCGAAAAAAATAACGACCACGAAATAACTTTTATTTTTGATAAAAAAAAATAACGATCAAGAAATAACTTTTATTTCTGATTGAAAAATATAACGAGAAATAACTTTCATTTCTCATTGAAAAAAATAACGACTGCGAAATAACTTTTATTTCTGATTGAAAAAAAATAACGACCACGAAATAACTTTTATTTTTGATAAAAAAAATAATGACCACGATATAACTTTCTGATTGAAAAAAAAAACGACCACGAAATAACTGTTATTTCTGATGACCAAGAAATAACTTTCATTTTTCATTGAAAAAATAGCGACCGCGAAATAGCTTTTATTTCTGATTGAAAAAAATAACAACCACGGAACAACTTTTATTTCTGATTGAAAAAATAACGACCACGAAATAACTTTTATTTCTGATTGAAAAAAATAACGACCACGAAGTGACTTTTATTTCTGATTGAAAAAAGTAATGACCAAGAAATAAATTTTATTTTTGATTGAAAAAAATAACGGCCAAGAAATAACTTTTATTGGTGATCGAAAAAAATAATAATCGATAGCGATTATCGTTATAGGCGGTCCCTGGCTATTTTCGAAATTTCTATTAATTAAAAAAGTCAAATGGAAAGATTACGTCTATTGGATTTTTGAATATAGCAATGTGATGCTTGTTAGCTAAAGAATAATAATCTCTAATGATTTTAATTTTTCTGATTTTTTTTAAAAAGTCGATAAATAATTGTTATTTTTTTACCAATTTTATTTGGATCAAAAAAAAAAAAGTTAAAATTTTACTTTTATATTTTTGATCAAATATAAAAGTTTAAATTTGACTTTTATTTATTTGATCCAAGATGAAAGTTAAAATTTTACTTTTATTTTTTTGATCAAAAATAAAAGTTGAAATTTGCCTCTTATATTTTTGATTAAATATAAAAGTTAAAATTTGACTTTTATTTTTTTGATCCAAAATTAAAGTCAAAATTTTACTTTTATTTTTTCGATCATAAGCCATATTTTAATTCTTATATCATCTGCTTGCAGTCGCTGTTCCAGTCGTTTGCGAAATAAATGTAAACAGAATGTGCAATGATAAGCAACTAAGCGACGCAATGCAACGATATGAAGATCGATAGCAATGTTTTTATCTCTGTGCAAAAATATTACGAATTTAGGTGTAAAAGAATAAAAAATATACTCTATTAATTGTTTTGAAAATTTTAACTATTATAATAGTTAATAAGAAATAGATCTGCCAAATTTTTAATCTCTATTTTTGATCGGAAAAATAAAAGTTCAAATTTGACTTTTATTTTTTTGATAATTTTTTTTTGATTTTTGATCGAAAAAATAAAAGTAAAATTTTAACTGTTATTTTTGATCGAAAATTAAAAGTCAAATTTGAACTTTTATTTTGATCAAAAAAATTAAAATCAAATTTTAACTTATATTTTTGATCGCAAAAATTAAAGTCATATTTAAAATTTTATTTATGATAAGAAAAATCAAAGTCAAATTTTAATTTATATTTTTGATTGAAATAAAATCAGTCAAAAAATAATGATTATTTGTTGACTTTTTGGAACAAAAAAATAACCGTTACGGTCGCTGAATGAATGCCATGGCTACCCTTCATACAAAAGGACTATTTAAGAACGGGAAAATAACTTTAAATACTACAAGTTTAATTTAATGACATGAAATTTTGCAAACAAGTTTTGATCTCAAATCCACACTCTGAGTTAGAAATTTACCACGTGGTGAAAACCACGCCTATCTCCGTACAAAGTAGCATTATTAGAAATATAAAATGTCACAAAAGACTTGAAATCTAAAATGCAAGCGCTAATTATAATAGACGGGAATGCAAGGGCATATACAAACCTTTCTCAAAATATCCGTACAAAGTAACACAATATGAGAAACACATGATACTACCTCAGAAATACTGAAATGTGATTTTAATAATACAAAAATAAAAATATTTTTTAACTATCTGTACAAAATATGACGAGAAAAATATAAAAATAAGAACCTTTCTTGAGCTAAACTTACAAAATATTACAAAATACTAATTTAAAAAAAACTTAAATGGTACCTTAAAAAATTAAAAAAAAACTTCCTTAAACAAGCTGTTCAAAATATCACAAAATTCGTACTTAGAATTACTAAAATTATTATACTATTTTATTGTTTTTTAAAAAATTGTATGAGCCTTCCGAATGATTTCATTGAATTAATTTTTTGTTTAAGATCTTTGTTTTTCATGAATAAACAATAAATACTATCCAAACATTTAATCGAAACTGTGTTTTTTAGTTTTTAAAAATCTTTTTCATCGTTTTGTGTTGTAAAACAAGGCATAACTACTTTGGAACTTTATATCATGTCTTCCAAAAAATTCATTTTCTAAAGTTTGTCAATCCCGGGTCTAGCCCCGGGATCCCGGGATTGCCGAAACGTCCCGAAATTAGATGCCCTAATGTGTATACAATTTTGACAGTCGATGGAAATAATCACTACGAATAGTTTTACATGAAGAAGTCAAAATTTGAAAATTTATATTTGTGCCCGTATTGTAGTTAAACTGCAATGTGTTATGTTATTTTCGTTGCATTAATTTCAATTATTTTAATAAAAATGCCTTTATTTATATACTCAGCAAAAAAATTAAGGGAGCAGAAAAATTTGTAGTTTTTTTTTGTGATTTGTGATAGAATGTTACTTCTTGAAAAATTGTCGTATCGGGATTTAAAAAAAATTTTTACGCTTGAAGTTTACTGGTTTTGGCAATTTCTGATTCTTTGATGCACAATTTAAAAAAAAATAACAACAAAAATTGGTTTCTTCAATCATTAATAACTGATGCTTAAGAAGCAATACGCGTGTTCCTTTATTTTTTTTCCAAGTTTGACGATTCGGGCCGAAAAACAGCTCAACCGATCAGACTAAAACTAGTTAAAACTTTAAGGGTATGAAAAGAGCTAAAAAAATATGTACAAAAAAAAATTAATATTTTGACAATAATTTCAAAATAAGGTTTCTTAAAACACCCGAAAAAGCAATTTTTATTTTTACTTTTTTAAAACGGAAATCAAGAATTCAAAAATGAAAAATCAAAAACGAATGAATATCTTTGGTAAGAAATGTATTTTTGTTTTCAGAACCGTAATTTAATTATCTGTGCGATCATTGGGTGCTGAGATATCGATGATCAAAGGCAATATATCATTCTTTTTAATTCAAAGTTGGATACCTCAGCAAAAAAATTGACTTCGAAAAATAAAAAAGAAACCGAATTGAAGCTAAATGAAGCAGCTAACTATTGATGGTTTAACCTTTATTGTGGTTTCACTTTTTCTAAAGCACATGGACCACAGTCAAAATATTGAAAAAAAGAAAAATCCGTGTATTTCTTATGATTGTGCGATAATCGTAGCTGATGACATTTTTTAGTCAAAAACTAAAACAGTTTGGGCTGACAAACTAAAAACTTCATGCTGTAAAGTTTTTTTTTAAATCACGACACGATCATGTTTTAAGAAGTTACATCCTTTCTAATATGACTAGTTTAGGTTAGGTTAGGTTAAGGTGGCGACCGATCTAAGACCGGCCCACATAGACCAGATATTTGGTACGTTGTGATACCACATTGGATCTACTCCTCCCCGCCTTCTCTCCTAGGCACTGTCGTGAAAGCAACCTGTACTTATAATAAATAGCAGTAGACGCTTAACGTCTACCTCCTCAAGATCCCTGAGATCATCAAAAAAGAGGCTACCTAGATGCTAATGTCTTCTGCGGGATAGACCAGGCACGAACAGGGGAAATGCGATACCGTCCCCTCCTCTTCCTCATCCCTGCAACTCTCACAGAAGTCATTCGCATGAACCCCCATTCTAAGGACATGCCTACATATCTGTGTTCACAAGGAATAACGACTAAACTCAAAGTATCGTAAAAAACGATATTTAGATTGCACGAACTACGACCAATTTTTTTTTAAAATATATGAACCGTTGCAAACAAAATATGTGCAAACATAAGTGATAATCAATTCTGGACAAAAAATGGATTTCTGCATACTTCCAAAAATTGGCAATCAAGTAAATTCCATATCGCTTTTTTACGATATTTTGAGTTTAGTCATTATTCCTTGTAAGCACAGATATAACAAAGTGCCCTATTATAACGCCCATCAGAATGGAGAGGTGTTAGAGGTGGTGCTATGCTTCCAACTGAAAGTAGCCATTTCTGTGGCATGTTGCCTTAGAGTCAGCTTGCACGACGCAAGTGGTGTGCCTAATGTTTCCTTGTCAGGCAGCAGAGTTACCGTTGTACCTTCTCTAGCAAACTCATCCGTTCTACAATTTCCTGGAATGTTCCCATGCCGCGGTACCCAAATATCATTAAAAAAACTAAAATTTTTTCTGCTCCCATAATGTTTTGGCTGAGTTTATTAAAATTTGTTTAGGTTTTTTCTTTATTTGAAGTACGGTGTGGCTCTTTAGAAGGTATTGAAAATCTTTATGTGGCTCTTATTGGCCTCACTCGTGCCCACCGCTGATCTATTACATGAGTTTCTTATGAGTTCGATTAGAATAAGATGGAACGGAGCGGCACGCGACGTTGAGATCTATTGATTTTTGATTTCTTCGCTGCGCTCCGTAACGTTTTGAGTAAAAAATTTATGTTGACAGATGCTACTGTTAATTTTATTCTTTATTTGTTTTGTTCCTGTTTTAAAATAATCAGAAAATAAGAATTGATGGAATTTGTTTTGTAATAAAATATATTTACTAGTTTTTTATGCATTATTGTCACCTTAGTTCAAAAATTAAATTTGAAGTCACCAAATAACAAAATATGCCTTTCATACCTTTCATTAAAAGAAAAAAAAAGTTCATTATATTTAAAGAACACCATGAGTACCTGCAGACAAATACCCATGACGACAAATTTTTACTAGTAGATTTTACTAGTTATTTTAATTGTGCGAGAAATTCAAGTACGTACAACAACCAAAAGATATGTATAACGTTTCACTCATTAGATGCCAGGAAAAAAAGCCGATAAATAACACAGGTCTGCAAAAACAATTTTTTCAGCTGCATGAGATATTTTTGCTGAATTATATGTTTTAAGGTACGCTGATTTCAAAAATAACTTCCATTCCTCTCCATCACGTATAGTTTTTTTGCAAAATAAAAACACAATAATGAAAAAAATCAACTATTTATTACAACAAACCAGAGTTGGGCGTAGTGCACTAAATGTTGAGTGCACTCAGCCTTTCACTAGCACGAAAATATATTGAAAGAAATTCTATTTGTCACTATTTATTGTACTTACCAGCTTCACTAAGAGATGAAGAGATGCTTCACTATCACTAGGGATTTTAGTGGTAGTGTTATATTGTTGCACTATAACTAAATGGAGTGCTAGTTACTAAATCTCCACTTCACTCAAATAGTGCAAAATTTGAACAGCCACTAAATGACAGCTGCAATTGAAAGTTTTTCCACTCAACTTTCAAATATGACTGGTTTTAAAACTATTTCAGTTAGACTCGAATTAAAAAAATCTATAATTAAGAAAAACTATTTTTCGAGCTTCTGGTCATATATGTTTACGAAGAAAACAACAACAACAGCTCTGAATGAGCATCACCAAGCTAGGATCAGATAGACAGTTTATATCAAATTGGTGTTATTTAAAATAATAGTTTCATGAAAGTTAAATCGCTTACAGGAAATAATTTTTAGCATAGCTTATTTTTCTTGTTTTACTTAAAATTTTTATATTTTACTAAGAATAGCATAGAAACATACAAATTTCTGTGTAATATATAAATACTCAATACTACAAGTAAACTGTTCCTGTTTTCTTTCAATTGAGTGGTAACTTTCTGTGCTGTACCACTATTAGTGGAAGTATTTTTTTGCACTATTTATTTAGTGAAAAAAAAATTTTTCCACTAAGCTGTAAACATTTTTTTTCCACTATTCTTACATGAATTTGAGTGAGAAATTTTTCACTAGCACTATCACTCATGTAGAGTGAGGCTTTTATTTTTCAATTCAGCAGTCAAAAAGAACAGAAGATAGAGAATAATTTTACACTATCACTACATGTAAGCTGAAACTGCAAATTTAGTGCACTACGCCCAACTCTGCAACAAACACATAGCATAGTATTTACCAAAATCTATCAACCATTATTTTTCTTATTTGAATTTTTATACACAACTTTAGGTCTACTATTTTTCCTTGTGAAACCTTTTCTTCTTTTCTTTGATGCTTCTCCGAACTCGTTTTTGGTTTCCTTCTTTGGTGTCTCGCTTTAGCATTCAACAGTAGTCTGCTAACATACTGACATCCCATCTTCTTTGGTAACATCTCTCGATATCACGTACATCCTGGTGAAATCTTTCACCTTGCTCTTCACTGTAGGCACACAAGTTTTCTGGAAAATTTTCAGTATGAGAGTGTAAGAAGTGAACTTTTAAGCTCATCTTGCAGCCTTGAGCTTTATACGGGTTTATATTCGGGATCCTTAGTATTGCCCAAAAACTTCTGCACTACATTTTTGAAAGAATCCCATGCTTCTTTTTCGATTTCTCCCACTGATTCAGGAAAGAAGGGATCAGACAAAAGTTTTCTTATATTGGTGCCAGTGAAAACTCCTTCTTTTAACTTTGCTTCAGACAATTTCGGGAACTTGGAACATATATATCTAAAAAAATCCCCATCTTTTTGCAATGATTTTACAAACTGCTTCATTAGCCCCAATTTAATATGAAGAGGTGGCAGTAAAACCTTTTCCGGCCGAATCAAAGTGGTATTGATAACGTTTTTCTCGCCAGGAGTTAAACCGTGTCGTGGTGGAGTCAGTTGTTGTTCAGTGTAGCTCTCTGGCTCTTCTATCCCACACACATAGAAAACAAGGGAGTTTTGTATTACCTGACTGACTGACTGACTGATAAATCATATTGTATTTCAAAGCATTTCATGAGCCCACGAACTCGGATACTGAGTAAATTCTCGCTCTCGATGTCTGTACCAGGAAAATGAGGTACCACTTGATAAAAGGTTTTTGTTTGTTAGCCTTGAACCTAGCAATTCCGCTGCATTTTTGGAAAGACCCAAGTTTTTGACTAGGTCATTGAGCTCAATCTGAGAAAAAAGTTGAGGTCCCTCGTCAACTGAAAAATCTGAGCTAGATTCGTTCTGGGGAGCAAACGTTTCTGAGTTCTCTGTATCACTTAGGATGTCATCTAAATTAGGAGGTAGGTGCGCAACTGGTATTTCAGAGCTATGGGATACTGGACGAATAGCTGAATCAAGGTTTGGGTAAGATATTTTCTTCTTATTTGTCGTATTAAATCCTTTCACGAGTACCGAACAGAAATAGCAGTCGGTTGTGTGATTTTTCTATTCATGCCATATCATAGAAATACCAAAACAAAATGCAGTTTTCTTACTCTTAAACCACAAGCACAGATTTTCCTCACATCTTCTGCACACCTTATGAGGAGCCCATGCTTTGTCTTGATCACCAAGTATTAATTTGAAGTAAGCAAAATAAACCTTCTTCACAAAATCACTTATATTTCTTTGTTGACTTTTCACTGTATATTCACCACAAATACAACAGAAGCATATTTCTTTGTTGACTTTTCACTGTATATTCACCACAAATATAACAGAAGCTGTCCGGAGAAAATACACAACCTCTTTGAGCTATAACACATATATAAAAACAAGAGCACAGTAGCGATTGAATGCTGGATGTCAACTGAGTGTGGCAAGACAAGGTCAGCTTAATAATGAACTTAGCCTGTTGGAATATGATTAACCCAACTGCAACATGTTGGATTAATCATATTGAAACATGTTCAATCGTGCTGTTCAATCCAACTTAACCTATTTAGACACGATAACAAATGCAACCGTATGCCTAGCACTCGGTTTCACCTAGTCCCCCCCCTTTCACAAAATTACACAGGTCTGCAAGTAAAAAACTGCAAAAATATAAAATTTAGTATTGTAAAAAAAATGGATGAGATGGAATTTTTAAAATATTTTTTTCGGTTTTAGGACATCAAAATCTATAAGAAAATGCTTAAAAAACCTATGCAGTTTTTTACTTGCAGACCTGTGTAATCCAACATAAAAGCAGTGACTTCCGTTTCCGATACGTGATTGTAATTGAATACCAATGGGCCGCAAAAAAATTATCATCTGTATCGTTCATTCATATCATCATAATGAGCATCTCTATTATGTTTCTTTAAAAATTCTCAATATGTATATTTTTTTTTAATACTTTCTGTTTGAATAGTTGAAGAATCCCAAAAATATCTATAAAGATATGGTGAGAAAGCTTAAGAGCGTTTATTCTCTTAATGGAAAACGTAACACTGGTTCTGTATTTGTGCTAAAATTCAAATATGAAATGCTCCTATATACTTTAAAAGGTAATGGAAAAATTATTTCTCTGGCTTGAGTTTTGAACTACCCTGCAGTCCAAAGAATCGTGCACGAATATGTCATGATCATTTCTTAAAAAAACTTACTGCATGAGATACTTTTGTCGATATTTCTTTAACAAATCTGTTATGTTTTCGTTCATCGAAAAGAGAAAGTTTTCAAACAGTGCACGAATTTGGAACTTTTATATGAGATTTTCGTCAATGAAATATTAAGACGAATCAGCATGTTTCGTCAAAGATGAAAAAAAAAATCGTGCATGATTCATTCAAGATTTCTTTGAGACTTGGGCTACTGGGTAACTGCACATCTTACAATCCTTCAATTTCTATAATGCATTTACATGGTTATACATAAATGCATGTTCCTGCATGTGTCCGTTAAAAAATCTGCTCTTAATTTCCGCAGCAAAACTATGCTCAAACATCTTGATTTTTGCAGATATGTAATTATCGTTTATCCATACATATTCGTACCTACTTTTGGTACGAGCACTTCTTTAGCCCTTTTCTTAAGACACAAGGGCAAGTTGAGTTCAGTTAATTTGGATTGATTAGTTCAAGATATGCATGTAGTATGTATCTACTAATATAGAGTTGAACAGAATTGAAAACCATTTTCTTTAAAATTCCTTCTTTAATATTATTGGGTTGGTGGATAGACTGAAAGGTCTCTCTTTTTTATAAAGGTTTTCTCTCTACAAAAGCGAATAGTGAAGTTTTGGTATCAGTTTGAACCACTGGACGATTCTACAGAGATAACAACATACATACAGACAATATATATTATGTTTGAAATCGCATTAGTGTATGCAGCGCGCTGTTCGGTTGGTTGTGCTCACATCACAGCACTCTTCTCACTGACAACGCGAATGTGGTTGTGACCTTCAGAATTTGTGCAAAGGCAATGTGTCGATGACCACGGTTTCATACTCGCATTCATATATATTTTTTTATATATATACATCAAGAGTGCAGCATGTACACATATATTTATGCATTTACTTTTTCACTTTGTTGTTGTTTTTTTTTTGTTTTGTTTGTTTTATTTCGCATGGCTCTGAGCGACGTCTGGCTCGCATTAATGCGCTCATCTCACAGACACAAAGATTTTCGTTCGTTTCGTTTTACTTTTATTATTAATTGCATGGTTTTGAATCGTAAACGCTTGGATAAAAAAAAAATAAATATAGCGTATGTATGTATATTAAAATGAATAAATTAAGTATGTTTGTTCATGCAACAACCACCTCTCTTCCCTAAAACTCTCTAGAACCAGGATTGACGCAAAATTATCATTATTTAAGAATTCAATTTAAGCAATCTTCAGTTTAAGCAAACTTTTCGTGAACTTAGAGATACTTACATGCAACACTGCGGTTCCATATGTTGCGGAGTGGCGGCGAATTGTGATAGAAATTTGGATGCAAAAATGTTCCAGTCGGTACATGACCATGTGACGCATAATGCGAAGATATGCCAAGTCTGGCTTTTAACTCTTCACCGCACGGCTGACCACCTGAGCTGGAACTATCCACATCGGAAACACCACTATCAGCTGGACTTGGAGGAAAGGATCCTAAAAGAAGAAAAAACAACAGAGAAATTTAAATAAAAAAGAAACAGCCGAAAAGAATCCACTTTTGATCATTTTGTAGATCAGTTTTTAATTTGTTGGATATTCTCAATTATATGTACTGTACAACAATAGTAAAAAAAACCGAGGGGTTTCACGACTTTATTAAGTGTTAAAACTCAAGGTTTTCGTACTACATCGGAAGGAGGCTCTAGGGCAAACCTTGACGCCCTACTGCTAATTAAATAAATATTTCTTTTTTTAGGGAGGGCCGGAGAGGGTTTATATGTATGACTGACCCCCATTACTTTACCAGGAGAAACATTTTTCCCTTTGAAACCTATCCTTTTCGACCCCTCCTTAAGGGTTCCCTTTTTTTCTGTTGTACAGTGTTATGTATAGAGGATTGTCTTCGGTTGTGGGACACCCTTCGTATTTTTTGACAGAAAGCAAATATCGTGGATTTGATTATTGTCAAACTTGAAGTTTGACCAGTGTTGACAGGTGCCTTTCACCATTGACCCCTAGATAAGATTTCAAATCCCCTTAAAATTCCGCTTAATTTTTTTTTCGAAAACATACAAAAATTTCATAGAGGGCAACTGAAAAGTAGTGCAACTACAATTAAAAGGGCTGAGTTGTTTGATTCCTTTAACAAGGGCAGAAAGTTGCTTCATAGTTCTCAACTATTCAATGCGAAATTGACCTTAAAATTAAGTCTTACTTTTGAAAGGAGGCTCCGTCTCCCGCTTTTTGATATATTTTTGGGCGTATATTTTTAGTCTATAGTTTTTCCCATACTTTTTATTTTTATTTATTTTTTTTTAAAGATCTAAGAAACAAGGCATGCATGCGCCTTATATAAACAAAACTTGGTCTTTGAACTGAACGGAAAGGGATAGATTATTAGAGGAAGAATTGTTTAGAACCATATATGAATTATCGATTAGGTGGAACAAACGTGAAAGACAATTTGAATTGCTTACAACCGAGGCTAGTGTTATGCCTTAACATTGGCAAGTTTTTTCAACAGTTTCCACAGTTTGGTTGTGTCTAGCACAGTCTTTACTAAGCTATAAAGGCCAACTTACTTTGTTTTTAGTTTTTACACGGAATAAATCAATTGCAAGTAAAGCGCGAAGCAAGTTTGAAGTGAAGTGGGAAATGATTGGTAATTTATTTGAAGTTCTGTCAATTCAGCTGTTTTCATTAAGTGTTGCTGAAATACCCAAGAAGCCAAATATCTTCTTTTCTTAAATTTTTAGCCTAATTTCAAGGAAAAGTAAGAAAACTTTATTTCCAAAGTTAAATTTTTAAAATACCCTTAAAAAACCCATAAAAACATTAAATCTCCCTAAAAAAACACCTTAAGAATCATTACCCCTAAAATCTCTCAACACAGTTAAAAAACCCCTAAATCTAGGGGGAAATCCTCTAACCTAGCAACACTGAGTTTGACAGTACTCTGTTATTTTGCTAACGCCGAAGTGAATACACACATTTGTTTCCTTGCTGTGCATTGAAAAAAAAAATTTATAAAAATCAATGCAATAGTAACTTTTGAATTATTTGAGAGTGCGATAAATTGAAGTGAATTAGTTTAAAAAACAGTGTTGTGCATAATAATGCAGTTTTTTCATTCTAATTTGTGATGAAACATAAATTTCTGGTAAAATATGTTCACCTTACAACCATTCCCAGTTGTGGGACACCTTGTTTTTTTGCATTTAAAGTATGTGTTTGACTAACAAACTGTCAAATATCATCGTTTTTGTCATCATATCATGTTTAAACTCTGTTTTCGCATTTAGAAGATGATGAATAACATAAAATAAATAAATTAACAAATAAATTTTGTTATTTTTCGTATATTTGGTGGTTTTTTCTTCATATTTTTCCATTTTTAGTGGATTTTTCAAGGTGTTCCAGAACCGGGTAAAATTTTTTTTTGGAAAAAATGGACCCTTCATAAAATTGGTCGTTATATTTTTCTGTTTGACTAAATAAATTTAGTAGCTTCTTAGGAGAATTTAATTCTTAGGAATTTAATGCATAGACCACAATTCCTGTACTTCTTCTACTTTTAAAAAATAAACGAAGAGAAAAATAGCAAGCAAGAAGGCTATCGATTCTTACTCATGCACACAATTTTCAATTCAATTATAATTTTTCTTGTATCGAGAAAATATAAAAAGATTTAAAAAATATTTTAAGCAAAATTTTCAAAAATTTGATACTAATTTTTTAATTCAATATAAAAAAATTATATATTAATCTTATCATTTTGAGAAAATTTTACCGCTAGTCCACATTCAAGGATTTCAGATTACAACACAATTTTTTAGTAAGACCAACGAGTTATAACAACGCTTTTTTGATCGGCCCAGGCACCTGCAAAAATTCTATAGAGCTGATTAAAATTTTAATACGTTATTTTTCACGCCAACGGCTCTCGCAGGTAGAAGAATTTTTTATTTTAAACCATTATTTTTTACTTTTTACCCCGGTTTTCTAAAAAAAAACGCGATTTTTAAAAATTTATTTTAAAAAATCTGCCATTTTGGTAATTTTTAATAAAAAATTTGTAAATTTACTACCTGTCAGAATAACAAGCTTACAAAACGAAAATCTATTGAAATTTTTTGTTTCAGACGACTTCAAGTGCCGTAATTAATCGGGCCAGCCAGACAATTTTTTTTAGGTATTCACTTTTTTACGTATTCAAAAACATTAAAAAAGTATCGTAAAATAAACGTAATGTAAAAAATTTAAATGATTGGACTTTATTTTGTTATAATAAAAAATTCCCGAAAAAACATAGAAAATTTGCCAGAACGCCAGACTACATCCTAAAACAGTGTCTTTTTTTAAATTCTGAAAGTAAAGTGGCTACTTGGAAACTTTTCCTTTAAGCTCATCAAACGACTATATTCCTTTAAATCGGAAAATGTTTCTCGAACTCACACTTCTGTGGCATACTGGTTAGGTGCATGACCCGTAACCAAGGAACCAAGCCAAAGAACCGCATTCTAAAAACGAACCGTTTTTCTAAAAAAAAAACGCGATTTTTAAAAATTTATTTTAAAAAATCTGCCATTTTGGTAATTTTTAATAAAAAATTTGTAAATTTACTACCTGTCAGAATAACAAGCTTACAAAACGAAAATCTATTGAAATTTTTTGTTTCAGACGACTTCAAGTGCCGTAATTAATCGGGCCAGCCAGACAATTTTTTTTAGGTATTCACTTTTTTACGTATTCAAAAACATTAAAAAAGTATCGTAAAATAAACGTAATGTAAAAAATTTAAATGATTGGCCTTTATTTTGTTATAATAAAAATTCCCGAAAAAACATAGAAAATTTGCCAGAACGCCAGACTACATCCTAAAACAGTATCTTTTTTTTTTTTAATTCTGAAAGTAAAGTGGCTACTTGGAAATTTTTCCTTTAAGCTCATCAAACGACTAAATTCCTTTAAATCGGAAAATGTTTCTCGAACTTACACTTCTGTGGCATACTGGTTAGGTGCATGACCCGTAACCAAGGAACCAAGCCAAGGAACCGCATACTCAAAAAATTTCATGCTTCATTTTCCGAAAACAAATTTCGTAAAAACTAATTTCGTAATAGAAAAGAAACTTTCTTTTATATTACAAAACTTTCGTTATTCTATTTTTGAACTCAACTTTGTTACAACTAAAATTTCGTGTATTTAACGAAATAATTTCGTATTACAGAATACTATAAAAATTTAACGATTTTCTTAGAAAATTTCAAAAACAAATTCGTAAAATTTAACAAAAATTTCGTAATATGCACAAAATTTTTGAGTTTTATTTACAAAAGAATTTCGTAGATTAAAACCACGAAATATTACGTTATATACTATTTATGCAAGAATTCGTGTATTTTACGCATGCATTTTTTTTGGGTGCATGTAAATTCCATCTGAGAATCTTTAAATTTTAACAAAAAGTTGTCCCAAATAGTTTGTTTTTGGTTTTTGCATTTAAACTTTATCTTTAAGAGGTTAAGCGCAGTAAGAATTTTCAAAAACTCGACTTTTTTATTTCATTTTCGTATTGTATTTATCGCTCATTTCGTGCAAGACTGTCACAACTCAAAATTAAGAATTTTCGAGTTCAACGTGAGGTAATGCTGTTTCTGAGAATTATCGATACAAAATCTAAAATCGAAGTAATATATTATTTAACTGCGTTATGAATCATCCTATTAATATTTTTTTGCTTCAATTCTCTTTTATGATTCGAGGTATGATGCGTTTAAAATGGCCTTCTCCGAAAATAAAATTACACGAAATGAGCGTTATGTTTAAGTATATTCTCTGAAAATTTTTTTATATCGATCCGATCTAAATTTTCAAAGTGTAATATTTTTAAACACTTCTATTTCTGGAAAACGGCTCCACCGATCAGTCTCAAATTTTTTTTTTCAAATTTTTAAACAAACTTTATAAATATATTTTTTTGAATTGATTCAAAAATTTATTTTTCCGATATATGTATATTGGAATGTCTCAAAAAAAAAGAAGTTACCATTGCCACCAACTAAAAGTGAATCCTGATCTATTTTATGACGATTCAAAACATATTTTGAGCTAAAAAATACATGAGCTAAACCGTTTTGAAATATCCTTAAAAAATCAAGTTTTTCGTAAAAATTTTGGGTTGTGTGGTTGCTAAAAAAATAAACGGTCAGAAATAATAGTACTGAAAAAGCTATTCCAAACTGCATCAAAAAATTTTAGTTTTTGCAATCGGATTAAAGATAAACTGTTTTTCGTGTATTCTTATTTTAATATTATTTCACTAATATTTAAATAACTTTATTATTTCTAATGCGATCTTTACTATCAAGATATTGTTGGAACGATTTAAGGTGCTTGCATTGATTCATGGTCAGAATTTATTAAATGAATACACATAAATGCTAAAATATTAGGGGTATTCGGGAGTTTTTGCGAATTGCAAGAGTGTGAAAATTCAATATATTTTGAGCTCTAACGCGTGAATATCATCAATATTGCAACTTAATCATGCAATAAAATTAATTGTGAAATAAACAGTAAATATATTGCCACCTCATTTCAAAATCACAAAAAGTTATTAAAATCAACGTACAATCTTAACCTTTTTAAAGTTTAACCCAGGTGGCAACTATGTTTGAAAACAACCACAACATGAATCAGCTGTTTAGCATCACTGCTTGTGCATTCTCGAACCTATGAAACTAACAGTATCAGACAATAATTATTTAAAATCAAAATTAAGTTCAAATTAGCCCATGTGTGTAAAAATTGTCCCGTCTTTAAAGATTTAAAAAATGGTGTTTTTTTATGCATATTTTTTGTTATTTTTATTTTATCTTCATGCAAAAACTTGCAAAATTCAAATAACTTCATTACTTCACTTTCTTTTCTTTCTTTTCAATATTTTTTCAGTAGGTGCTCATTTTATAATTAATAGGTGTATTCACGGGTTGTTGCGAAATGCAGCTGCGACGATGCGAAAATGCAAGATTGCGAACTTTAGCATCATTCCAGCAACAAACATATTGGAAGCAATTTTGCAACTCTTCTTGAATTACGCACTGCTCAAATATTAATACTGAATAATACTGAAATATTAATACTGAATAATACTGAAAAAATATTGAAAAATTATTGAAAAAAAAAGAGAAGAAAGAGAAGTTATTTGAATTTTGAAAGTTTTTGTATGAAAATAAAATAAAAATAATCAAAAATATGCATAAAAAAACAAAATTTTTTAACTCTTTAAAGACGGGACAATTTTTTCATACATGGGCTAATTTGGACTTAATTTTGATTTTGAATAATTTTTGTCTGATACTGTTAGTTTTACGACATCCAAATTACTGAGGTCATTAACATCATCGTCCTTATTGGGTTAATACGATTGCAAAAATTTAAAATTTTTTGATGCAGATTGGAAAAGATTTTTAAGGCTTATAATTTCTGACAGTTTATTTTTTACAACTATTACACCAGCCAATATATTTACGAAAAACATGATTTTTGGAGGTTATTTCGAAATGTTTTAGTTTACAGGCGGTTATCGTAACAGCCAAAATATTTTGGAAATCGTCGTAAAATAGATCAAGGTTAATTTTTATTCGGTTGCATCGACACTTTTTTGCTATGGAAGTCGGGGCAGCTTAATGAATATTGATCATTTTATAAACCATTTCAGGCCAAAATTTTTATCAAAAATTAAAATTGTCTTTTGTAAGAAAATGTCTCCATTTTATTTATAATGAACATTTTTATTATTCCTTCGATTCCTAAACATTAACTAAATCGTTTTGGCTTTTTAATTTCAAATGATCCGTTCTAGAGATATCGTGCTGCAAGACGCCTTATTTTAGAGGACCTCCCGGCGATCATCTACAGAAGCTTTTAAAATCATTAAAAACCATTTTTCAGTAAAGTTAAAAAATTAAACAACGTCTATGTAAATTTATATATCAATCCAATAAACTGTTTTTTTAGAAATAAATCGACCTTCTAACTGTGTATAACCCCTTAACTCGCAGGAACGAAATGAATATGTATTCGAATCGGCGAAGACTAGGCAAGTACTCTTGCAATAAGCAACATCTAACATAAAAATAAATTTGTTTTATATTATCATATAATAGTGGAGTTCACGATCTAGTACAAATGGTCTTGCATGAGTGCATTTGCAAAATATTGTTGCATAAATTTGTACTACACTAACAAAATACACAGATTTGCACTTGCCACGTTCTTGCAAAGATGCACCACTAAAAACCTGTAGTTTATAAATGCTATGCATACACAACAATGGATTGCAAACTCAATCAGCTAATCAACTGCTTTAAGCTGAAAAAAAAAAATCAAAAATTTGCGATAAAATCCATTTTGTTTAATTTTGATGGAGTGTTTAATGGATTTTGGATGGATTTTGTTTAATTGCCTACTTCTAGTAGTCTATTATTGTTTCTTTCTCACTTTTTTTCGGCATAATATTACAGAATTAAACAAAATACAAAAAGTTAATACCGCACAAACTGAAAAACAATCAATATATTCTTTCTTCTTTCTTATTCAACAAGTGTGGAAGAGTGGACCAAAAAAATGTGTTCACAAATAACCAAGTGCAAAAAAGATCGCGAACTGCCCTAATATAATATATTCAAGTTTCAGTATCTTATAATAATAATATCGCTTATTTGCTAGAATAACGTCAAAACTCAAAAAACAAGATTTTTGTGTTAATGATGCAGAATTGTTCTTTATATCATGCTTTATAATTTGTAAAAATTTCATGTTATTATTTTAAATATTCTCCGCGTGAGAAAAGAAAATACCTCTATCTCTTCATACAAGGTGTGAGTCAATTGAAAACTTTAAATGCGTTTTACGCAAAATGACTTTTTTTGAGTTATGACGTTATTCGAGCAAATGAGCGATATATAAAAATATTATAAGAAAAGTTACTTTCTGACAAGAAATTATATCCATTGATAAGGTAGATATGCCCTTATTAGAGAACTCACCTGTACTTGAAGTGCAATAATTTCTATGATGTGCATTATGTATTGAACCACCACTCAAGAGATTGTGAAGAAGCGGTCGGTGTTGCACCGTTGTCTGTGGCTGGTGACTTGTTTGTCCTAGAACACCTGAATTTTGCGTTATAATTGAGTTCTGATGTGGTGTTATTATAGACCCATTCTCAGATTTTATGTTGACGGCATTTGTTGATGCTGGAAGAGAAGCTTGAAGTTGGTCAACCCGCGAATGAAGCGCAAGTGGCGGACTTGATGACTGTTTTATTGTTGGAATTTCCGTGTCTGTAAGAGAGAAAATATTTATTAACTCTAGATTTTTAAGACACTTCAATATATTTTTGTAAACGGTCTAAGCAGAATTTTATTTAAATAGCTAAATTTTTCCTATAAATAAGAATAACACTTAACAAGTGCTTCAAACAAAAATGGTATACATTTAACAAAAATAAGATTCAAATCTTATTTATATAGATATATATATAAAAAAAAACGAACTGACCCTTGATAGAAATTTGAACAAGCTTATATTGAACAATTGTGTTGTGCGTGCTATCAAATATTTGAACACAAATAATCGAGAGCTGGATCTACGAGTTGTATGCCGACGCCGATCGGATCATGTTCTCAAGAAGATTTGCATGACAGTTTTTACTCTCTGAAGTTTGGCATTATCTATAGACAGATGACGGTTGCACAGAAATATTAATGCAATAGAAAAAACATTCTGCTCAGATGGGAATTGAACCCGTGCTACCGCGGTTCTTTGGCATACACGCACTCTATAACCAGTATGCCACGACCGCCACTTATTATATCATATATAGTTTTTTTAATAAATCAAAAATTTACAATAGCCACGGTATGCATTAAGGAAGTTTTAGGCAAAAGCGGATACAATAAGGAATATTTTATAAGATGTTTTTAAAAAAAATTTTTTTATGCAAAAAATGAAATGTGCATCTTAATTTTACATAATTAGTTTAAGCAAAAAACTGTTTTTTTTCTTCAAATATTCTTTTTATAAGTCGGCCTTTGTAGTCTAGTGGAGAGTGCGCTAGACTCTCAACCCAAAGGTCCCTGGTTCGAATCTGGGCTCGGGCATGGTTCTTTTCACTTTCTTTGTTCTTTCTTTGTTCTACATTTAAGAATTATGGAAAACTAAAAATCCACAACTAAATTGTGGAAAATGTGAAGGAATGGAACAACTAAGGGTTTGAAATGCTTGCCGAGGTTAAGCCATAACACTAGCCTCGGTTAAAAAGCAATTCAAATTGTCTTTCGCAGTTGTTTCCCCTAATCAATAATTCACGTATAGTTCCAATCAATTCCTCTAAATAATCTATCCCTTCCCTTTCAGGTCAAAGACCAAACCTTGTTTGTATAAGGTGCATGCCTTGGTTCTTTGATCTTTTTTTAAAAAAAAAAAAAAAAATATAAAAATAGCGCTGAAGTTGGTATGATTTAAAAAAGGTGAAAATCGGGCCACACCATAGCTCGGCTCCAATTAAAAATGCATTCGAAAAAAGACCCTTCACTGCAAATCTTTTACCAAAATGGAACGAAAATATGGAAATTTATGAAACGTGCAAAAAAAGTCGAATAATTGACGTTATTTTTTATTATATTGTCGTGTGTAAAAACTAGACAAATGTACCAAAGACGCTAAATTTTATTTATTTTATTTATTTATTTATTTATTTCCGTCTATGGATAAATTATTCTTACAGACAATAAGAAATCAGGATAAATCAATTAAGTTATTATTATACATAAAAAATATAAAAATAGCGCTGAAGTTGGTATGATTTAAAAAAGGTGAAAATCGGGCCACACCATAGCTCGGCTCCAATTAAAAATGCATTCGAAAAAAGACCCTTCACTGCAAATCTTTTACCAAAATGGAACGAAAATATGGAAATTTATGAAACGTGCAAAAAAAGTCGAATAATTGACGTTATTTTTTATTATATTGTCGTGTGTAAAAACTAGACAAATGTACCAAAGACGCTAAATTTTATTTATTTTATTTATTTATTTATTTATTTCCGTCTATGGATAAATTATTCTTACAGACAATAAGAAATCAGGATAAATCAATTAAGTTATTATTATACATTCTGTTTATAGCTATAAGTACTCTATTAATAGGCTCATTAATGGCATAATTGGTTCTATGGCAATTAATATAAAAATAATCATAGTTACGAAGAATTCTTTGTGGAATATTAAACGATAATAATTCAAGTAACTTCTCACAGATGATGTTTCCATTGATCAAATCGTAAATGATCATAATACTGTGCAATAACCTTCTAGCTTCAAGAGAAGACAGACCAATAAGCAGGCAACGCGTTCTATAGGACGGAAGAGGATCCGACAAATTAATTGAACGTTAAGCAAATTTCAAAAATCTTTTTTGAACTTGTACTTGAACATGCACTGAATAAAATGGGCTCCAAATAAATGAAGCGTACTAAAGGCTAGATCTTACGAGGGACGAATATAAATTTTTAAATGTGTATGGGTCAGAGAAGCCGGCACTATTTCGCTTAACAAACGCTAATAGGGAATATGCTTTGGGGATAATATGGTTTAAATGACAGCTAAAACTAAGGCCCGAATCAAAAATAACGCCTAGATCACGAATTTCGGATAACCTTACAAGCTTAGTGTTATCTAAGGTATAATCGAACGATATAGGAGAATTTAACTTACAATAAGAAACAACAAAGCATTTTAAAAGGTTTAGTGACAATTGGTTTAGATTAAACCAAGAAAAAACGTTTACGAGATCAGCCTTAAGTAACATTTTATGTGATAGTTTATCAAAGGCTTTGGATATGTCGGAGTAAATGACATCCAACTGGTACCACTTTTCAAAATTTGGTAAAATATGTGTAGAATTACAATACAAACATATTAAAATAAGAAAAAACCAATCTTTTACTTTGTTTGCGGTAGTGTGTCACGTTTTAAAGTTACTCTGGTTAGTTAAAAGTATTTTGGTGCACCTGGTTTTAAGCGTTGTAGAATCTGTATTGTAAGCGGGATTGATTTGAATTTTTTTTTTTACATACTCTTGAATAGTTGTACACCAATAATACATTTAAGAAAAATCGATTTTCAAAAAATTATTTGCCTAAAACCTCCCTTAAAATGATTTCACTTCACCGAAATAAATGTAATTGCGATAATCATATACAGGGTGTCCCAGATCAACGTTTTAATCCAACGCTGGTTGATTCCTTGAGCCAAGATAAGAAAAAAATTGTATGGCAGGGGGAGGGTCTATCTCCCTCTTGTTTCGAATTTTAAGCGGAAGTATAGCAAAAAAATGACATTCACAGGTGTCATCAGTTATAATGCAATAAATTCCAAAGTATTAAAAACAGGAAACAAATTGAAACGGTGTTTTAAAGCTTTTTTAACCCATTAATGCTCACTACCAGAACCCGTTGAGTTTAGCTTTTGAAATTTTTAGCAAAAGCTTGTATTAATATAAGACGGAAAACTCTGAAGTTTAAAAAAAATTAAGAAGATTTGGGTGTGGCGAAGCGCATGATTGATTATAAATGCATAAGGGGTCTTAAGTACAGAAATAAAACAATAAAAATCTAAAAAAAAATTAAAAAATTATAAATTCGAAAATTTTCATTTCGTAGCGCAGGCGTTCCACTTTAACCTAATGCTCTTTTTTAATTATATTTTCTTTTTTCTTGAGGTTTATAAAACAAAATAACTCACCTGAGTGGCATTGTTCACTTAATTTTTTTAAATACTGCACGAACTGGCGCGAACAAAAGGTACTTTTGGCTATTTCTTACTGTTGGAAGCAAAAGCTTTACAGTGGCTGAAGATTTTTGAGGAATTTTTAAAAAATGCTTTTATCGAGTATAATATATCATACCTTGTCACTAATGGGTTAATTAGTTAGTTAATACCTGTTAAAGTTTTTGGGTATTTTCAATCATGGAATAACTTATAGAAACTTAAAAACAAGATGTTGGCGGTTTTTTCATGTTTGGAACCAATGTGCGTCGCACACAGGTCTAAAATTAAAAAAAGCTGGCAAAAACTGTAAAAAGTGGTCAAAAAAATAAAAATAAGTTCAGATATCAAACTTCAAAAAAATACAAAAAACAAAAACTTGCCGCGAGGCAAAAATGTAGTATTTTTTTCCAGTTTTATGCTTTTATAAAAACACCACAACCAAAAACTTTTGCCAGAAATGTTGTTGCCATAGTTCATAAAAAATTAAGGTGCAAAAAAAAAACTGTGTTATCCTAGGTAAGTAAAGAGAAAGACATAAACACATGATAAGGGGAAAAAAATATTTTCAAATGTTATAAACATAATTATCAATTTATTAAATTTGTCACCGAACGTCCCTGAAATAACTAATGGTACGTTGGTTGACTTTTAAGTCTTGAAGTATGGCAACACTAATGTGAATATGTCAAATTTGACATTGTCATCGGAAAGTTTAAAATTTTAAGTGGTAAATGTACTCAGAACGTTTTCATACGAGTATAGCACTATATGTTGTTTAAAGCAGCGATGCCCAGCTACTAACTCTTTCCACTCTTTTACAACAAATTCAATATTTACATGATTGTTGTAATTCGCCGAGTTCAGTTTGCAATTTCAGCCTCGCTTCTTAATGTTATTAAGGGTTATTAAGGTGTAAACATGTAAACATGTGTAGCATTTAAACTTTTGATGCGCGATAAAGTGTTAATAGGGTAAATGTCGACAAAATGGCGGCTGCGACAACATTATGACTTTTTTAAATTTTAAACCTTTTAAAAACCTTCATTAACATAGAAAAATATATAAAACGTGTTCATATTTACTTCAACTACTTTAAATATGTAATGATTAGCGCCAAAGACAACTCTCATTCACACACGTAGATTTACATGCTAGTCTACGCTACAAAATAGGCTCGGAAATGATATAAACTCACGCCCATACAAATTTGGACAGATAGCTTACGCGCATGTAAGTTCACAAGGTGTACAATGTTTACGGGTTAGTTACATGCTTAGATGAGAATCCTTATTGCTTTTGTTCTTTCGAACCATCGATAGCTGTTCTGCGTTTGCATGTTGTTGCTTTTGTTCTTTGGCACCATCGATCACGGCTGTTTTGCACTGTTTTTAGCATTCGCATTGTAAACGTTAACAGCATGCGTCGTATTCATTATATTTTTCGCTGTGCGAATACACATTGAGAAAAAGTTTTTGAATATTTGCAGGTGGGTACTTTTTTATATTGCATCAGAATAAATTATTTTATATTGGTTATTATAACCCTGAAAAATGGCAAGAAAAGAATTTGCGGAAAACTGGGAGTTTGCCTATTTTTTGATAGATAATTAAAGATTAAAAAGATGTTAATCTTAATAATATAACAGTTTAGTTAATAAAACAGTAAGATAATAAAAAATATAAAAAATTAAAATTAAAGCAAATAAAAATTATTCTAAGATTAAAATATTAAAAAAATGTATAATAATAAAAAATTTAAAAAAAAAAAACATAAAAAAGAAAGGAAAAAAAATTACAAAAAAAAAATTAAAAACTATAAAACAAGAAATAAACAAAGATATCTGAAAACCTTCACGCGGTTAAAGCTGCGTTAATCAGAATGTATTCTGACTAGCAAAAAACTGAAACATTTGCAATTACTTGAATCATTATTTTTACAGTGGACATATACATAAGTTCGCTGTCGCGGACTCTGCCAGCACTCTTGTTATTGGTAATTTGTTATTGCATCCAGATTTAGAAATTTTTTGATGTTGTTGCTTTTTGTTGTTGTTGTTGTTTGTTTGCACTCTTCAAATAATTTTCGTGGACATCGCTGGTTTAAAGATACTTGGCACATTCATCTTGGTAAAAACATGAATTTAAATCGTTAAAATTTTTGTGTGATGATTTTCTATCACTTTCGATGTGGATTAAACCAACAGCATGTGCCGATAAGTTTGCTTCGACTTTTGGTGATGAAGCACCATCTCGAGCCACCGTGTTTCGCTGGTTTTCCGAATTTAATCGTGGTCGCACTTCGGTCGTCCAAAATCGGCTGTTGAGCCAGAAAACTTCGATGCTGTGCGTCAGCTGATATTGTAAGATCGTCATGCGACCTACCGTTAAATAAAGGTAACTTTGAAGATTAGTGGGACCAGCATACATTCAATATTACATAAACATTTGGCCTCCAAAAAGATTTATTCGCGTTAGATTCTGCTTAATTTAACAATCGCTCAAAAAAAAAAGGGTCGCGCCGATTGGTCGAATAAAATAATACAAAATACTAACGTGGTGCTTCAAAACATGTCTATGACATCGTAACAGGTAACGAATCATGGACTTATGCATATGGACTCGAAACTAAACAACAATCGACTGTATGAGTCTTTCAAGACGAGCCAAATGCAACAAAAGTTGTTCGCGCACGAAGCACTGCGAGGCAAATGGTTGTCTGTTTCTTTCGGAATAACTGGACATGTCACCACCGTTTCATTAATTTAGATTATTATAAAGAATTGATCGATATCATTGGCCATAATACGCGCGAAGTCAGTGCAGCATTCTCCAGATTTGAAAGAGAGTCAAGTCGAATGGGTCTGGCAGTGAATACAGATACAGATAAGACGAAATACTTGGTGTCGCTAAAAAAAACTGCTTCGAAAATTGGTTCAAGCGCATGCAAAAGTCTATCGATCTCCATAAAGACTATTTTGAAAAACAATAAGGCCATTTTCTATTGTAAATATTTGTTTTTGTTTGTCTATCTCGAGACTTAAAAGTCAACCCTTGTAATTAAAGTATTTTTTGTACTGGTAAAGGCACCAGAAAAAATATTTCAATTTAAAAAATGGTGCTATGAAAAAAATATATTATGTGATTTTTAAATTTATTCATATTAAGCCTGTATGACACTTAATTTTTTTGTCCAATTTTAAAATCTGAAAACAAGCAATATATCTGTATATATTGTAGGAAAAGGATGAAAACATACATCGTGCCAATTGTTTACATCTCCGCAACGTAACTATCTTATCTCCCTATTCTTATTGACTGCGGAAGAAAGAGCTCAAGCTTGTTTGTGACACTTAATATTTGATCGAAACTTAACGAGTGAAATATTGAGAGAAACGTCAAGAATAATTTATTAAAAATTCTGTCTGTCGTACATTCAAAATGCTGCCTGTCCAGTGCTAAATGAAAACAAGACGTAACCAATTATTTCTTAAATACAATGTAGCTGCGGGGCCTCCGAAGTCTGTTTACAATTCTCAATTGCATATGTTCGAACATGGCCGCTAAAACAATGATGACATTTACCTTACACAGTAAGCGACAATGGGAGAAGGTATGCACAAGATAGGAGAGAACAAAAAAAAATGACGCACAAAATTGGAGAGAACACAAATAAATTGAACGAAACTCCTCTCTACGCCAAAAACACAACGAAAACGAAAGAGAACACACAATGAAGTAGCTACGGGCTTATATAATATTATAAAGGTCATATTTTCCTGAAAACGGGATTTTAATTATAAAAATGGTTGACGTTTATGAAAAATCTACCAGCATATTCGAGCTTTGCTACCATTAATTAGGTGAAAAACATGTGACACATTATTATTTTCCGAATAGCGTTAGAAGTGACCATGGATAAATACCATCAATGTTTGTTATTGATCATTATTCTGGTTAATCTAAATCCCCTTCTAGTTACATTATGTGCTTATGAATTTTGGCCAACTTATTTCAATTTTTGGCCAGTGTACGTAGCAGAGAACTGCAATGAGTATCCGTCAGAATTCGGATACTCAAATCATACCCGAGTATCGTGCTGTTCTGAACTCTATCCATACTTAATAATATGTGTAAAATACTTATAGGCATTCGGCTCATTAGCATTTTTTCGGATATAAGTACATTCTCATATCCGAGAGCGGCGTGATCCGATCCACTTCGAGCCGTTTTCAATGAGTGCGTTGAGTCAGTTTATTACAAAAGCGCTCGATCCGAATGTATTTTGAGTGTACTCTGAGTACTGCTCCTTCTCTGCCAACGTCTCTTAGCGTTAATTAGTTTTTTTTTTTGCGTATGCACTTTTCGTAAGTATTTGTCTGCAGGCCATGTGAGCTCTCATTTTTTGTTTGTTTTTTCTCGAAAACGAGTTTTTGGTATTTTATTGTTGCACTTTATGGAGAAAGAAACAATAACAACGCTTGTTATTTTGGTTTGTTAGACATAAACAAAAATACAACAAAACCAAAAGGCCGGCGCACAGTGGTTAAAAGTTGGAAATAAATACCAAAACTGATGATCTCTTTTTGTGATTTTTTTTTTCTTTGCGATGTTTAAGAATATTCAAACTCGCATGATTCCAAAATATTTATCAAAAATATATATATATATATATATATAGGTTTTCTGTGTAGACGCCTTAAAATACGATTGATGTAAAAATATTGATATTTTTCAAGAGTTATTACAGACAATTGAGAAAACGTATTGCACTCTGGTTTTTTTAAGTACAAAAAGCATTATTGAAAAGGTTTTTTGCATTCTTGAAATATTTTTTTTTTATTTTTGCAATAAATTTCTTATGCAAAGTTGATATGACAAAAAAAACGTGAATTTATTTTTTTGCAGAATAAAACATAACTATCTATGGATGTCGACGATATTTTAAATAAAGAAATGCTTTTATTGGACTTTAAGTTGAGCGATTAAAAAAAACTGACAGAATTTTTTGCGTCCTTGAACAACATTTGGTAAATGCGTTTAGAAGAAAATATAGATATGTTTAGTCTCAAGGTTTATTGCTATAGTCATTTTCTTTAGTATGATTTTAGGCATTTTTTGTTTAACGATCACTTCTTACGAGTTAAAATCGTTAAATTTTTAATGCAAATAGTGAAAGCATTTACTTACTAAACACGATAAATGCTTTAAAATGTTATTATTCTTCTTTTGCAATACTATATATTTGCAGAGTACTTAAGTATTCTATAGTGTGTTTCTCAGTCTATTAATTTGCTATGTTAATATATATATATTAAATATTTTTTTAAATAATTACAACTAAATTGAATTAGTAAAACAGTAATGTGATATGTATAAAGTTAAATTAATTCACATAAATTAATTCACTTATAGCTTACTATGAAACATTTTAATGAATTTCACAATAAAATGCTTTCAAAACTATTCAAACATTCAAATTCCCTTGTCATGAAATGCTCTTCAAACATCTTCAATTAGCTGAAAGTGAAATATATATTCTTTGATTCTAAACAACAGAATAAGAATACGTACATGGAGAAAATTAATTTGCTTGAATCAAGCAAATGTTTTGCTTAAAAGCAAATCAGCAAAACTTTGCTCAATCACAATGTGATTTAAGAAAAAGATTGCTAAATTGCAATCACTCCTCGTTTATTTAGGAAAAAGCAAAATTTTGATTGATTTCAAATTTTTACTTTATTTCAGCAAAAATTTGTTAAGTTATTATAAATGGGAATAGCAAATGTTTACTTAATTCAAGCAAATATTTGCTTAGTTATTATATATTGGAATAGCACATTTTGATTAGTTTTTGCTAAAATTTTGCATAATTTTGAAGTGGCTTAGAATCAAGCGTAAGTTTTGCTTAACCACAATACTAATTATGCAAACAGTTTTCTCCGTGTATGCAAGCCATGTTTTTTTGCTACACGACCTGTGCTCACTCTATCACAATGCTAAAAAGTATGCTATTATCTTTTTTAACTGTTGATAGTATCACATTTACAACCAGTGCCAATTTGTGGCAAAAAGCATGAGGTTCACTCCTTTTTTTGGAATACAAACGAAACGGCAAGCTTTTTTGATGATTTTTTTTTTGTTTTTATAAAAAGCAAACAAATAATATTTTTGAATACTATAAACCTTTAACTTAAACAGTTTAGATTCTGCGCTTCATTGAACTTGGAATACGGAAAAACACGTGAAGTGGAAAATTTCGTATGGGAGGTGGGCGTGGCAAAAATACTTTTTTTATGATAGACATATATTGAAGATTTCTGACAGAATGGTTTTTGTATTGGTTTAAGACAAAAAAGATGGCGTTTTAAATATTTGTGTTATATGGGAGGTAGGCGTGATTGAGGGCAAATTTAAAAATATTTTTGTGTGTATTCTAATAAGGGAAATTCCAAATAATACACAAAATTTAATTGGTTTACGATGAGTCCTTCTATTTATTGACAACTTTTGTATGGGGCTCAACCACTGTGCGGCGCACGTGTCTGTTTGCTTCTTGTGCGTAAACACGTGCAATAGAAGTTTAATTTAAATTATGCGCATGTGATTTGGTAACTTAAGGTTACAGAAAAATAAAAAAATACTTTACAAATTTAATAATTGCTGATTGCAGAAAATGAATGACACTAACGATACTATCGAAACTGCGTATTATTTTTAATCCTTAACAACGTTACCTCATGCGCAGCTTTCACTGTGCAAGATAAAAACAAAAAGCAACACAAGAATAACACATCTGTTATTCAGCATTTAGATATGCGTAGGAAAAAATAGCACAAAACAAATACAAAAAACTCGCTCACTATTTACTGCTGCGCTCTACTGCGCTCTCTTTCATATCCGTGGCAGATGAGCCGAGTGATTCGGCTACTTGTGTCGATTAAGAGTATTTCGGCAAGTAGGATAAGTATCAGCAAGACGACAACAACCATAAGTATTTATGAACCGAAAAAACCCGATCTTTCCCGATCCGACTCATGACTTAGGATACTCATATTTATTTGAGCCGCCGCATTCTAGCTTCGTAGAAGAGAATATGAGTCGAGTTGCGTGCGCTTAGGGTGAGTAGGTTTTTGTACTTATTTTTTTCGGATATACTCAGAGTCGCAAAAAAGCTATCCGTTGCAGATCTCTGGTACGTAGTGCAAAATGGTTTTCCAAAATATATCCAAAACATTGACATTTTGGGTATTCACAAGTAGTGCTATCATGTCATAATGCCATATTGTGATAATATTTTACACTAGTTTAAACATTTTATTGTTGCCTTCCATATAAAAAAGTACTAATATACTACAACTCTGAAAGCTATGTTTATTGAAGTGTCGTTAATTAACAGCTGTTTCTTATTTGCATTTATTTATATTGTAAATTTTAGTTGTACAATTTTAGGATGATATCACACCTTGTGAATACCCTAATTGATTATACAGGTTTACAAATAAGGGTCAACTTTTGGACCAGAGCAGATGAAAGTGGTGCTACATGTATTTTCGCGCGCTGAATTCAAATCGGCAATCCGTTTTCCTCTATCAGATCGAGTTTAGGAGTTATAGGCAAAATTAAAAACATTTTATTTGCTGCTAACGGGACTATTTCCTTTTAACGCATTAATTGTCTTTAATAGGTTTGATTGAATTGACATGAAAAATCTTTTTATGATTTTTGAACTTTGAAGGCTGATATCTTTAAAACTACAAAAGACAATGAATTTTTGTAAACAGTTATAGTTAGGCTTAGTATTTTTAAATCAAACCTATTAAAGAAAATTAAAATAGGCCAAAGCTTTAAAAAGATATAGTCCAGTAATCAGAAAAAGAAGTGCTTTTTTAATTTAGCCTATAATTCCTAAACTCGACCTAATAGAGAAAAACGGACTGCGGATTTGAATTTAGTCCGCGAAAATGCATATGGAACCACTTTCGTCTTCTCTGGTCCGAAACCGTGTATACCTGTGCTATAGATGTATTATATATCTATATAAGTTGGAATATTTTTCGAGTTTGTAAGTTTTAAAAATAATGCCTAGCCAAGTGCTTGGTTGGCTTAGATTTGCATTCTGGTGTACGATAACGCTTCTAATATGCAACGACTTCAAAAATAGCTGACATTCTGCTGGATGTGAGCTATAAATCCCTCTGACACAGGGTACTTATGTACATATATGTCTATAAGTAAGCCTTTTGCGATCTGTATTTTTACAGGTCTGCCAAAAAATATAATTTCGCATCTACTTACATACTTATGTATGTATGCATGTATGTAGTCATAATATAAATCTAAATTTCAATATGATACTGAGGTACACATCATTATTAAGAATATTAAAATAGACATTTTTGGCTTTTACCAAAGAAATCGCGTATACAAGTACAAATATAAAAACTTATACACAAAAATACGATAATACATACATGCATGCATAACTATGTAAAATTGCAATTTCATTTTCAATAGAAGTCAAAGTATGCATGAAAATGAAAAGCAGAGAAAAGAAACTTTTATGGAGAAAATGAAAAGTAAAAGTTTAGTTTTCACTGATGATGACGATGATGATGATGATTTCCTTTACAAGTTGTACTATTATCAGTTAGCTGTACAGTGCAATACGACGCTACCTCTCACTACTACTCACCCTCCTAACATGTCGAATCGCCATACGGCGGCATAGAAAATGCATCTGTAAAGAAATGCATTGGTATTGGGCCCAAGTATAGAGTCTAAAAAAAAACATAAGTATCTACTACCTATGAAGTCGGCTCACGATTTGTGTCTCGCTGAACTTCGGGCGACGAGCCCCTAGCTCTCCACCTAATCCCCCAATACAACAAGTTTTGTACGAGAGAGGAAGAGAAATCAGGTCAAGGCTTGTCGTCACAGCCGTTTACAATTAATGCTTTGCTTTTTGCATTATTGCATGTTTGCTGGCATTTTGTTGTTGCTGTTGTTGTACGCCTGTAATAGTCTCGAGCTAGTGTGTGTTGGCTGTAATACTATACATTCGCTTTTTTATGTGTGTAAATGCACTTCCCCGTTCATGAGCGACCCAAACATAATCAACTGTCGAGTGTTAAGAAGCGCACTGCGAATTATTAGCATTCAGTGATTTTCTAAGCGCACGAATCTTAAAAAAAAAAAAGTGCTCTAAGCCTATATCTTACATTGCACACAAGTAGTGGTGCATATAATGTAAAAAATATGGCAATATTTTAATATATTAAAAACATGCATTTCAGTTATTAATTTAATAGAAGGTGCTATTTTCATATATGTTACGACAGGAGGTGCCTGCAGGATACGTTTGTAGAATACATATGTAACTTTTGCAAAGGATCGCTCACTATGACATTACGTAAAATTTAAAAATGACATTTTTTCATTGAGTTTGCTCAAGCTACTTACTTAAAGTTAAGCGGAAGACAAAACAGAAAAGCGTGAATAAATGTCTTAAAAGAGTTTGTTAATTCCAGCGGCTGCGTCTGCGCGCCACACGATTACATCACATTTTTGATAGTAGGTCATGAATAAAAAAAAATTTGTTTTGTTTCTTTTTTTTCATGTTTTTTGTGTGTTTTTTTGTTTTTGGTTTTTTGTTAAGACTTGGAACAGGGTTTCTGTTGAAATAACTTTACAGCGTACGCGTCAACAGTCAACAGAGAGAAACAAGCACGAACGCACTAACCTTTTACGAATTGATTTCAAAAGAAATTTGGCAAAACACTGCGTATAATGGTTAAAGGTAAGCTGAGAGACCATTGATGCCAGAAGTGGATACGAGAAACAAACAGGCTTTAAGCTTCGATTATTGCCAATTTTTACCAAATACGTCGTTGCACATATTCATATACATAAGTAGCTATGTATTTTATCAACTAAAAGTACATCTTAGAAATAGTCTGAACAGAAGAAATGAACGAAATAAAATAAAATAGTTTAAAGGTTCTGCTTCAAGCGTCTAACTCAAAATATTTGAAAAATTGAACTAACCGAACTCTTTAAGGCTTTTTTTAATAAACTGAGTGCTCCGACCACGTAGACTAGAAAAAAGGTAACGTCTTGAGATTACATAAAAGATAAAATCGAATCAGTATAGAGCAGGGACCGAAAATAACAGTTTTTTTCGAAATTTCTATTCAAAAAGTCAAATGGGAAGAGTAAGTCTATTCGATATTTGAATATAGCAATGAGATGCTTGTTAGCTAAGGAATAATAATCTTTAATGATTTTAATTTTTATGCTTTTTTTTAAATGTCAATAAATAATCGTTATTTTTTGAGCCATAATATTCATATATTTGAAGAATTGAAAAATATACACCTAACTTAACAGTAATTCTAAGAAATTGAACAGCTTGAGAGTGATTTTTGAATTTTATTTCGACCAAAAATAAAAGTTAAAATTTGACTTTTATTTTTTGATCAAATGTAAAAGCTTGAATTTGACTTATTTTTTTGATCAAAAATAAAAGTTAAAATTTGTCTTTAATTTTTTTGATCATATATAAAATTTAAAATTTTACTATTATTTTTTCGATCATAGTTAATAAGAATAGATAATAAGAAATAGATATTTAATTTTTAATCTCTATTTTTTATCGGAAAAATAAAAGTAAAATTTTAACTTTTATTGTTGATCAAAAAAATAAAAGTCAAATTTTAACTTTTATTTTTGATCGAAAAATTGTTAGCAAAAGTAGCGAAAAACTGTTATTTTGATCGAAAATTAAAAGTAAAATTTTAACTCGTATTTTTGATCAAAACATTAAAATCAAATTTTAACTTGTCAAATTTTTAATCTGTATTTTTGATCGGAAAAAAAGTAAAATTTTAACTTTTAATTTTGATCAAAAAATAAAATTAAAATTTCAACTTTTTTTTTGATCAAAAAATAAAAGTCAAATTTTAACTGTTGTTTTTGATAGAAAATTAAAAGTAAAATTTTAACTCTTATTTTTGATCAAAACATTAAAATCAAATTTTATTTTATGTAAAATTTTTAATCTCAATTTTCGATCAGAAATAAAAGTTAAAATTTGGATTTTATTTTTTCGATTAAAAATATAAGTTAAAATTTGACTTTTATTTTTTTGACCAAAAATAAAAGTTAAAATTTGACTTTTAATTTTTTGATCATGTATAAAAGTTAAAATTTGACTTTTATTTTTTTGATCAAAAATAACAGTTTAAATTTGTTTTTTTTCAATCAAAAGTAAAAGTCATATTTTAATTCATATATCATCTGCTTGCAGTTGCTGTTCCAGTCATTTGTGAAATAAATGTAAACAGAATGTGTAATGATCAGCAAATAATCGATATGAAGATCGATAGCAATCATTTTATCTTTGTGCAAAAATGTTACGAATTTAGGTGTAAAAGAATAAAAAATATACTCTATTAATTGTTTTGAAAATTTTAACTATTATAATAGTTAATAAGAAATAGATCTGCCAAATTTTTAATCTCTATTTTTGACCGAAAAAATAAAAGTAAAATTTTAACTTTTATTTTTGATCAAAAAATAAAATTAAAACTTTAACTTCTATTTTTGATCAAAAAAATAAAAATAAAATTTTAAATTTTATTTTTGATCGAAAAAATAATAAATAAAAAAATAAGTAAAATTTTAAATGCTATTTTTAATCGAAAAAAGAAAAGACAATTTTTACCTTAACTACTTTTTAATCTTTATTCTTGATCGGAAAAATAAAAGTAAAATTTTAACTTTTATTTTTGATCAAAAAAATAAAAGTTTAATTTTAACTTTTATTATTGATCAAAAAAGTAAAATTAAAATTTTAATCAAATAACTGTTTTTAACTGTTATTTTTGATCGAAAATTAAGTAAAACTTTAACTTTTATTTTTGATCAAAAAATTAAAATCAAATTTTAACTTGTCGAATTTGTAATCTCAATTTTTGATCGGAAAAATAAAAGAAAAATTTTAACTTTTATTTTTGATCAAAGAAATAAAATTCAAATTTTAACTTTTATATTTGATCCAAAAATAAAAGTAAAATTTTAACTGTTATTTTTGATCGAAAATTAAAAGTCAAATTTTTACTTTTATTTTTGATCAAAAAAATAAAAGTAAAATTTTAACTTATATTTTTGACTGCAAAATTAAAAGTAAAATTTTAACTTTTATTGCGTAGACGTAGACGTATGGTCAAGTGGACTTTTTTGCTCAGTACAATCCCAAGAATCAGAAACGCGAAGCGCCTATTTTGATGTTCAAATCGCCCCACCCTAATGCATATGCTGACGACCTTGAGCTGTATTTTTCCAGACCTGTCGGGTTAATTGAAGATCTATGTGTCAGAATGAATGAAGATTTGCACACTGTAGCAGAATGGGCTAAAGCTAACCAACTTAAACTCAACCCATTAAAATCGTACGTCTTACCTATCTCTAATACCTCCTTCTCTTTGATAATAAGAGGGTTATCAAATCTCGATCTTTCCCCAATCTTTCTCAGCAATGTTGAATTAAAAGTTGTTAGTAAGGTTAACAATCTTGGCTTCTAAATAAATAGTTCTCTGTCTTGTCTCTATCACATCAACTCTTGCGTGAGTAAGGTCTATTTTGTATTACTAGTATCGCCTGTGGCCGAAATTCGACCAACTTTCTGAAATTTCAATAGTTTTTTCTCATTTTGAGGCGTTCATCTTGCCTTAAGAAAATGTGCTGTACTAAGAAAATCTAAAGTTTCAATACAAAAAATACTGAGAAAAGTTACAGTTTTCGAGATATCGTCATAACTTTGATGTCAAAGTAAAGGGAATATTTCAAAATTTACTATATGTAAGAAATTTCACCATCACAATATATATTCATACATGTAACATACAAAAAATGCTTATTGTAGGGTATCCATAGGAGACAGCGAGAAATGTTTTTTGTGCATTGTATTAATGTCTAAAATTACCTCTTACGCCATGTTCTTCCACTTCCTATAGTTTAGGTTTAACGCTCATATTTCAAGTCAAAGGTTACAAAAATATTCGGTGAACTCCGCCTCCCTACTCCAATTAAAAAAATCAAAATCGGTTCAGAAACACTCTTTCTCCTACGATTATTTCTATACACGGAGAAAACTCTTTGCTAAATTTGTATTGTGGTTAAGCAAAACTTGCGCTTGATTCTCAGCCAATTCCAAATTATGCGAAATTTCAGCAAAAGCGGATCAAAATTTACTATTTCAATTTATAATAACTACGCAAATATGTGCTTGAATTAGGTAGAAATTTGCTATTCCAATTTATAATAACTAAGCAAATGTTTGCTTGAATTATTATAAATTATTATTATTATAAATAAATTTAAGAATTATTATAAACTGCAAAAGCAAATTTTTACTTAATTCAAGAAAGTATTTGCTGAGTTATTATAAATTGAAATAGCAAATTTTGATTAGTTTTTGCTGAAATATAGCATATTTTTGAAGTGAAATAATTGTTAACATTTAATTAAATTGAAAAATTACCACCATCAGGAGATTTGAACCTCGCCCGCGTGAGTGTAAGTGCATGAGCTTATCCATTCGACCATCGCAGTTGTTAACCAATCGTCGCCAAATTTTCTTCATTAAGAATACACATTTGCTCGTGTGTTTAGAAGAAATTTGCTTGAATTCAGTAAAAATTTGCTATTTGAGTTTATTTATGACTTAACAAATATTTGCTTGAATTAAGTAAAAATTTGCTATTCCAATTTATAAAAACTAAGCAAATATTTGCTTGAATTAAGAAGAAATTTGCAATTCCAATTTATAATAACTAAGCAAATATTTGCTTGAATTTAGTAGAAATTTGCAATTCCAATTTATAATAACTATGCAAATATTTGCTTGAATTAAGTAAAAGTTTGCTTTTCAGTATATAATAACTTAGCAAAATTTTGATTGAATTCAAGCAAAATTTTGCTTTTTCCTAAATACACGAGAAGTAATTGCAATCTTAGCAATCTTTTTACAATTTTTTAATGCAGATTGGAATAAGTGTTTTCCGGCTGATAGTTTCTCACAGTTAATTTTTTACAATTATTACACCAGCCAATATTTTTAACAAACAACTCTATTTTTAGAGGTTATTTCAAATCATTCCAGCTCACGGATGGCTATCCCATGAATCGAAATATTTGGAGAATCATCATTACATAAGCCAAGGATTATTTTGAGCATTTGTGCCGAACAACTTTTTTCCTATGGAGCGTGAGGCGCCTTAATATATATATATACTAGGGAAGTCAATCCCGGGATCCGGGACGATGTAGGCCTCTTCAAATCCCGGGGTTGTCTTTCCGGCATCCCGGGATTTTTAAATAAAACAATTTTTATTACAAATATTCATGTAAATGCAAACATTTAATTTTAAGTTGATATGAATATAGAATTAGAAAAACCTTTTGTTGAGGCTGAAAAAGATTGTTTGGACGATGAGTGTAAATCACTGGAGCAAAGACTTTGCAAAGTTTTAGAAGAATTGCAACATCGGGAAGTAAGCTATGTATTTCAAAATTGTCAGATATTCTGACTTAGGAAATAATTTTTTTTTTGTGATGAAGGCAATCGTGATCGAAACTTACAAATTGCTTACGATTATCGTACAACTATTTCTACAACTAGCATAGAATCAGAACGGTGCTTCTCATCAGCAGGTTATATTTGTAATAATATCCGAACAAAACTCTCCAATAAAAAATAAAACGCGTTGATCATCTTAATGATTACTTTAAAAATAATTAAAACAAAATATTTAATTTTGAAAAGTCTTTCCCAACCTTAATTTGCCTTAAACACAAAAAAATCATGAAGACGACAAAAAAAATGTAAAATTTATATAGTAATACCTTAAACTGTTCTGTTTTTTATTTTCTTATATTTTTTGTTATTTAACCCTTTCAATTTCTAGGCTAAACAAAGAACAAAATAATTTTTTTGAGGTAATATTCCTATCATTTAGATCCTGTAAAGATGAAAAAAACATAACTTTGATTTTAACCTGCGCTACTTACGTTTTGCAAGATTGTACAAAGAAAAAAGTGTTTTGTTCCGGTTTAGCACAAAGTCTTTTTTTTAATCCCTTAAAGGTTTTCCAACCCTTTAGATCTTTGTTTCTTAAACCCTCTTAATATTCTTATCATTAAAGCCAAAAAAGATAAAAAAACAAATTGGATTCTTGTACGGTTCATGTTTTCTTATTAAATAGGCCGAAATTTTTTTGCTTTTCTTGGGCAAGAATCGAAAATCCAACTGACTTTTATGTCAAATATCTCTCTAAATTTATTTTTATCATATTGGTTCATCATTTTTTTTCATAGAAAAAAACAATTTGATTTAAACAAAAGCTTTGCAAAAGAAATACATATAAAAGTGACTTTCTGATGTGTCCAAAATATTGGGCAAATCCACGGAATCCGCTAGTCATTAATATAATTTAAGTTTTGTGTGTTTATTAGTAATAAGGGTATTCACAATTGTGTGGTATATTTGTGTTGTGTTTTTTTTGCCATAGTGGAAAATCATAAATATGAGCACCCTTTAAAATAGAGTTTGTGTTTGCGAACCTCCCACTATAGCTTTTTATTACTATACAAATAAATTAACTACCTAATTTGATATATTCTTTTAATATATTGCATAAAAAAGTTTAAATTGCATTTTGAGCTTCTTCCATTTTTGCCATTAGAAAATAACTGGCAACCGATCAGTTGTCTATGGGACCTTACAAACCACGTTCGTTAAACATATCATTGGCCTACTTAAAATAACCACACTTTTGGTTTTTAGAGATTTCATGTAAAAAACAACAAAAAATATAAAAACCGCTCGTTAAAGTGTGGTATCAATACCACGGGGTTTTTTAACCACACTGAAAACAACGCAATTGTGAATACCCTTAATGTGTTTTGTTTTGGTTTTGTTATGAATTAATGTACATTTTGTAGTTTCAAGTAATACATAACAAAAAATTGTATCAAGAACGATTTAAATTATTTACTTCTTAAAATTTTCAATCCCGAACTAATCTCGGAATGCCGGGATTGCGATTTTCAATCCCGATAATCCCGGGATCGAGAAAAGCTTCCGGGATCCCTAATATATACGTTCCTATACCTACCATGTCTCTTTATGGGCGTTACAAAGGGAATAAGAAAATGAATGCACCTCTTACTTAAATAGTACGCGTGGGGTATAAAAATATATGCACTTAATAGTAGAAAAGTAGTACGAAATTTTAAGTTAAACTTTTAATTTTGATTAATTTTAATAAGCAATATAATAACGCAAGAATTGCATTATTGAAACACATTTTCATTCGATGTGCTCAAGTATCGTTTCATTGATAGACGTTTTGAAGAACCACATGTTTTTCATTTCATATTAACTCAGGAATGTTAAAATAAAAAGTGCCTTTATAAGGTGCTTGAAGTCTTGAAGGAAACCAGCGATTCAAAACAATGCGGACCCCATATGTTCTCTTTTTTTTTTACTTATTTGCACCATCATTCTATCCATCCACATTTAGCATATAATCGCTATGAAAAATCCTTCCAATCCTACATTCTTACACTTTCGCAAATCTCTTAAAAAATATTTCTATACTACGTCGGAGTCAGATTTAAAAGCCTATAATTATTTGTACGTACGTATGTATGCCTGCTTGTTTTGACAAGGAAGAGGAAGATAAAGTTGCGAAAAAAACTAAAAATCAAGTAAAAAACGTAAACAAAAATATGCGGCCGATATACTGCAAATGTTCTGTATATAAACAGGCCACAAGCACATCCCAATCCAATACACATTACTTTTAATATGTATGTCGGAGTATTTTTTCGGTACAACATTTCTTCTTCTTCTTGATTATGGTGTGTGCGCCTGTATTTGTGTGTCTGTGTGTGTGTGAATAGACTTGATGGTATAATGGTTTTTATGAGCGCAGTATTCATCAGTATATGTGTTTTGGAAATTTAGTCTCAAGTTCAAGGTCTTTGGGACGGCGCATACATACAAGAAAACTGCCTGTTTGTTACCTTTTTAAATAATGGAAGAGAGCCTGAATTTTCGAAGCTCTTCACAACAATCGATTGTACTTCGTTAACGAAAGTTTAAATATATATATATGTATATATATCTATATTTATGCATCTTATAGTATATATGTAATTTGGATTTTTATTTTTGCCGTACAAAAATTGCTTCATCTTTTGATATAAAACAATTCAGTAAATATGTATGTGAGAAAACATGTTTTCGAGAAATGTAAATAAATTTAATAAATTTAAATAAGTATAAAAACAAAATTTTAGTCTTTTGTCACCGATGTTACATACAGGCTGATCTCAAATTTATTTAGTTCGCAAACAACTGTTAAATTTAGAGAAAAATTATGTTCCAAACCTCTAAACACATACATATTATGTACTTTACTGAAAATCCCAACCTACCTCAAGCTAATTTTTGTTACCTAGTATTTAAATGCCTATTGCATACATAACTTTCTCTCTTCAATACATACATACAGCCATACATACATATTTGCCAACAACAGGGTTAGACAAGAAAAGCTTTTAGGCTTCTTTCCCATCACGAACTTAGAATGGATATTTCCGGTAAGGAAACAGCAGGTTTGTCCTGATGATAAAGAAGTGTACATAAATATTCAAGAGATTTCGGCAGTCTTGCTCTTGTTTACTGTTCCAAAAAAATCGATTAAAATACCTATATTTTTAAGTAATTAAATTTATTCTTCAAATTTGCTCATCTGACATCGTTACTAGAAAGAGCAACTTGATGGGCTGATTTGACTGAAATGGGTATGAGAAGCTTTTACTAAGTAGCTCACTGAAAAATTGTTGAATAGCTTCACCAACAAGTATCTACTCGGGTCGATATTCAAACCATTGTAAATTTGAGTTTTCATTTTCAAGGACGCTGTTCATTTGGAAAAATTTTATCTACTTATATAAGAAATTTTTTACAATCTCTGCACCTCAAATGTATTAATTAAGTAATTGGGAAGATACCATATTCGCATTCCATTACATTAGGTATAAAACAGTTTTTACTTTTCTTAAGTATTTCTGCCTCACAACAGCAATCTGGAATTGAAGTCTTTTTTAAACATGAAACTGGTAAAGTTTTAGCAATTGAGTTTCTTAAAATATGTTTGTTTATTATTCACAAATCTGTCTTGTATAAATAGGAATAACTAATAATGCTTTAATTAATTTGAATTTAATATTGACGGAGTTATATCATGACTGGATATAGATGGACATCAGTATATCTTATTTTGCTATAAACCGTAATGTAGTATAATTGTATTTCTTACTTAAAACTTAAAAGTAGAGATTTCTTGCAAAAATATGAGAGCGTTTGTTAAGTCATTTTAGTTCTAAAAAGGACTTCGATCGAGCTTCCACTGATCACTTATGTTGTTGTTTTTACGTAACATCTCCCAGGCTTGCCATTGTCTGGAGAGAGGTGATGGATTACTGGTAGAAATATGTATTAGTTTCAATTAAAAAACACTTTATTCACAAGCTGCTTTGTTGAGCTTTTTTTGATCATAGTGAACGCTTCTTCAACGCTTCACAAAGAAGCTCCTTAAGCTTATTGGTGTTTATAGGTAGTTTATAGTGTGAGCAAGCGAGATGGGGATATAAGCGCTGAAAAGCATTTAAAAAGTAGCTTTATGCTCGAAGTAAGCTTGCACTATGAACACTTTGAGCTTTTTCCATGATTATATTCATCATAAACCTCTCAGCTAAAGCTTAGTATGCTGTACGAACGAAAATTTGTGGGCATATAACTCTACACGCGAAATTTTGGTGTAGAGTCAAAATTTTTGTATAGAGAAAAAGCACTTGCTGTTCTGGTTGACAGATTCATCTTTTTATTGCTACAATTTTATATCCTATAAAAAGCAAGATTACACATTAATAAACTATATAAATGCAACAATAAATTTGTTAAATAAAAAATTCAACACTTAAACATACTTACTGCTTATTTTTTATTGTTGAATGGCAAATTTCCGCGCCAATTAAATGTACGGGCATATAATCGACAGCAAAATTTTTAAAATTTCAACTCTCCACTTACGAATGAAAATTTGGCAACATAGCAATAATTTTCGCTTCTACAGCGTGCTAGCTGCCGAAAAAAATTTCGCTGCCTGTTCGTTGTCAAAAATCTCAATGTATTTCTTATGGAATTTTTTTTCTCGTTTCTACAGCATACTAAGCTTAAGCAAAAAGTGTTCACTATGAACGCGGCCTTAGAGGTCATATTAATTCTTAACCGGCACGCTACGACTTGTTAATAAAAAGAGCAACTAATTCGAAGTATACTTCTACTACCTATTAACCTTCAAACGCATTTGATTTTTTGTAACGTGCCAATTCCACACTTGCATTACAATCAAAGATTTAAATTTGATACCACTGAAAACCGATTTTTTTCGGCTTATATTCATGTTATATTTTTTTTTAATTTTATTTCAGTCTGATTGATTTTGATAATCGCCAAAAACATCAAAATCATCATCAACATCATCGCTATCATCATCATTATCATCATCATCATCATCATCATCAATGACATCATGATCACGTATTGCACATTTCAGATGTTTTAAAGTTTCTGTGGTAAAATCACGTGCCTTTTTTTTAAGCTTCCTTTTGCCAGATATCAAGGAATCAGAAGTTAAAAGGAGCCTGTTAAAAATGTCTCCGTTGCCCTTGTGGCAACAACATTTACGAGAAAAATGCTCTCTAAAGTTTTTAAAATCATTTTGACGACATTCTTGAACCTCTTCAGATAACACTGTAGGGACGTCAAAAAGACAAACGAAAACGCTTATGCTTGGTTTTCACTATGTCAGTTTTATGACGACGTAAAAATTAATAACCTTAAATATCACCTTAATAACATTTTTATACATTTTCTTCATAGCTAAATTCAATAAATTAGTTGTTTTTAATTTTTCAACATTGTCAAAGATAAAAAAAGCCAACGTGTTTTTTTATTTCATTTTTTATTTGATTGACAACGAAATTGACCATTGAAAATGACATAGTGAAAACCAAGTATTAGACATGTAGACTTTATTTTTGGTTGTAGAATTTAGTGGCATACTCAGTTTTTCCCAAATAGGTCAAAGTCTCGAGATGTTTGCGATTGAAATTTAGTCACTACAACTGCACCTTTATGTAAAACGAAACAAGGGCTGAACATCGTGAAAGAAACAATATTTTTGATATGCAAAAATGTATTGCTTACCGTGTCTAGCACCACGTTCAGATTACGTTTCGTTATGCATAAAGATGCAGTTAGTCCCATTTTTAGCTATACTTCTCTTAATTTTTGAGACCAAACATTTTGGCCACCTCCGATTTTGCTTAAACTTTCAGAATTGAAACTTCTTATGAAATAAAAACACTATTTGAGCAAAAAAATTTTAAAGTTTTTTTTTAAAGTTTTTAAGTTCAACATTTGATCAAAATGAGGAAAACGCGAAATGGCTTAACTTTTAAAAAATCATAGATTCAACAACACTAACTCGATTTTCACGTTTGAGGTATTTTTGCAAAAACAATAAAAATTAATTAAAAAAAAAATATATATATGATTTTTGGGCTAAATACATTACTCAATGCATTGCAAACAACCACTGAAGAGATATTAGCTATTTATTATTAATTTTATAACCTATTTGTAAAAGTTTCCGTGTTCAATTCCATTTTTTTCATACCAAAATAAATTTTTCCAAATCTTTAGAGTCGATTATTTCAAAATATTTTTTATGTGGCTTATCATGTTTTTGCAATAAACCCTTCATATATGGGCATTTCCGCAGAAAAAAATTACCGTGAGCAAAAAATTAAGCTTATTAAAAACTTATTATTTTATGATATTATCTAAGAGACAATTTTTTATTTTATTAATTTAAGCATTTTATACATAAATTCATATGCCATGATGATCAAATCGTCACAAATGTAGTTTTTCTTTTCGTAAATTTTTAGTACATGTTTCGTAAACTTTTTTGTTTTAGTAAAAATAGAAGGCATTGGCTAAAGATATTGAAAAAATGGTTGTGGAAAGGAAAGGACAATATATTAAATTTGCTTTATATTTAAAAACTACATAATTACTTAACTACACAATTACTTAATTACCCAATTAAACTTCAATGGAAATTTAACTAATATTACGCCAGATCAAAAAGCCTTACAAAAAAAAAGATTTTAAAATGTTCTCGCGTAAAGCTTAGTATGCTGTAGGAACGAAAAAAAATTTCCATAAGAAATACATTGAGATTTTCGACAACGAACAGGCAGCGAAAATTTTTTTGCCAGCTAGTACGCTGTAGAAGCGAAAATTATTGCTATGTTGACAAATTTCCATTCGTGAGTGGAGAGTTGAAATATCAAAATTTCGCTGTCAAATATGCCCGTACATTTAATTGGCGCGGAAATTTGACATTCAGCAATAAAAATTAAGCAGTAAGTATATTTAAGTGTTGAATTTGTTATTTAATAAATTTATTGTTGCATTTATTTAGTATATTAATGTGTAGTTTTGCTTTTTATAGGATATAAAATTGCATTATTGTTTAAACTTGACTTTATTTTTTTGGGTTTTATTGAGCTTATTTTTGTTAAAAAGTTTCAACTTTGACGAATTTTATAAAAAAAAATCATACAATATATCAGGTTTTTAATAGCACATTCATAATACATGTTTTATAATCTGACGAATAAAAATATTTCTTTTTTATAAAATTTAACTAAAACAAACAAACAAAAAACCAAAATGTCATCCTAAAATTAAAAAAAGCGCACTGTGCGGTGGGTGGCTTTGCAATCGTGTAAGCAGCCACATACTCCGAAACTACTCAAATGATTAGTATTAAAGAGGTTTTAAGGTACGATGAGTGTTTTGGCGCTATCTTTTTTGATCTATTTTTGGCACCAGAGGGCGCTGCAGTGTAAATCTTTTACAAAACCTTCAAAAAATCGTTCATATGGTTAGCTTGAAGTATAAAGTGGTTTTTAAGTACGATGAGTATTTTGGGGCTATCTATTTTGATCTATCTTTAAGACCAGAGAGCGCTGTCTTACATATGTTTTACACAACCACCAAAAACTCCTTTATATTATAAATAATTCTTTAGGGTGATCCAATACGAGGTCCCTTTTTAAACTAATATTGGACTCAATTGTTAACTTTTTGGGATTACAACACCAAAAAAAGATTAATTTTTAATCCAAGGAAAAGTTTAAAATTTTTCAATATAAAAAAGATTAGTTTTCAATCCGCAAAAAGTTTAAAAAAGCAATATAAATATCAACTTAAAATAGAAAACTTTTCTGACCACCTCATGATTTGAACACACGTCCTCTGTTCTGCTGGTCCAACGTCTTATCCACTCGTTCATCTATTACTTTGCATCATAACGAATGCAAGTAAGCTTGCAGTAAGTAAGCAAGCGAGCAGAAACATGGGTTCGAGACCCAGCTAAATTAAAGTAAAATAAAAAAGTATTCTGACCAGTTCGTGATTTGAAGACACGCTCTCTGATGTGCTAGTGCAATGTGCTCGTCCAACTCAGTTGTTAACACAGTTTCGCTTATTTTGCATCATTACGAATGCAAGTAAGTTCTTTTCAGGAACGTGGGTTTGAGACCCAGCTAAATTAAACTAATTTTTGGGTAAAAAATAGTACTTTTTGGATTACAAATTCCTTTAAATCAAAGTTTGGATTAAAAAGTAGTCCAACATTTTTAACTGTGTGGGTTGTTTTGACAGCTGTTATGAGTCAAATTGCTTATTCATATGACGTTTGTGTTCAGTATTCAATACGGCTCAATCATGATAGATCTACTTCTGAACAACATTTAATAATTGTGGAAACTTACTACCAAAATCAGTCATCAGTTAGAGAATGTTATAGAGTTCTTCAACATGCTTTTGGTCGTTATGAGCGTCCAAACCATCAAACCATCACCAAATTGCAAACCAATTTTACACTGTAGGACATTCATCATTCCACCAGACTGCATAGAGCCCGTAATTTTGAGAATACTGCTGCAGTAGCAGAGAGTGTTCGTGAAAACCGTGAACAATTGAATCGTCGCCGATCTCGAATTTTGTCGAAATTTGAAAATTGGACCCACAGAATGGACCATTTAAGAGCTAGTCGTGGGCAACATTTGAACGAAATAATTTTTAAACATTGAGTTGTAGGAACCGAACTATCATAAAGATTTGCATCAATACACTGATTTTTATGTACTTCCCTCCAGGAAATGGAAACATTCGCGGATATAAACAGGAAACATTCCATGGAATGTAGGAAGCATTCCCTTCCGTTGGACACTCCATTTCTTTTTTTACATAGCATGTCATTAAAGGGAAACATTCCTCTGCGCTATGTTAAAAATGAATGTGGAAACATTAATCTCCCTTGTTATGAAAATGCCCGGCCAGAATTCGAGCCCGGCAACTTAGAGCGACAGTCAAGCGCACTACCACTAGACTATCGAATTCTATAATAAGCGGCTAGAACACAATGATATTAATATTTCCTGTTGTCATTGCTTGACAGTAAGTAAAAGTTTCCATAAGAATTCTAAAGAAGCGGTTTGGAAACAACATAAATACAAAACTACTCTTAAGCTTTCGAAAGATACGGTGGGGAATGTTTCTTTATCACTTTTTGATGGAGGCCTTTCGATTTTTCCTAGAGGGTTTATTTAGAAAACAAAGTAGGAAGCTCTTATTAAAGGGGATCACCCTTTATACAGGGTATCAATTAATTCAGTTAACTGTAGTGTCTTAGAGCGCACACATTGTGCCCGGGAAAGACCGGGTGTATTAACCCTTAACTGGTGTACCTCAAAAAAATTACACTTACAGTACATCTGGTACCACATATTCTAAAATGCTAAAAAACCACAAAAATTTGTTTAGAAATTCATGGTGTTTTTTTTAAGAACGGCTTAAATAAAGTTTTTTCTTGCTAGTAAGAAATAATTTTTTAATCATGTTGAATAATTGAATTGAATTAAATTGAATTTTGCATTGAATTATAAGATAAATATACTCTTTCGTCTTTTTGTTCTGGTCCCACAGACCAGTAGTACCAGTAAAGGGTTAATTGCTGTATGCATAAAATGATAAAAATATGTCTTTAAAAAATTGGTGCAATGGGTACGCCTATTTGCAATCTTGCCGCAACAGATAGGTTCCGCAGCAGTATTAATTAGTGTCGAAGAGGGTTGTTTTTGTGTTCTGGTGTACCTACAACAACAGAAACAACAACTTTTGAAACCACTTGTACTATTGCAATGAAAACGTTCACACCGTATCAGTCAGTTGAATTGAGCTATTATGAGCTTCAGTATTTACGGAATTTGTCCACGAGACTTATAGCAGTAGATAGATACACAGCAGTTGCTTGCCACACATACGGTTCTGTCTCTGTGTTTTTGCCACAGACACAAAATAACTGACGAAAACTATTCGCAGCAGCAAGCTTTGTTGACTGCACTCAATACTTGGTTGCGTTGTATGGGGGGCAAAAAAAAAAATCAATCAAATTATTGAGGTGGGTTAGGAAATGGTTACGCAGTAAATCCATGCGATTTGCTTAGCAGGAAAAGTATTAAACTATTTCTGGAATTATGGCTTTTTTCTTCTTGCATGTGGCAATGTCTTCTTTAAAACCGAAGTCTTAATTTTATTGTTACAAAGTCATACATTTAAAATGTTGTTTCACCCATGCAATGATGACCTAATGACCTAGTTTTTAATAAGCGCTCACATTGCAGTGTAGTGCAGTGCAGTGAAGTGAAGTGCAGTGCTTTTGCTGTGTATGTTTTTGTCCTTGCAGTGTCAGTGAACTAGTGTTTATGCTCAGTTGTACTGTACAAAATTTTCACAAATGTTCTATTCTCTATTCAGAGGTTGCTGAAGTAAATGTAATTGACTTAGTCGAGAGTTAGGGTTCTTGCAACAGTTAAAACAGTACAAAAATAGAGAACGTGGAGAACAGATATAGTAGTTAGATACATATTTAAGCAGCTACTTACAATATCGCTTCATTAAATTTTTTTTGTAGGCAGCTCTGCCTTCCGGCTTGTATGGTGGATGGTCGCCATCTACAACACCTGCACCTGAATCATCCGATTCAGTTTCGGAAAAAGATCGCTCACGACGTGCGAATACATTGTTGAGCGATAAGTCAAGCGGGCCATCTTCGTCGTCTTCCGCCTCACTATGCGTTTGCTCTGCTATAAGTTGGTCTTCATCCAAGTCAACATCTTCGGTATTATCGCCCATGGGACTGATATTCGCGGAATTGGTGTCCAAATCTTGTGATGTGATCAAGGCAGGTTTTTTCTCGGAAACACTTGGCGGCAATACATGTTTTTCGCCGCCCGAAATGACAGTGTGTCTAGTTTGTTGCTCGGAACGTAACAACTCTCTGCTGCTTGCCACTCCTTCCACACTTTCCTCGATGGGTGCTGGTGATGTATCTCGGGAGGTCTGACGTTTGGGTGTTTTGTATTGCCGCAGATGATTATAGAGCATGACAAACTCCTGCCTAGTCTTTATGGTACTAATATTGGAATCGTCGTCCATAGCTTTTGGAGAAGTGTTTTCAAACGAACGCATAGTGTTTTGTTCCTCCGAACTAATGGCACGCAACAACTGTTTGTGATCACTTTTACTGCTTGGAGTGGACACATGTTGATCACTACAGCATTCATCTTCCATTTGTTGAATTAAGGGTTCAGCGTGATGGTCGCATTTGATGGTAGAACATGGTGATGTGCTGGGCGCTTCTACCATTGCAACTGGCGGAGATGGAGAAACGCATTTTGGTGATAAGAGAGATGATGATCCGGAAGATGACGACAGCGAAGGTGGTGACATTATAGAGGATGAGCTGATTTTTTGGTTACTTTTTGGAGATGACACTGATATGGCCTGGCTTCCGAATGAATGTGCATTCGTAGGCACAAGCTGCTGTAACATAATCATGTCCCGAGCAAATTTTGTTCTTCCGTATGTGTCCGCTGACACTTGTTCAAATTTGTTTTTTTTTTTCTTTTTTACTTGTAAATTGTTCGATTCACAGTTAAATCCATTAAATCAGATGGAATAAAATATCATTAATTCTACACATTTTAGTTTAAATATTTCCTGAGAAGAGTTGTATGCGATATTTTTGAATAATTTTGTTGTGAGGTATTTCGTTTTGTACATTCGGGATTTGGATTGCACAGTTTAATTGGACGTTGGGTTAATTTTGGTTTTTTTTTTAAAAATTTTAATTTTGGATTTTTTTGAATAAAAACTTTTTTGCTTAAATCGAACGCTTTGAAAAAGTTCTCTTATTTCCTGTTTGCTTGTTTGTTGCTAGCTGTTGTCATACAAACATTTAATCTTTGTAGTAGAACTACTTTGTAGCAGGTTAGAGGAACAAATGACACAATAACTAGAATCTAAGAATGGACACAGTGAAACATAACGTTGCGTTGCGTTGTGTTGCGTTCAGTGCAGTTGTTCCGATTGCACAATTAAACGTTTTTCATTCGCGGTATCAGCTAAACTGAAATCAGTTTACAGTATCTGCACGACAGACGACTGATGAAAATGTCGCTGTTTGTTGATTTTGAAGCAACTTTACGAAACTTAAACGGAACGACTAACATCAAACGAACGGTCACAGCGCGATTGCGAATACGACTGTGAGAATGCGAAAACGAATCCAACTGGCAAGAGTAGCGGCGACGAAAAGTTAATCGGTAGTCTCGGCACTCGACGCTGCGAGACTGTTTGTATCTGTGAGATTAACCAACAACTTTACAAATAACAAAAGTTGGCTAGTGAGAATCAACTTGTTTGTGTTTGTGCCGCATGCGCATTGCAATTCACCTCAGAAAAGCGAAAATAACACGGTAAGAGGCGAACGAGAAGCGGTATTGAGTCGTCGAATCGACCCAGACTCACAACTACTCGGCATGGCTTCTGCGTTGGCATTAGTTTGTCGTTTTGTAAACACATTGGCATGGTGGTGACGATGGAAGCGTTGGGGGCATGGAACGGCACAACGCCGGCAACACTTAAATTGTAAACAAAAAAGAAGCACACTGAAGCACAGTGAATAAAATCGTTCAAGAATTGAGCAATAGTTCGGGAAAAGTCTAAAGTATATTGCCGGGCTCTGCTAAGACCAATGAAAACATTCAAAAATCCCAAATTCATTGTGTTATTGAGTGACCAGACTCTAGCTGGTTTTTGTTTCTTAAAACAGTTGCAGCATTTAGGCAGAGCTCCACTGTATAGCAACTTAACAGTGTGCGAACCAAGTTAATTTCAAATATTATCCGTGTGCGTTCAGAATATAAAGTAAGAGTGCAGGTTCGGCCTCGGAGTACTTTGCCGTAGAATAACAACAGTTGGTACTAACAACGCACTATTACTTGAGCCATGGCCCAAATTTCATAACTTTAACCTCCATAGTGTCCAAGCTATGCACTATTCCGGTTACACGTTCCGTTTGCATCCGCAACACCACGACACGCCACGCCTTCTACTCCTTACTCCCGACACAAACAGCAGCATAATAATTTTATACTCTCCGCTGCTTCTTCGCTCGCTGGTGTTTGTTTGTTTGCAGCTGTGGATGAGGCTGTTGGGGCTATTATGACACTCAAACCGAAAGAGCAAAATCTATGAGCAATCCATAAAGACGAGAAACGTGCGCATGCCTGAGTGAGTGTACATCTTCGATGATGCGGATGCATTTGTGTTTGTATTGTCGGTGGAGGGTGAGGAGGGGGGGAGGGAGTCTCACTTGTCGTATATGTATGTAGCCAGAAATAAGTCTCTGAACGCACTGGCAATTTTCACTTTCCGTTTGGTTTTACTTTGCCTTTCGATATGGTTCTTGTGTATTTGTGTAACAGAGGGAAAGAAGGATGCAGAATTTACCTTCCTTCTTTTGCACCGAAAGGAAAGAGCTTTGATGTATTGTACCAGAAAGACAGGAGCGCCTTCTGTGTGTCGTGTCCGTCGTGTGAGAGTGTGTGCATAAATATATGTTTTCAGCAGTACAATTCGTAAATACTTATATATTATGTATATACATATCCACTTCAGTGGGCGAAATGTCAGTAAAGACTCTACATAGGTATGTATATAAGGTACTACATACACTCCAGTCTATCGGGAGAACCAAATAAGCTTTTGTTAAAATAAAACACTGTGTACAAAGCTCCCACTGCTTTGCTTAGCCTAAACTATATGCAGTCGATATGTTTTCCAAATGTCGTTGAACAGACACTTCTGATTCCCTTTCCATGGCAAAATGGTTTTTTGGATTTAAGTACGCATAAAATGAAAACTAGACGAGACAAAGAAGTGAATGACCTTAACGATCTTACACATGCGACGACCCTTCTTCTACCTTTTTATTTCTTTGATTTGAGTTTTTGTGAGTAGGTTTCTTTGACTGAGCGATGGGCGATTTAAAATAGGCCATTAGTGCGTCTGTTGTGTATGAATGTGCTTGTCTATGAGAGTAAGAGTTAATTCATTGATTTGGATTTGGTTGAAAGAGGAAACCATTACCCAAGTTAAATGACTCCCTCATTTTCTGGGATGAGCAATTTGACAGCTTAGGCATCCTTTTTTTTTAGAAGATGGGCATTAGGCTGGGTCAATTTGCAAACCTCTGTTGACTGGGCGATTTTCGGATTCGGCAGGAAGTTATTAAAAAAAAAGGGGCGATAGGGGTGCACTTCACCCTATCACATCTTAAATTTTCTGAATTTTTTCTTTAGGAATTGTAGGATGTATGGTTTGGGAGTTATGGAGAAAAATCCAGAAGTTTTTGGCCAACTACCACTCCAAAAAGTGTTCTACAACTCCTAAAGAACAAGAGATAGAGCAAAATGCATTTCGACAAAGAAGGCGCTCATTTTAATGCATCCTCCTTATCTGATATGTAGTTTGGATTTTAGAAAAAAAAATAAAAAAATAAAAATTGACAAAAAAGAACATATGAAATTAACATTAAATCTAATTTTTAAAATTTTTAAAATCTAATTTTTCCAAGGATACAGTCTTGTGGGCAGTAGCTTAACGAACATTTTGATGCATAAATTGTCCTTTTATGATGTATAGTTTAGGAGTTATGGCTAAAAACCAAAAAAAATCACAAAAAATGACGTAGAAAACTTTGATTCTTCAAAAATTTTAACTGAGATTCTTGAAAATTTTTTTTTTCTAAAAATGCAGTCTTGTGTATATATGTATTAGAAACAATTTGGTGCATAAATCGTCCTTGTAGGATGTATGGTCTGGGAGTTATGGCGAAAAATCCAGATGTGCGAATTACAATTTTTTCGAATTTCACATTCTAAGAGGTCTCAAAAATTTCATAGGGTGGTTTAGAAAAATAAGGATCTCTTCCTCTTCTTTTCGGACAAAGTTGTTTTTTGAGGAAAACAGTAAAAAAACACGATCTTAAAATGCTTTTTGTAAGAAAAACTACATATGTCTTAAAACAAAAGTAAACACAGCCTTTAACTGACAATATTTTGGCAAACACGATGATACTCTTCACTTTTACCCACAATGTCCTGTGTGAAGGATATTTGAATCTAAAGGTACACTCGAAATAGCACAAAACTTTTAATTGTTATCTGATCGTCTGAATTTTAGTATTATTGATTGCACGTTTTCCATATATTTGGATAACTAATAATTTACATATCTTTTGCATATGCATTTTCTTGTTTTTGAGAAATGTATACTTGAATTAAATTTTTTAACTTTTTCCAAAAATTAAATACAAGGTTTCATATATCGGGCACCAGAAATGGTACCGAAGATAATTTTCTCAATCCGGATTCTACAAACAGTTTGAACGAAACCCTGTCTAAAAGTATTTTTTTTGAAACAGCAGGAAAAGGCCACGATTTTTTTTTCTTATTTTGATATTTACAAAAAGTTACTTCATGCATGAAATGTGACAATTTTGTTCATATTTCCTTTACGGTTATTATTTCATTAAAACACTTCTTAACAACAATTGTTATTTCATTTGAAACCCATCGAATAGCAAACTCAAAAACTCAAAATTTTAGTGTAACATTTTTGTGAATGCTGAGTTAAGGTATTTTAACGAAATAATAAATTTCATAAGGAAAGAAAATTTTTTTACAAATCGAAATCGGAAAAAAAATCGTGGTCTTAACCTGGTGTTGTACATTGAAACTCTTGGACAGGGTGATGTTCACAAATATTTGAAGAATCTAAATTAAGGAAATTGTCTTCGGATTAATATAAAACTTTATATTAATTTTTTTGAAAAAGTAAAAAAATCGCATTCAAGTGTACATTTCTCAAAAACAAGAAAATGCATACGCAAAAAATATGCAAATTATTAATTTGCCAAATTTAAGAAAAACGCTAGCACTGTAATCAAAAAAGACAAAATTTAGACAATTAGATAGCAATTAAAAGTTCTGTGCTACCTCGAGTGTACCTTTAGATTATAATATCCTTCACACAGGACCTTATGGGTAAAAATCGAGAGTGGCATCGTCTTTACTTACTTTTACTTTAAGAGATATGTAGTTTTTCTTACAAAAATGAAAGTATTTTGAGAACGTGATTTTTTACTGTTTTTCTCAAAAAAAAACTTTGTCCTTGCGGGAGAGGAAGACATCCTTCTTTTTTTCTAATATTTTTTTTGGGAGATCTTGACCACCCTATGCAACTTTTGAGACCTCTTAGAACACGATCTAAATTTTTCGATACGCCCTAGTGCACAGCTAGAGCAAAACTGATGCCAGAAAGTACATCCTCGTACCCGATTCAAACTAAAACCGATCTCACATTTAAAAGTTTTTATACAAAAATTTATTGTAAAAAATTCCTAAAGAAAACAATCCACAAAATTCAAGGTATAATCTTAATGTTGTAAAAACGTATAAATGTGAGACTGGTTTTAGGTTGAAACGGGTACGAGGATTTCATTTGTGCTCTAGCTGTGCACGTTTATACACAAAATTTTTTTAAAAATACCTAAAGAAAAAATTCCGAAAATTGAAGATGTGATAGGGTGATGTGCATCCCTAACGCCCCCTTTTTTTAATAACTTTTCCTGCCGGATTCGAAAATCGCCCAGGCCATACAAATCGACCCAGCCTAATGGGCATCCACTTTTTTCACGATATGCTCAAAGCCTATGTGAGCGGTTATATATGTGATAATTTTCGTTTGGTAATAGCCAACCAAAAACCTTTTTGTTTCCTCAAGTTTTCTATATTTGTCTATTATTCCCCGTTATTTCGTCCGAATTCAGATTAATATATTATAATAATAATATCTATATACATGCATACAAATTAATTGCTGTGCTTTAGTCCTGCTAAAACTTCAAAATGGCTCGATTGATTTTGAAATGTGTCCACACCCCCTTTTATCGCCCACAAATAAATAAAAATGCTATATTTCAGATGGTTTTGGTCGTATTAGACTTATGAGACGAACGAAATTCGTGTGGTTACTGTAGGTAACTGCACTAAAATTTAGCGTGGTCACACTGTAGCTACGCCCACTTTTTACAAAATGCGAGCCGATTGTAGAAACGATTAAATTTGGTACAAAGGTGCAAGGTATCAAATCATAGAAAAAAAGTGGGAGTGGTCAGGCCTATGCCATGCCCACAAAGACCAATTGAACAGAAATTTCAACGGCTGGACGTATTTCGCTCAAATTTGGCACGTGTTTGCAAAATTGCATCCTAGATAGGGTTATTGAATACTCAGTTTTACCACGCCCTTTCCGCCCCTTTTTAACTAATGAAAATTTACTTACTAAAATATTATTAGTATCGAAAGTTTTTGCCAATTTATTTTCAAAAACAATTTGTAATGCTTTGACACCAAAAGCATTCACATATCTTAAGAACGCACATTGGGCCAGGAATTTCAATAAGTAGCCAAAAATGAAACATGTTATGTATACAAATGATTCTTATGATTGATAACGGGACACATTAAGGTACCCTGAGATGCAATATTATTAATAAATATAAAATTAAAAATTACAATTTGGGACAATTTACAATTTGGGTTTTTTATTTACACCTAAAATTTGATACTTATTTCTTAAAGTTGTTTAAAATTTTTAGCACTCTATTAACCCATTAATGCTCACTACCAGAACCCGTTGAGCTTAGCTTTTGAAGTTTTCAGCGAAAGCTTGTATTAATATAAGACGGAAAACTCTGAAGTTTAAAAAAAAATCTAAAGGATTTGGGTGTGGCGAAGCGCATGATTATAAACACATAAGGGGTCAATAAGTAGAGAAATAAAAAAAAATCTAAAAAAAATTAGAAAAAATTATAAATTGGAAAATTTTTATTTCGTAGCGTAGGCGTTCCATTTTAACCTAATTCACTTTTTTAATTATATTTTCTTTTTTCTTGAGGTTTATAAAACAAAATAGCCCACCTGAGTGGCATTGTTCAAATTTTTAAATATTGCACGAACTGGCGCGAAAAAGTACACTAAAAGGCTTTTATTGTCAATTTTATAATTTTTTTTGGAAAAAGCATACTTTTGGCCTTCTCTTACTGCTGGAAGTAAAAGCTTTAAAGTAGCTAAGGATTTTTGAGGAATTTTTAAAAAAAGCTTTTATCGCGTATGATATATCATCCGTTGTCATTAATGGGTTAATGACATTGATGTCATTAATGGGTTAAAGACATTGAGTACAATATTGAAAAAAAAAATATATATATTTTCATATTTTCTTTTATTTTTAATCCATTTTTCCTCAAAATAAATACACAAAAATGGGGTTTAAAAAAATGCCGCGCCTTAAGAAAATTTCCCGAGATTCCACTGGTAATTGAAATAATGTACATGCTAATACTTTCTTTAAGATGTTTACTTGAAGAGGGATTTGCACACTTTGCACGTTTTTAATAACTTTTGAGAAATTTATAAAAAATAAATGTCGTGCAGTACTCTCAAATCGAAAAAGACGACCTAAATCAAAAAACTACAGCACACTATAAGCAAACTGGATCAAAAGCTTAAAATGGAATTAAATTGCGATAACTGAGCTTTTTTGAGTGTTGCAAAAATCAAAGAGTTGTGTTTATAGTTTTGTGTTAAGCGAGATCATTTTGTATTTCCAACATTCAATCTGTGTACTATTGAATCGAAATGGTTAAATTTTCAAAAAGAGAACTTCTTAATTAAATTATTCGCATAACGACGATGCTGGTTTCGCAATTGAAAATATTGATTTCGCAAAATAAAAATATTAAAATAAAAAAATAAAAAAAAATAAAAAAACAAAAAGTAAAAAAAAATATAAAAAGCAGAAAAAAATTATATAAAAAAACATGGGGCTCTCCCCGCAACCTCCACGTGGTGACCCTGGAAACTATATGTGCCATGTATGTGGGCTAATTTCGGGTTTTTTGTTCCTCGATTTTATAACATATGAACTACATTGCAATAACGTGATAAGCCACATAATCTAAGAAATCAATTTTTTAGACTGAATACATTACTCAATGTATTTCCAACAACCACTGATAGATTTTGGCTATTTCTTATTTACTTTCTAACCTATTTGTAAAAGTTTCCGTGATCAATCCCACTTCTTCATACAGAAATACATTTTTTCAAAACTTTAGAGTCGATTATTTCAAAATATTTTTTATGTGGCTTATCATGTTTTTGCAATAAGCCCTTCATATATAAATTTCATATTAAAAGATCTATTTTCTAAAGATCCCATCTACTACTGTACCGAATTTCAGTAAACTAGTGCCAGTATTAGATGAGATACAGTATTTTATTGATAGTGCCACGCCCCTTTGTCCCGTCCACTTTATTCGCGTTGAAGCCCAACCGAAGCTGAGCGGATATATTTTTAGCCTTTTTATTTTAAAAAGGGTCCTAAATATTGCCTTTTTACTCAAAAACTGACACAAACGTTGTTATAATTGTGAAAATAACTCAAACTAAACATTGGTTTTTTTAACTACCTTTCATACGACATAAGCATAGTAGCAAAAGTGGTTGCAGTTTTACGTTAAATGTTTATAACTATTTCGGTGATCAAAAAAACAAGGGTAAAAAAAGGTTTTTTTTGCAAAATGAATCTTTTCCAAAATATTGTTTTTATATATTTTTTAAGTTTTAAAAAATATTCATATATTAATATTGATTTATTCCGATCAAAAGCGATCGCTAAAAATCTATTTGTATACCATTCCACTATCTATATTGTATGTAAAAATCAATTTCCGTGCGCTAGTCTCGCAATAACTGACGACACACACTCACAGCAGCGCCTTGAATAACCCAGCAAACATTAAGACTCTTTTAAGACTCTTTTTCGACTCTTATTTATGAGGCTTTTTCATCATTATGCGCTCAAAAAAGACTCTTTTTTCAGTCTCTTCTCCTAGGTTGAGGGGACCCCAAAAAGACTCCTTTTAGTGATTCTTTTATGTTGCAAAAAAAGATAATTAAGATATTAAGGACTATTTTAGTGGCATAAAAAAAACTCTCATTAAACCCTCACATTAAATACTCTTTTATGACTCACATAAATGACTCCCTTATCGCTCATATTAAATACTCTTTTAAGACCCATAGTAAAGAATATTTTATGACCCTTAAAAATCCTCAATATTAAAACTCTCATATTAAATACTCTTATTACTCTTAAAATTACTCTTTTAGAACTCATATAAAAGACACTTTTAAGACTCATATTTAAAACATTATGTGTCGCTATTGCTTTCTAATATTTGTTGGTAAACTGTTAAAAAAAGACTAAATGCTTGCCGGAATTGTATTATCAGGAGTTCGATTGTTAAAAACCTACTTACTAACTCCTCATATTCTTCACTATCTTCTCCTATCTCCACCTCTACACGAATTTTTTAAAGACTTAATTATTTCCGAAGGCTCTTTCTTGCACTCTTTCTTGTCATTATTATCGTGAAAAATTTATAAGAACTTACTTGATTTTTTTCTATATTTATTTAGGGTATTCACAAGGTGTGCTCTCATCTCATAATGTCATATTTTCGTATGATTTTATACTAGTTTAAATCTCTGAAAGCTAATTTTATTGAAGTGTTTTAATCAAACAGCTGTTTCTTATTTGCATTTATTTATCTTGTAAATTTTATAGCAATATGACAATATGGCATGATAGCACTCCTTGTGAATACCCTAAGTATGTTAACAATTAAATGTAGTAGTTAAAATGGAATCACTTTCACAAACTCCAACGTTTAAACTCACAACGAATATTTCAATTCTGTTTATAATGCTTGTTGCGCACCAAAAACGCAGCAAGCTCTGATTGCAGCAAGAACGAAATTCCCCGAATTTTGGCGCCAGCATAGCAAGCGACTGCTTTTTAACATTCACAAGAATCACAGGAATGCATAAAAATTAATCTTTTATGAGTCCTTTTTATGAGCACTCATAAAACATACATTAAATGTATTCTTTTAAGAGTCCATTTTATAAGACCTCATGAAACACGCATAAAAAGTATTCTTTTATAATTCCATTTCATGAAAACTCATAAAACATGCATAAAAAGGATTATTTTATGAGTTCTTTTTATGAACACTTCTTAATGCATAAAAAGGATTCTATTATGAGTCTTTTTTATGAGCACTCATACAACACGCATAAAAAGTATTATTTTATGACCCTTTGTTATGAACACTCATAGAACAGGCATATAAAAGGATTCTTTTATGAGTCCCTTTTATGTACACTCATAAAACACGCATAAAAAGTATTCTTTTATGACGCCTTTTTATGAACACTCAAAGTACTCACATAAATGACGCATTTTAGAGTCATATTTTTTGAGGGCTCATAAAATGTTTGCTGGGAACTGTTATTCATTCTATTACATTAAAATCGTTTTTCCGTTCGTAAAAAAGGTAATGAATTTGAGAATAGATTTGGTTCAAGTGAATTTAGTTTATGTTGTTCAAGTTGTGTGAAATATGTTATATTTAACAAAGTTTTTCTTAGAAAAAGGTAGTGAATTTAGAGAATAGATTTGGTTTAAGCAGGCCGTGACATAAATGTCAAATGAACAAATTCATTCAAATGTGTTTTAGCGAGAAACGTGCAAGCCATGAATTAGGATTCATAATCGCTTATGAAGAGATATAATCAGAGAGATTTTTTCGAATACGGCAAGTGTTGGTGTTTTCGGGTACGGGGGTTGCTTTGTTTTTATCTATTTTGCTGTATCATGAACACTAGGCGCTGTAAGAACTCATAAAAACAGTTTGGAATGTCAGCTCACGTATTTACCGTGAAAGTTGGTTCACAGAAAATAGGCCTGGGGCCGAATTACAGCATCCGTGATCGAGCAAAATTACGAAGGGCACGACGAGACAAGTGCCTGTCAATCTTACTGGATTTTGTAATTCGGCACCTGCTTCCGTACTAACTTCAAGTAATTGTAATAGAATAGAGAGTGACATTTTGCACGTTATTCTTCTTCTAAAATAATGCTTTCAAGCAACTTCAAGTTACTTGAATCGAGTACGGAAACAGACCTAATGCTTGTACTATAATATATGTGATGCTGTAATGAAAGAAAATTTTTACATTACATAAATATTTTTTGATATTCTTGATACCCTTTCTATTGTATGGAAAAATATCACAAAAAGTTTTTTCTTGACACCGATAGGGTCATGTAAGACCCCATTTTATTTTTTGAGTTTTGTAAAAACAACTAGAAATATTTGCTGAACTCGATATTTTTTAATAAAACAAATCTAAATTCAGAACTTATATTTACGTTTGGAACGATTTTATTTAGTTTAGTCGAATAAAATAATACTTCCAGCTGATCAGCGTGGCGGTGTTGCCAGATTATATAAAACTTCTTAAGCCAAATTCATGGTAGAAATTACTGGACTAATTCTAATGAAAGCAACGATAACTAAAAAACGCATGTAGTGATATAGTCCAATTCAGACTCAAGTGGTTAAATATACTATTATAGTAAACAGTTACAATTTAAAAACATTTATTAAAAAAAAAAATTAAAGCAAAAACTTTAACATTGAAAGCAAATATTTAAAAACATAATTTTAAAATATCGTTCTTAAATTAAAAACAATTTTTTTTTGAGTTATCAACTTCATATTCGTGATCAGTGAGTGAACCTTGGAACCCCTCGAATTCCAAATCTTAGCTTCATTCCAGGTAGTTTGCTTTTATTGCTGCTTAAAATATTGAAATCTTTTATATATGAAAATAATAAATAAGTTTTTATTTCATCTAAAGTTCAATATTTGTAAAACCAATTAAATATATTTTCAAACAATTAAATGTAGAATCGAGTTTTTTCTCAGCTTGATCTCAATTTTTCGCTCAATGATTCTCAAAAAGAGAAAATTATACAAATTATGAAAATTATAAAAAAAAAGAAAAATAAATAAGATTATAGTTGAAGATTAAACACGCTTGCTTTAAATTTTGTTTTGTAGAAACGCAACTGCGTTAAATTTCTATTTAAATTTTTTTTGTTTAATTTTAATGTATGTTTCTATTCTCTATTTATCCTGATTTATTCGGTTTATATGTATTTGGTGCGAGGTTTGTAATTTTTCTTATTTGAAATTAATTTTTTTTAATGACAATTTTTATTTATTAATCTTTTATTTGAAAATATTTTTTGCAACTCAAATTTTCAGTTGAACATTTTTGGTACTTAAAAATATGAATAATAATGAAAATGTTTTTTTTTACAAGTGTTTTTTAAACAAGTGTTTTTTTAACTAAGTGTAGAACAAGGTACCAGATAATAACAACACATATAAGGTAATTAATAAGTTAATACATAAAGTCGAAAAGGTAAGTACGTTATATATTAAGATAGAGATCAACGTAACAAAAAAAGGTTAGTAAGATAGAGTGTAAGAATTTAACTGATGTGGTAATAAAACAAGGCACCACATGTATAGGAAATTGCTCTAAAAAATTGTTTTCTCTAAAAGAGAGTTCTTTTATTTTTCCTTGTTTCTTACATAATTAAAAAAAAAAATAAACAGTTTTTATATAAAAACATAACCTTTCGAAAATAAATGGTGTCTGTTCCTAAATTTTTGTGTATGAATGGATGACTCTCCAATGCAAGGTCAAAGACGAAAATGCCTTTACCCCAACTTCGAAACTTTTTTAATTTTTTTTATAAATTAAGAACCTTTTACACATATAGATTGTGAATATTTCGAAATGGGTTCTTTGTGAACATAGCCAGAATAAATAAATAAGTAAAGAAAACAATGTAAATACCGCGTTTTTTCTTGAGTGTATGCTATTTTTGTCGTCGTTTCTTTTATTTGTGACATTGCGTTCACTGCTACAGAAGAAAAACAGCGATATTTACCGTATTTTTTATTCTTTTTTTTTTGCTATTATGACTGTGTTTACAGATAAACCATCTTAAAATCTATATAAAACTTTTTCAACTTCAAAAATTTAATGCCGAAAATTTTCGCCTGTGATCTTGAATTTAAGAGCTTTCCGCAAAAATTGAGGATCAGTCTTTAAAAGAAACCATTAATAAAATCCCACTTAAATAACCGTTCTAATTCAAGCTCAGATAAAAGAAAAAATATTTTTTTTTTATTTATTTTTGAGCATTAACCCCAAACTGGACTGGAGTAACAGAAAAATCCCAGATGGTCAGTTCCAAAGTTGGCCGATAATTGATGGAATACTTCATACATTTTTTAAAACCAATATTTAAATAAGCAATTGATAGAGGATAAACACCATTGCCTTATTGCTCGAGCACACATGTTTTACATTTTGGGTAGAAAATATTTACAATTTTTCTGATTCCTTTTTGCTTTAACACTCGATATTCGTCCCTGCGTTAAAGAGAACATAATATACTGATATAGTCCTGAATGACAGGACTTAAGCGTCCTTAGCGATACTGTCATTTTACTACAATTGTGGCTAAACTGTCTCTTTTTACTATATATTCTGCTTATACCAAATTTACCAGTTACTACTACTATTCGCATTTTTCCCAAAATTTAACACTTTTCATGTCAGCTGACATTTTGAAAATGTTTTTATTTTTCTATTATATCACTTATATTTTTATTATTTGTTAATAACTTTTTAGTCATGTATTCCAATAGTTTTAACATGTATTCCAATAGTTCTATTTAGCAAATTTATAAAGACTGGTATCGCCTGTCGAATTTCGACCAACTTTCTGAAATTTTAATCGCTTTTCTCATTCTGAGGCATTGACCTTGCCTTAAGAAAATGTGTTGCAATCAAAATTTTTCAGAATTTACTATTTGTAAAATAAAAAAATGTACTATAAAAAATGCTTATTGTAGGGTATCCGTAAGAGATAGTGAAAAATGTTTTTCCTACATTGTATTAATATCTAAAATTTTCACCTACGCCATGTTCTTCCATTTCTTATAGTTTAGGTTTTACTTCAGAAATATTCTTTCAATGCTCATATTTCAGGTCAAAGGTCACATAACTATTCAGTGAAATTCTTCTCCCTACTTTAATTTATTTAAAAAATAATCAAAATCGGTTCAGAAAAACGGAAGAACTGTTTATGTAACGAAATGGCTTAAAACATAGATTTGTGTATAGAACTTTGGAGTGGTTTGAAATATTTGAAATTTTTTTTCACAGAAATTATTTTTTAGGCTGTAGAGCTTTGCAGAAAATATAAAAACAGCATTTTGAAAAATTTAATTTTCATCAAAAAATCGTAGGGTATCTCTGCCACATCTGCACATGATTTTCGATGATAGAAACTGTTTTTTGCATTATGTATCAAAATGAAGCAATTTTAGCTAATAAATTATAATAAATGAGTGTGAAAAAGGAAAATTTTATAAGAAAAAAAATTACAACAACAAAAACGTTTGACCTATTTTTTGAGCAAAAACTGAATATTTCAGAGGTATTTTAAAAACACTTTAAAAGATTGAATTGGTGAGATAACGGTAAATCTTTTATTATTTCTCCAAAGTCAATTAATTGATATTTCGGTCAAAGAAAATTTGATAAAAATCGATTAAAAAATGGCCAAGATATTTGCTTGCAAAATTAAAACTTGAAATTTCAATCGTTTTTTTTTTCTCATTCTGAGGCGATGACCCTGCTTCAAGGAAATACGTTGTATTGATAAAATCTAAATTTTTTAAGATATCCGAATAGTTTTGATGCCATTATAACGGGAATTTTTTTTAACATACTATCCGAGAAAAATATTATCAAAAAAGCTTTTGTATACCGATATATTTCTGAAACAACGACGTTTCATACAAAAATACGTTGTACTGAAAACATCTATAGTTTTCGAGCTATCACAATGATTTTCATGTCAAAATCACGAAAATTTTTCATAATTTGTATTTGTAAGAAATTTCACCATCACAATATATATTCACTTTTGTTGTATAAAAAAATGCTTATTGTAGGGTATCCGTAAGAGTTGGCGCAAAATGTTGGAAGTGTTTCTTGCACACCTTATCAATGTCTAAAATTTCCTCCTACATTATATTTTCCATCTGTTACAGTTTAGTTTTTATTTAATAAATGCTCTTTTTACGCTCATATTGCAGGTCGAAGGTCACCAATCTAAGATGTAATCATACTGTGCAGACAGATTTTTCATTTGATACCTTATTCGCCATTCTACCTCTTCCTAGCCCTGCGATTCCTTAAAAATAAAAATAAAACAAATTTTAAACGTTAATATTTTTGGTCACAGGTCATAAATTTAAAATCTAATCTTACACTTCGTTTTTAAAGATCAAAGAACCAAGGCATGCGCCCTATGCAAACAACGTTTGGACCTAAAGGAAAGGGATAGATTATTGGAGGAAAAATTGATTGGAACCATACGTGAATTATCGATTTGGCTGAACAAATCTGGAAAACAAATTTGAATTGCTTATAACCAAGGCTAGTGTTATGCCTTAACCTCGGCAAGCATTTCCAGACCTCAGTATTCACACATTTCCCACAATCAAGTTGTGGATTTTTTGTTTTAATAAATAAATGTAGTAAAGAGCAAATAAAGCGAAATGAAACATGCCCGAACCCGGATTCCAACCGGGGACCTCTGACTTTGAAGACCGACAAATTACGTTTAAATTATTTGGATATTGTGCATACAAAAGTACTAAAACCGCGATTAAAAAATAAAGGTGGGGGTAGGAGAGTAAAATATTTTACGACCTATTCTCATACCTACTAAATATATAAAACAATTTCTTTAAAATAGGTCGAGTCGTTGCGGAGGAGTGCGACCGCAAAAACCGTGACACGAGATATTTATATATTAGAGATGTTAAAAACCCTCTTATTTTTTAAAAATAGTTTTATTCATCAGAAATTAAAACTATTACTAACAGGAAATGATTTGGTTGACTGACCAAGATATTAGAAATGAGGTAGTTTTAATGAAGTCTTATAATACTCCTTGCATTTGCAGAATAAGTTTTATTTTGTCTTTAAGAAAATAAATTTTATAAGAAAAAGTTTCTTTCAAATTGCTTACAAAATTTTCTCTGGTGAGGAAATTCTTATATACAGCTTTATGTACAGATTATATACAGCTATTCTGCCGTCCTAAGAAAGAAAGTCATAAACGCCAAAATTCCAAAATTGAGATAAGGGCAAATTCGGAACCGTGATTGAGTTTCTGATTTATGTGTTAAGCTGAGATTACTCATTTTCAACGGAAAAAGACTGAAAAACGTTAAGTAAAATGGTCATTCTAGTGTGTTTCTTAGAATTATAAAAAAAAGCTGAATATCTCAAAACTACTCAAATGGAGATATGACTTTATTTCTTAGGAGGGCATTATTTTACTTATCGTTTTGTTCTAATTTTGTTGGACTTTTTGAAAAATATGTTTTTTTTTAATTAATCCTTTAGTTAAGAATACCGAATAAATTCATAAGAAAATTATTAGAAAAATTGTAACTATATAATAATATACATTTGAGTTTAAAGTAATGGTAAATTCAGTTATTGTAATCCCGAAGCAATCGGGGGATCCTGCGGTTCGGATGATAGCCGAATTGTGAAAAACCTCAAAAAGGTGTCAGTTGTGATGTTTTTACGCGTGACTATCAATGTATTGTAAGTAAATTTTTAAAGTTTTATAATTGTGTAAGGTTCTGATGAGTAAAAGTAATAATGGGTTAATGCGTGACAACCAATTTAACATTATTTCACCAGGGTTAACATTTTCATAGTTATTTCAAAACACACATAAAAGATAGAATTTTATATTTTTTTGAAGTTGCAATCGTAATGTCAAATAAAATAATATTTTGGAACGGAACAGTTTTAAAATAGGGTCAAAATAGGGACATAAGACTTTTACCACGAAGAGAAGTAATTCCTAAAGAATATTTTTTAATTCACGTGGAGCAGCAAAAGTAAGTGTGCATTGTGTTTTTACAACCAACTCTTGAGCGTTGAGACCGTATTTATTATTCTGCCTTAACCCTTTGTATGGCCGTGTAACAGAACTATAAAAAACCGAAAAAAAGTTCCAAGTTATACACTTCATGGTCCATTTACACCAAATAAATAAATTTTGCATAACAGTAAAAAATTTAAGAATATGATTCTAAGACAGAAAGAGAAAAATAACTAGAGTTGTTTTGCTAATCATATTAAGTTCGTATTCGTAAAAAATATATGATCAAAAAATTATGTGAAAAAAATAGAAAATTTGAAAGAATAAATACAATATGTTGTGATAAAATCAATACTGGATAGAGTGTTCCAAAAATTGAAAATTGATTAAATTAGCAAAAAATGTTCACAATTTCCAAAAAAAAAAAATGCGAATTTTTAGCCCAAAGCGTGTTTAGAAAGTTTGTTGTATCACTTGTTTTTTTTTTAAATAAATTGAACAAATATGTTTTAAATTTGGTTTTGCATATTAAAATAACTATTTTTGTAAATTTAAATGATACTTTTAAAAAAATACACATTCGGCAATGGCAGGAGTTCGAACCACTGCTAGCAGGTCTTTATATGGATTTCGAAGTGCTTCCACACTTATATCCAAGTATGCTTTCTTTTTTCTATGAAACGAGCAAATTTTTCAGGCTTTCCGCACTCGCGACTCTAAGGAGGCGTATTAGAAGCCCTTTTTGAGAATACACATTAGAAAGAAAAGCAATATAATTATCAACTTGAAAAAAAGACGACTAACAATTTCCAGATTTGAACTAACGTCCTCTCATGTGGCGTTCCGACATCTTATCCACTCTTCCGCCCCAGTTTTTAATAAAATGAAGCTTATTTTGCATCATTACAAATGAAAATAAGCCTTCGGGAGCGTGGGTTCGAGACTCAGCTCGGGAAAAAAATTTTTTGTACTTTTTTTAAATCTAAATTTTTTTACAAATTTTTCTGCAATTTTAAAGTTTCTTCATACAAAAATATAAGAAAAGACATGGAATTTTTTCATATAATTATTTTCTTATAATATGATATGTAATGTGTTAGGTTTCGGAGACCTGGGTTCGAGATCCAACTTGGACAAAAAAATTTTTTTTTTAAATTTAGTTTTTTTAAGTGTTCTGATCATTTATATTTCTTCTAAATTTTTTCATATAAAATAATATGCAAAGACTCAGAATTTTCGAAAGGTAGGCCTTACAGAAAGAAGCACACATCAATGCAGTGATCATGGAAGGTCAATGGTTGACGCCAATAATAGCAGTGCTAGCATGCCTTCTTTTGCGGAGCACTCGCCTAATTGCCTGCTGGGCTAGCACTTGCCCTATAAAGGTTTAAAGATGATAGTTTTCAAAATCTGTTTATATATTTTTGTGTTTATCAATCCAAAGTAAATACTCTTGCTCTTGAAATTTGCAATGGTGAAAGAGTCATGCAAGTTCATCATTTTTGCTGACTTTAGTTAATGTTTAGTTTTTAACAAAAAAATTATTTCATTAACATTGACCGTTTGTTTTTATTACATACCAACAGTAGTTGTACGTATGCAATACGATAACACAAAACAATCAGAGAGACAAATAGACATATCCACACACATGCATGTATGTTTGTCTGTAAACTCGTAAATGCACTTTTGCGCTTTTTCTTAAATTAATGCGATTTTCTTGGAAAACTAAAAACAAAAAACCCAATTGTTTTGTTACTTCAACATGGTTGATGGTTGGTTTGTTGGTCCTACTTTTATGAAATGCACCAACCACTCTTCGCACCGAACCAAAGAAAGAAACTCAACAGCCGATTTTTCCAACTTATTGACTTACATTCACTTAGTTGCACTCATATATGCACATATATAATTATTGCTTGTCTTGTGGGTTAGTTGGCTATGGTTGCTGCACTTGCACTTTCTTTTTTACAAAACATAGAGGAAAAAAAACAACTAAACTGGAAAACTTTCGTTTTTCTCCCAACAACAACAGCAGCAGCAACATTAACAGCTCAGCAACTGCAGCAATGACTAGAGACAAGCAACAAATGCCGAAAACTGCATGCAAAAACGAAAATATCTTCACGATAGTGAGTGGCGAGGAATTACTTTTCCAATTCAGCTTGAAATAGCGGCCGGACGAACCAACGAACGTACATACGAATGGAGCGATTAGCTGACATGCGATGGTAAATGTGATGCACTACTTCATAACGAAAGTGAATTCGAATTGCCATGAAAAACATGTGAATGAAAAACCTGTAATATTCAACAATTTTCCACAATACAATTTTTGCAGTCAAACGATGACAGAAAAACGATGACAATGTACTATACGGTGAAAAAATGTTGCTACTATAAGCAAGTGAAGAAAAGTTTGACCTTATTTCAACCTTGCACATTGAAGCAGAAGTAGTAAAAGCCCAAGCTAAAGTTTGGAATTCAAGTTTGGAGGCCATTTTCCCGTATAAGAGAAATGGTAAAGTGAAAGAATATGGGTTACTTTGAACCAGAAACCAAGAACATTTAATTTCTTTTTGAACAACATGCAGACTATGTTATTTCCTATGATTTGTTCATGAAAAGAAAAAAACTTTTTCTATCAACTGGACAAACATACACACATATGTATGTATATACAAAGCATATAATGTTGCTGGGAATGCATGTCCGACTTTCATATATGTGTGCATATACATATAATTAACGTTGGTTTGTTTCCAATTCCGTGCAATTCTATTCTATGGCAAAGTAGATGCAATGTCAAGCTCCCCAATTGAAAAAATTTGAAATTATTGTAAGCATGTGCAGCGCCAATTGAATGACACTGAACGTTGTGCTGCAAAAAGCTAACAACGTCCGACGAATAACGACAACGACAACGACAACGACAACGACAACGACGACGACGCTCCGAGCAATTAAAGATCACTTTACAATCGCGACTGTATCCCTCAAACGAATTTGTCAATGCGGCATTCAACTGATAGAGTCAAAGTTCTGAGAGAAGGCGACAGATAACACGTCACTCTACTCGAATGAGTACATGGACAACATGAAAAACGTCTGTCTGTCCGATCTGCCGTCGCTTAAGCTGCCGTCCACCACCAATTGTTTATTTTACTCTACCCAATAGTAGATGCATGTTAAGTTTATTGCACATCGAAGTGCACAAGTAGCACATGTTCTATGGTTTTGGTTGGAGATTTTGTAGACACTTGATTTGAATGAACACTTTTCTACTGCTCTAATAAGTTGTCAATAAGAAAAAGTCCAAATGAGAAATTAAATCCTCGCGAATAATGGTTAAATTCTAAAAACAATCTTCTTAATGATCTCTTCTCATATTGTAAATTATATATAAAGTTTGCGGTTTTAAATTGGGGAAGGTAGGAAAGCATCTAATATATCACACAGAGCTATAAAAGAATGCATTCAATTTGATTTTATTCAGGAAAAAGTGAATCAGTGAATAACTAATTAAGAATGCATTCAATGAAAGCAAAATTGATTTATAAATAAAATTTTTAATTCACATTAATTTTTAAAAAAAATAATTAATTATTCATTTCAATTATTCAGAATAATTAAACCTTTTTTTATTCATTTGAATGCTATTCACAAAGAATGCAATGCACAAAGAATTTCTGAATTTTCAGCTATTCTTTTTTTTTTATTCATTATTTATTTTCTCTTCGTTATTAATTTTTTTCATTATTCTTTTGTTATTCATTATTAATTTTGTATTCATTATTCATTTGTTTAACTTTATTATTCTATTCATTATTCTATTTTTTTTAACATTTTTCATATTTTATTTTTCATAAATTTTTTATTCATTATTCATTTTTTATTCTTTATTCATTTTTTATACATTATTAATTTTTTATTCATTATTCATTTGTTATTCATTATTATTTTTTTATTCATTATTAATTTTTTATTCATTACTCATTTTTTATTCATTATTCATTTCTTATTTTTTTATTCATTATTCATTTGTTATTCATTATTAATTTTTTATTCATTATTCATTTGTTATTCATTATTAATTTGTTGTTCATTATACATTTGTTATTCATTATTCTTTTTTATTCATTATTAATTTTTTATTCATTATTAATTTTTTATTCATTATTCATTTCTTATTCATTATTCATTTGTTATTCATTATTAATTTTTATTCATTATTCATTAGCTATTCATTAGTTTTTCATTTCTTATTTGTGGCTTAAGACTAAAATGTATAAAAAATTAATAAAGAATAACAAATGAATAATGAAAAAAAATTAATAGTGAATAAAAATTTAATAATGAATAAGAAATTAATAATGAATAAAAAAGGAATAATGAATAAAGAATATAAAAGAATAATGAATAACAAATGAATAATGAATAAAAATTTATTAATGAACAACACAAGAATAATGAATAAAAAGTGAATAACGAACAAAAAATGAATAATGAATAAAAAAAGAATAATTGAAAGTTCTGAAATTCTTTGTGAATTGCATTTTTTGCGAATAGCATGCTAATGAATAAAAAAATTATTTATTATTCTGAATAATGAAAATGAATAATTAATAATTTTTTTTTAAAAAATGAATGTGAATAACAAATTTTATTAATAAATTAATTTTGCATTCATTGAATGCATTCTTAAGTAGTTATTCAGTTATACTTAAAATTCTGAATATGAATAAATGTAGATTTTAAAGCTGAGTGAAAATTAGTGAAACTAGCCACCTAAAACAGGAAGCCGTAATTTTTATATCTATTATGGATATTATTAAAGTGTATATGAAAAAAAAAATAAATACCAATTTTTTTTTAGGTTTTTTTTTTTCAATGAGTTACAAAGAATTTAGTTTTAGGCCAGTGTTTAAGTAAAATGAATTTTGCTAACGGCTTGTTTAAATTTCTTGATTTTTGGGCTTAGTACTCTAAATACACGTTTAATTACAAAAATTATTTTTTAAAAAAAATTTTTTTCTTTAAAATTAATAAGTTTTTTATAAAATTAAAAAAAAACCTTTTTGTAATTTATCGTGTGTTCGGAGTACTTGACCCAAAAATCAAGAAATTTTAACAAGCCGTTACTTTGCAAAATTAATTTTACTAAAATAGTGGCCTTAAACTAAATTCTTTGTAACTCATTGAAAAAAAAACTTAAAAAAATATTGTAATTTTTTTTTTTCATATACACTTCAATAATATCCATAATAGCCACCTAAAAACTGTTTAGGTGGCTACTTTCACGGATTTTCTCTCAGCTATCATATCACATACACTCTAAAAAGGTTTTGTTGAAATATACTACAGTAGTTCTAGGCTACACTTTAGATATAAAAGCTTTAGTAAATCTGGATAGCCTAATAAATTCAACATGTTAAAGCAATTCACAATCTTGTGCATTTAAGATAGCAAATTTGTGCAATTGTAAAAATTTGCCACCAATTGTGAACGGTCTTTTAAGGTATACTTTGCAACCCTTTGCATATTTTCTTTTTTAAAGATCAAATAACCAAGGCATGCATCTTATCAAACAAGGTTTGACCTTTGACCTGAAAGGAAAGAGATAGATTTATTTAGGGGAATTGATTGGAACCATACGTGTATTATTGATTAGGCGAAACAACTGTGAAAGACAATTTGAATTCCTTTTAACCGAGGACAATGTTATGCTTCAACCTCGGCTAGTATTTCCAGCCCTTGATTGTTCCTGACCTTTAATTTCACATTTTCCACAATTTAGTTGTGAATATTTAGTTTTCCATAATTCTTAAATGTAGGAAAGAACAAAGAAAGTGAAAAGAACCATGCCCGAACCCGGATCCGAACCAGGGACCTTTGGGTTGATAGTCTAGCGCACTCTCCACTAGAGTACAAAGACCGACAAATCAGTTATTTTTCAGTTTTTCTTTTTTACAACTATCAGCTGTCGGTGTGCATTTCAGTATTGCATAAGTATAGTAAATATAAACTATGTGTTTTTAGTGTTGCTTATTTGCAATTGCGTAGTAAATGCATCCCTGTATGTTTTGTTAGTGTATAGTAGAAATATACTTAACCATTTTGCAAATGCTATGATGCAAGACCATTTGCACAGGATTGTGAGCAGCCCTGTTGTTTTTTACTAACATGTTGGTCAAATTCAACAGCTGGTGATTACTTTTGCTAAAAAACTCTAGTAATATTCAAGCTTAAGTATTGCTAGTGTAGTAAAATTTTTGTAGTGCTATTACAAAATTACTACTTACTATTATGCACGTAAAATTCAGCATTTTTTGTTTAGTTTTATATACAATTGATAAAGTAATTTTCAAATGACTACGGTTTAGATAGCAATTTTTCACAAATATTTTGCAATCAAGACTGTTGTTAGTCAACGCGTTTTATTATTGCATTATTTTTGTAAAAAACTTCAAGAGGTCGAAAAGTGACCTTGAGCTCGAATTAAACTCAAAATCATAAATTAAGAGGTCGAAGAAAAAATCATATTATTAAAATCAAAAAATATAAAAAACGCTGTTATGTCGGGAATTACTTTCAAATCTGAATAAAACAAATAATATCGAGAATTATTCAAGCTGATTGTACCTAAAAAACTTGTAAGGAATTATCTTCGGATGGGTCGAAGTTAAAATACCCCACAGTATATTTTAAGTTATTCATGTTTTTAAAGTTTGATGACGTCACTTCGTATAGAGGACGGACGTGGTGTTCATCCAGTTCTGCCAAAACTCAAATGCAGAACATGTTTAAGATATGGAAGACTTTTGTGGAATGTATAAATGTAATGCTTCGTTGACGACGTCACTTTGTATGGGAGAGTGGCCGAGTTTTAATACGATTTTACCAAATTTTAAACTTAAAGTGAATTTTAATATTCTTAGCATATGTTTATATTTTCAATTCATTATATTAATTTTTGTGGAATTTTTAATGATCTCACCGTTTTCATGTAGTTACTTTGTATGGGAGGTAGGCTTGGTTTTTATACTGTTTTGACAAATTTGAAAGATATGATGAATGTTTGAGACCAAAGATTCAGCCTTATCATAATGTTTTGCCTGGAATCGCAAAAGGGAGTTTTAATTTTTAAGACACAGCTAAAGAAATTTTTGGAAATTTTTAATGTACATCAACCGTCCATGAGTCTAACAAGAAAAAAATGTGATGTCTTTATCTGCTATCTTAAAAATGAAAACTCCCTTTTCCGATTACGGGCGAAAAATTATTTATGATAGGGCTGATTATGTGCAAAATTGCAAGTCATTACATTAGAGAGGTTTTATCATTTTGCCCAAGTAACTTGTATGGGAGGTAGGCGTGCTTTTCTTCCGATTTTGACAAATTTCAATTATATGATAAATTTTTGCGACCAAAGCTTATGTGCAAAATTGCAAGTCAATACATTAATTTTATGACATTTTCAGAGATTTTACCAGTTTGATAAAGTTACGTTGTATGGCAGGTAGGCGTGGTTCTTATCCAATTTTAACAATTTTCAAATAAACGGTGAAATTTTTTAAAGCTTATATACAAAATTCCAAGTCTGCGAAAATTTCTGCGAATGATATTCGTAAACAAAATATTTGTATATTCTACAAGTATTCGAACAATGTACAAAGTAATTGAATTGTGATATCTTTACGAATTAATTCGTAAAATGTTACTAATACCTGATGTTGTATCTACGAATATATTCATTTTATATACTAATGATATTGTAAACAAAAATTAATCAATTCGTATTAGCACATTGTACATATGTACAATAAATAATATAAAGTGTACATATAAATAATAATATTTGTAAATTTTTCGTATGAATAACTTCGTAATTTTTTCCATTGCATTCGTAGCATCTACTAATGCTTTTGTACTATTTACGAATGATCATATTACGAATTTTTAAGCGTTACGAATTATTCGTAGTATATAGAAACTTCAGAATATAAGGAGCTGTATGATTGTAAAGTGGCTGTAGCCTACTCGTAGAGTGCGTGGCCCGTAAGCCAAAGAGCAGAGGTTTAAACTCCAGCTCAGACAGACTTTTTTATTTGTTTTTGGGGACTTGTTTGTCGAACAACTACAGAATATAAGGAACTGTATGATTATTAAGTGACTCTAGCCTACTGGTGGAGTGCGTGGCCCTCAAGCTTAAGAGCCGAGGTTCAACCCCCAGCTCAGATATGTTTTTTTTGTCCGGTTTGTCGAACAACTACAGAACATAAGGATCTATATGATTGTAAAGTGGATGTAGCCTGATGGTAGAGTGCGTAGCTCGTGAGCTAAAGAGGCGGGGTTTAAACTCCAGCTCAAACAGAATATTTTGTCTTTTTGTTATTAGATATTGTTATCATTCGTTAATGTAACAAATGTGTTCGTACAATATACACTTCTTTTGCATGAAAACGAATAAAATATTCGTAATATGTACTAATTTACGTCCATTTTACGAATCCTATTCGTATCTGAAAACTACGAATAAAATTCGTAGAATGGACGTAGTTATTAGTAATATTTACACACAAATATTTTTGAGTGTAGGCGTTATTTGAAGAGCTTTTTTCGGTTTGTTTTTAAAAGTAATTGGAAGTTTTTTACTTCAAACAATATGAAAATTATTTCCATAAATTTTCAAATACAACATTGATAAGTCAAAGAAACTAATCTACATATTTGGTAAGGAGTATTGTCACTTTGTATTAAAAAGTTAATATTTTAGTTAAATTTAAAAGTTGTAAAAGTTAAGTTTCACGACATTTTGGTGTTGGTAGTAGGAAGTAGTTGGGTTTTGTTGGGAGTTTTAAAAAAATCTAACGGAAAATATGTAAAGCATATATTACAAATATATCGGCGATTCAATGTCAAAGCGCCCACGTTTCTAACATCACTATTTTTGAAAATTTTAAAACTCTCTAGGTGGATAGTTCTCCTGAAAAGTGTTATATCTGCGTACTTTTTTTTTTGACTTAAATTTTTTTTAAAGATATACACTGGTAAATAGATGCAGTTTTGAAACCGTAAGTTGTACAGATAAAAAGTGTATGTATATTTTAAAGATTTTGAATTTGTCTTTTTGATGGTATACACCCAGCGACAAAAAAACCCTCGCACACAAATAATTACAACTTTTCACCTTTTAGCAAAAAAGCTTTAAGCTTTTAAAGCTTCTTGGGTTCAAATTTAAAAAAATGTTTTATTGTTATTTGTTTTGTGCTTTATTTGTTAAAAATTGGCGTCAAATTTATTGAAAAACAGCTACTACACAGAAAAAACAAATTTAATGAACAGCATACGTTAAAATTAATTCATTGATTTTAATGAAAAAATCATTGAATTTTAATGAATCGCTCATAGTTTTTAACGTACTGTTCATTGAAATCAATAAAGTTATATTCATTAAAAATGTCTAAATAAATATCAGTGATTAGTTTTCATTATTTTAATGGACTTTTTATTTAATTGATATCAATGAAAAGTACATTGATTCCAGTTGTAAATCAAATTTTAACGAACCATACATTGATTTTGAATGAACAGTTCATTGAATTCAATGTTTAAGTCATTAAATGCAATGTATAGTTCATTAAATTCAATGTATAGTTCATTGAATTCAATGTATTGTTCATTGATTTCAATGTATAGTTCATTGAATTCAATGAATAGTTCATTAAATTGAATGCATTTTTCATTAAATTCAATGTATACTAATTTATTCCCTTCCCAATTTTGTTTGAAGTGAAACGCGAAGTTGTGAAGACGTGTGGCAATTGTGTGTGTAAATTTTAGATAAAAGGTGATAATAAATTAAATTAAAAGTGAAGAAAATGTTGTGCTTTGAATGTAAAAGAAAATTTAAATCTGTTGAATTACTATTAGTATTAGTAAATAATAGGAAATATACCTGGCATTTTAAGTAACTGCTGCCATCATTTTCAAAAAATGTTTACATTTTTAAAGGATGAAAACCACATAAAAGATAAAGCTGTGCGGGCAAGGTTGGCAGAAATTGAAGATTTCACTAATTACAGTGGTAAGCTTAATTTTTCTCGAGGCTGTATAAATAAATAGTTATTTTTTTCAATTAATATCTTTCCAGACAGTACTGCTATGAAACTTCTTTGGAGCCTTTATGGGTGCCCACTCAAAAAGTATGCAGTAAGGACAACTTTGGAAGAAAAACTTTCCTAAAACATACAATTACCAGTACATTCATGGATGATGTAAAATTTCAACTTGCTGGTTTTATTAGAGCCGTAGATGTGTGCTTTAAAATTTTTAAATTATTTCAATTAAAATATCCTGCGGCGAATTATTTCCTTATTTTAAAAATGTTTAGAGAGGGATTAACAAATAATTCGTTGAATTTAATGTATAGATCATTCATTCCAATGAACTAAATGCATTAAATTTAATGAAATATGCATGGAATTCAATGAACTGAATACATCAAATTTAATGAACTGTACATTGAATCCAATAAACTAAATACATTAAATTCAATGAAATTAATTCATTGAATTCAATGAACTATACATTGAATTATATGAACTATAATACATTGAATTCAATGAACTATACATTGAATTCAATGAACTTTAATGCATTGAATTCAATGAACTATACATTGAATTCAATGAACTTAATGATTTTTTCATTGAATTCAACGAACCATACATTGATTTTGAATGAACAGTTCATTGAATTCAATGTTTAGGTCATTAAATGCAATGTATAGTTCATTAAATTCAATGTAAAGTTCATTGAATTCAATGAAAAAATCATTAATTTTGGCATTTTTTAATGAACTGTGTTCATTGAATTCAATGAAGTGTACATTGATATTCAAGGAACCATTCATTGAAAATCACTAAGTTTAATGAAATATTCATTAAAGTATGAAGAAAATTCATTGAAATCAATGACCACAGTTCATTGGACCAAAATCAATGAATAATTCATTGAAATTAATGCACCTTTTCATTAATATAATGTACCTTTTTGGTTCAGTGTACCGGACGTTTTAATAAGAGTTCAAAAAAATAAATTTTAAAGCTATGGTTTTGCCATTGGAATTAAAGGGTGAAATTGTAGCTTTCAATAAGCAAAACGTCTCCAACAGGAAAATAGCACGTCGCGTTAATACAAATGAATGGAGTGTACGTAATGTCATAAAAGATTACAATGCTGGTTTGTCCATTTTTCGAAAAAGTGGTAGCGGAAGACCTAAAAAAATAATCGTAATCGCTCTCTTTATTCTGGTACCGTCAATAAAATATTTAATTCGCAAACTAGAATATAAATCAGTGACCGAACAATGCAGCGTCAGCTGAAAAGATTAGGATTCGATGCACGGCGACCTGCAAAAAAACCACTATTAACCCTAGAACTGTATCGCGGGGTGAAAAAACACCCCAGACTGGTTTAAATCTCACGCCAGACACAAACGTCTTACGTTTACGGCCCGGGACCGTAACCATAATTCTTTTTCAACGTCTGAGAGTAGAGGGAGCACGCTCACGGCATCCGTACCACGTGGTAACTAAGGCAGTGAACATTAGAAGTGCGTCTGGGGTGTTTTTTCACCCCGCGATACAGTTTGTGTATATTTCTCGTCATAAAAAGTTTAAGTTTTAAAGTTTTTTTATTTTCGTGTTGTTTTAACTTTTTGGACAAGTAATGAGTGTATAGTGGCCCCACTTCACATATATTTACATATATACACTCCCTTCCACTTGATTAGCAACACTTGTTTTAATAACAAAAAATGCTCTGCTCTCAATATTGGTAAAAAAAATAACAACAACAACTAGTTGGAATAAATGCTCATTGAGTGAATTTACCAACAAAAACCAAAAATGTGCACTCTCTTTAAAAAACGGTACCTGCTAACAAGTTTTTACAAAGATATCAAAAATATTACAATTCTAACTCGTTCATTAAATTAGAAGCAGTACGAAATTAAAGTATTCAGTGACACAAGTTAACTTTGAATGATAAATTTTTTTTTAATCAAGTGCTTTTGAGGTAGCTAATCAAGTGGAAGGAAGTGTATATTCGCGTTTGTATAACATAACTTAATTTTTTTTCATCGTGTAAAGATTCAAAAAATGGTCAGGCGGTATAAGTTGAGACCTTTGGAGGCTGTTGTTCAGTTGAACGGACAGGAGGAAGATCCCATTGAACCTGTGGACAATCAAAGTGATGAGGAAAATTTAACGGAAAAGGAGGGTGGCTCAGAATCGGAGCAAAGTGCTGAATCAGACAACGAACAAGTTGAGTCCGAAAGTGAGGTTGAGGTATGTACATAAATCATATTTTTCGGTAAATTTGGTGCGAGAAAATATATCTCTAAGTTATTTATTGTAATTTTTAGTTTGAGGAGTCAGATGATGATGACTCAGGTATACCTCCAGCATCCAAGAAACGCCGTAATACAGAGAGGAGTGAAAGTCTAAGAAATGGGCGGGAAAGAGGTGGCAGTAGGAGTAATCGTGGACGACGAAGGAGCATTATTTGCGGTAAAAATGGTCATAAGTGGTATACAACACCACGTCAAAGAGCGTCAGATAGAGGCAACATAGTCACGAATATTCCCACTCCAATTGGATCTGCAAAAGACATTAAATCTCCATATGAAAGCTGGAGTTTATATTTTGATGAAGCCATGCTTTCAAAAATTGTCCGGCATACCAATGAGGAAATCGACCGTTATACCAAGGATCAGGAAATAAACAGGCAGTTAGATAATTTATATAAAAATGTCGACCTCATTAAATTAAAGGCTTACATTGGTTTGTTGTATTTTTCGGGTCTTCAAAAAACAAATATGACCTCGCTTTACGACCTATGGGATCTTAAAGTCGGCTGTATAAGATACCGTGCTGTTATGTCCCAAAGAAGATTTGAAGCCATAACACAGTTCCTTAGATTTGATGATAGGAACACCCGAGCTGTTCGTCGTGTTCAGGATAAATTCGCCCCCATAAGAGAAGTTTGGGACTCATTTATTGAAAAATGCAAAACTCTATACAGCCCCGGAAAGTACTGCACCATCGACGAACAATTGTTGTCGTTTCGTGGGCGCTGTCTTTTTAAGGTCTATAATGGTCAAAAACCAGATAAATATGGCGTAAAAGTAATCAATATGAATGACTCCAAAACATTTTATTTGGTGAATGCAATCCCATATGTTGGTAAAGTGGCTTTGGAGGATAACACGGAAAAGGTACCATCCTATTATGTTAGAAAGTTGGCTGAGCCAATTTACGAAAGCTCTAGAAATGTAACTTGCGACAACTGGTTTTCCTCAACCGATATTTTCGATGCCATGTTGGAGAAGAACCTCACTATGGTTGGAACACTGAAAAAAAGTAAACCTCAAATACCACTTTCTTTCAAAAATGCTGGTGAGCTAGGAACTTCAAAATTTGCTTTTGATCGAACCAAAACTTTAGTGTCCTACACTCCCAAGAAAAATAAAGTCGTTCTTGTTTTGTCAACCTTCCACCGATTACAAGAAATAAATGAATCAACAAATAAACCAGAGATGATCATGTTTTACAACATGACTAAAGGTGGCACTGACACATTCGACCAGATGTGTCACGAGTATACAACCACAAGAAAAACTAAAAGATGGCCAGTCCGCGTTTTCATGGGGATGTTGGACCAATCGGGGATCAACGCCTCGATTATATATAATTTCAACGCTACAAATCGACCACTGAACAGGAGAAAATTTTTTAAAAGTTTAATCCAAGATCTTACAATTCCTCATATCCAGAGGAGGAAAGAGTTGACAAATCTACCACGCCGAACAGTATTTTGCATTCAAGAGGTATTGGATGAAAAGACAATACGACGGAACATAGGTGGAACAGGAAGACAGGGAAGATGTGTTAATTGTCCCCGAATCATTGACAGAAAATATGGAGTCAAATGCTCCAAGTGTCAGGCCTTCGTGTGTCCAGACCATAGAGCTGTTATCTGTCTGGAGTGTGGTGAGCAAGAATGAGAGATAAAAATCAAGTTGAAAAATGTTTAATGATAATTTTATCATTCTTCTCAATAATTGTACTTTATAATTTCAAATAAAGATGTTTTTTTCCAATTTGAACGAAATTATTATTCTTTGTAACGATCTGTGCGGCAAAAATCGTTTTTTCAAATTATTGCTATTTGCGCACTTTGATTTCTCAAAATAAATAGCATTTATGGAAAATTGGCCAAAACCACTATAATACCCCTTAAACATAGTATCTCCCTTTTAGAACCCCGTTCGAATTACTTGATTTAGTCAAAAACTCACTGAGATATCGTAATTTTAACGAAAAATAAAATTTTTGCTAGTTTTTCACCATTTTTGCCCTTCTTGGTCAATATTCCCGGACCCACCAAACTTTTGGCCAAAACAATTTAGTTCACGTGATTCTAGGTCAAAAGACGAAAACAATGAGCTCCCCTGAAACCATCAAAGTCACACTGTGCCCGAGATACGGGCCCTTGAAAATTGGGGTGTTTTTTCACCCCGCGATACAGGAATACGATGAAAAAAATAGCGATACAGTTCTAGGGTTAACACCGAAAATGAAGTCTCAGAGACTACGATGGGCTAAAGAGTATAAAAATTGGACATCGGATGACTGGGGACAAGTATTTTCCGACGAGTCTAAATTTAACTTATTTTGACCTGATGGTGGAGCCATGGTACGCCGCAGAAAAGGCGAACGCTATGCGGAAAAATGTGTATTACCAACAGTGAAGCATTCTTCTTACATAATGGTATGGGGAGCTATCACAAAGTTCGGAGTTGGCGAAATTTTGCTTTTAAGTGGATCTATCAATGGCTTCAAATACGTTCAAATTATTGACGATGGTGTAATTCCAACAATTGAGACATTATCCGAATATGTGAAAAATGTAATTTGGTAATTGGTAAGTAAAGCAGTGTCAGCAACAAAGTTAATAATATTTTTTATAAACTACAATGTATTTTTGTCATTTTAGGTACAAAACCACAAGGACTCACTGGGTATTTCGTCACTGCCCTGGCCCGGAAACAGTTCAGATATGAATCTCATTGAGAATTGTTAGCATATGGGTCAGGGCAGAATGGGTCAAAAAATAAGAGAACAATGACCAAGTTCTATAGAAAACATGAAGAATGTGGTAAAACATGTATGGTATAACAATATCACAAAAAAATATTTGGAAAACCTGTAACATTCAATGCCAAGACGCATCAATGACGTCTAACAGAGGCGGCACAACAAAGTATTGATATACCAACATGTTTTTCTTGTGTTTGTATTATTTTTTTAAAATTTTATTTTTATGATAATTTCATGGTTTATCTTTTTAAAAAAACATTTAAAATGTTAACGAAACTTTAAAATAATTATCTTGTCATGTCCAGACTTTTCAAATCAAGATATTCTGTTATTTTTTAAACTGCAGTACTTAGCTTTTTTAATAACATTAAAAAATAAGTCTATATTCAATAAAATTGTCCAATATTAAATAAAAAAGCAAAATCGTTTAAAAAAACCGCATTTAGATTCTAATTTCTAAAACATTAAAAATATTTTACTCTGAGAGGCTTTTTTGGTCGCTGGGTGTATATTTTTTGCAGCATTTTTGTGAAAAATTCTTTCTTTTTTTTAACCTGAAATTTTCAGTAACATTTTTCGCAGCTTTCGCAACAAATTTATTATATTTTTAGTTTAGTGTTGAGTTAAGGCATTAATTTTAATGACTAGCACAGAATTTTAGGTTGGGATTCCAACGATTGCTGTTTTTAACGAATTTTTAAAAAAATGCCTACAAAAGATTTCCTATTTTTATACCGAAAATTCCATATTTTTATGTTAATACCAATGAACATCCAAAATAATATATGTTAGTATACAAATAAATCCATTAGTATTCGAATGAAGCCAATGATTTTTAATACCAAATATTTTTATTTTGTTTTTTATATTGTAAAAAACTGTTACGATATTTGAAAATATGGAATTTTTGGTGTAAAAACAAAAAATATTTTGTAGGCATTTTTTTTAAAAAAAATAAAAAAATAAAAGAATTTTAAATAAAAGACCATTATAATTGTAACACTTAATTTTGTGAGTATGCTAGCTTACGTGTAACAAAAATCATGTTACCTAGTGCAATTTATTTAAATCGTTGTTTAAGAAATAAAATAAATTTAATTAAAAAATCAGTTTGTGATATAGAAAATGGAATTGGAACTGGTCTTTTTTTTACCATCATGCTAAAAAAAGATCGCAGCCACTTCTGTATGAAATTTCATTACCCTAGTTTTACAAAATAGCTTTCTTTCAAGCCTACTGATTTAATTCGCACAAGAATCGACTTATAGACAACAGAGCGCAAGCGTGATTCGAGTTAATAGCCATGTTCAAACCAGAAGCTAAAGGTCCTTCGAATAAGGGTTGTGAAACAAAATGATGCCAAAAACAGGTTGTTTTAATTTGTACGCTTCCTTTTTCCAACAAGTTCGACCCACCATTTTCTTTGAAGAACAAGTTTTCTAATGCGTAACCCCTTTTAAGTGAATAGCTCATAAATCAGATTAAAAAATAATCAAATTCTTAGTAATGATCAAATTTAACTTACTTTAACCGCTTTTTATTTTTAAATTTTAAGACTTAATCTTATGTTTTCCCAATGTAAATATATATGTATATAACTAAAATTTAAATATATCTATAACTCTTTTTATCATTTCGATTTTTTTGAGTTGATTTTTACGGTATTCTGAATAGTAAGAAAGAACCAGCGAAAAAGTTTTTAATTTTATAGCAGGTTACTCATACGACGTGGTGTCAACTTTTTGTGCTTCATACACATGAGTACATTAGTCTAACTTATAAACTACAAGAGTTAAACAGTTATATGGTTCTGATTATTAGTCAACTTTTAAGATTGACAACTAAGCATTATACTACACTGAAAAAAGTTGCAACAAATGTTTACTTTTTGATGATTAGATTTAAAAACATATTCAATTTTAATTTACTAGAGAAGGAAGATTTAGAGACTAAGTAAAAAGAAGTTACTGGAGTATATGCTGAGATCCTAAATGTGTATTATGGTCAATTGTCTACGTACCATGTTTCGCATAATTCTAATTAAACTTGAAGTAGTTTGTTGCCAAAGTTTTTTTTAGCCCAAAATAAGAATACATGCATTAAGACTTGAGAAGTGTTAAAAAGAGTAAGGCAATCTTACAACTGATTCACAGTGTTTTGGAAAAAGAGTTAGTGCAGAGCGAATGAAAATTTAACTTTTTGGCATTACTTTCTTAAACAAATGTCAAATAATATGCCAAATGTTAGGCGGAGGCACAAAATGATTTATAGAGGTTTTTACTACGTAGCGTACACACATGTCTATATTTTATGAATGTGAAAAGATGTAAATTTATACATATTTTTATATAAGATGAGTGAAATATATTTTGATTTATCGTTTACGTCTATTAAATGCTAAAAGCATTTTAAAAATAAATCACAAATAGCACGTTTTAAATTAATTTTATAATTAAACATTTTTAAGCTTGATCTTTCTTGTCCTTAAAGTGATCGTCATATTGTGCAAGAACAAACTTAGAAACATGAAATACATGAACAAAAATATCATTATGCCTACACTTTTTACAAACAATTCTTGTTGCTTTGAAATAGTGGCCAGCATGTTCTCGCAGTTCTAAAAATTCGCCATAGTGCGTTGATCGAACTTTTTAAATAATTTTCGTCCAAGGAAAACTAGAAAAGCGCAATGACTGTTTTCATGTATATCACCTTGATCATATCCAATGTGTTACGCAGCTAGATACGGGAGTGCTTTAAGCATTTTATTGCAACGTCAAGCCACAATATTAGCTACGCAACAAATGTTTATGATTTGATTCGATTGTAAACAGCGTTTATTCAGAGATCAGTGTGTGTATGTTGTTAAAAAAACACAAAATTATATCGACGGTGCATGGCAGTGCGTGTATGGTGCACATGTTCAGTATTTTGAGCTTTAAAGAGATTGTTCTGCCTTTAAATTATTAATTGATGGAGGGCATTCAAATGATTCAATGGGTATCCTGATTAGTACCTACAGTAATGTGCAAAGAAATAGAGACTACATGAGCTTCAAACCAATGATATAAAAGCCGTTTTTTAATTTTACCACAATAAAAGATTACTGTTTTACGTGTGGTAATTTAAAATGAAAAAGTAAAATTTAAATTTATTTAGTAAAAAAATTTATCATAAAAAAATTACATCAAAAAATTATAAAAAAATGTATTTAATATTCGACATGTCTATTATCGAAGTTGAATTCAAAATTTTTTTTAGAAATTGGTTTCTTATAACTTTCATAAGTGTGACTTTATGCAAAATATTTTATAAGAAACTTAATGTTAATTTTATTTTCTTCTCAACAAGTTGTAAGATTTGGAAATCGGCTTAGAGATACATTAAATATGGAGTAAAATGTAATGACACCTATTTTTAAGTTTTTCCACTCTGACTCCCAAAGAAAAAAGGGGGTCACCCTCATCCTTACATTTTCTTACTCGCCTAATCAAGGAGAATCACTAACCGAGGGAATTAATGCTATGTCTGGGGCAGCTTGTATATAATTCATGCAGCTTTAAATATAAAAATATAGGTGTCCCTATTTTTTTGCACATCACTGTATGTAGAAGTATGATATATATGGGTTTGATTAAGCTGATTATATCATTAGAGAATTTCCAAACCAAAATGAGTGATCATGACAATTTTAGCATTAACCCTCTTCATTTATTTTATATATTTTTTAATAATTTTTTGATTCAAGTGGTATTCCATTGTGACTACTGGGACATTTGACTCCAGAATTTGACCAACTTTGAGTTATAACGATGCCATTATAACTTATTCAACAGTGAAATATATTTTAAAACAGAGATAAATAACCAATTTGTAATATTCCTTTAAAAAAAGGCCAAAAGTTGCTATATTTTGTGTTATTATCATTCAAATGAATGTGACTACTGTGACACTGAAAAATTCCACTCATCTAACTTTGAATACTCAATGAAGGACTTTAGCCAAACCATTTAAATATTCAAGTCAGCTTCTTCTGTGTTATACAAAATATACTAAAAGCTTTCATTTTATTAAAGAATTAGAATGTTTATCTTTGTCGAAAAAGTAGAAAATATTACAAATTGTGACTACGGAGACAGGTATTTGTGACTTTCGGGACAGGTAAAAAATATGTGCTAATAATAAGTTATTTTAGTCAGTTTAATTAATGTTTTAAACCAAATTAATGTAGTTACTTATATATTTTTCGGAAAATATACAAAATGATGCAAAGCTACGACAAAAAAAATACCTTTAACTCTATTATTTTAGGAAAATGTTTACTTTTTTTGCAAATTTGTCAAATTTTACCTCTCAACAGTTTTATAAAGGGTGTTTGTTATAGAGTGATACAACTTTGAGTTGGCTTCACTGCTTTATTTGACCACCCATTTAACAGCTGATAGTTGCTTTTTGTTTAGTTTGTGACTTACACCAGCGCAACGCATGCAAATTGTGGACATTTTTAATCAAAATAATGGTTCTGTTCGTCAAACTTATCGTGGACTTCGTCCATTTTATCGCGTACATAATCGTCCTTCAGAGCTGCTAATTCGAAGAACAATAGATCGTTTTCGGACCACATTTACTGTTACTGATAATGTGCATCCCGTGAGACGCCGAACAGTGCGCACTGAAGAATCTGTAGCCGCTGTACAGGAAAGCATTGAAGATGATCCTAATCAATCAATTCGTCACCGTTCTCAGCAACTGAGGTTGTGTCCTTCCAATATATGGAAGATTTTACGAAAAGATCTTGGCTTAAAACCTTTCAAGATTCAACTTGTGCAGGAATTAAAGCCAAACGACCATCGTATGCGCCGCCAATTCGGCGAATGGGCTGAAGCACAAATTGGTATTGATTTTTAATTTCCATGGAAAATTTTATTTTCCGATGAAGTGAGGAGAATCCACAAGCTTTTGTCGAAACACCATTACATCCACAGAAAATTACTGTATGGTGCGCTTTATGGGCTGGCGGAGTCATAGGGCCGTATGTCTTCAAAAACGATGATGATCAGAATGTTATTGTCAATGGTGAACAGTATAGGAACATGATTCGAAGTTTTTTCGTACCTCAATTAGCTGGCATTAATCTTGCTGATATGTGGTTCCAACAGGACGGAGCCACATGTCACACAGCGGGCGCTACAATTGATTTACTCAAGGAAACTTTTGACGAAAAAATAATTTCACGAAATGGTCCAATTAATTGGCCCCCAAGATCGTGTGATTTAACCCCATTGGATTATTTTTTTTGGGGATCTGTAAAGTCACTTGTCTACGTCGATAAACCACAAACAATTGAACACCTGGAAATCAACATTCGAATAGTTATCGGCGAGATACGGCCGCAAATGCTGCGAAAAGTTTGTGAAAATTGGTGTTCCAGATTGCGCCTTTTATGCGCCAGCCATGGCGGCCAAATGGCCGAAATCATATTTAAATATTAATGTCATAAAGTTTTCTATCCAATCAAAGCCTTTTATTATGATTTAAACTTCTATCACTCTATAAAAAACACTCTTTAATAGGACATAAGCAAGTTTTATGCCTTTGCTTCAGTCAAATCAAGCTACTAAGTAATCCTCTCCACAAACTTTCCTACCACCACCAACTGCACCTTTTCCTTTTGTAAATTAATGTGTTTGAAAATTCTTTTGATTAGAAACGGGACCCCTGAGTAACAGTCAAGAGCGCTACCACTAGACAATGGAGCCTGTCAAAGGACATGATTAATACATTTATTTCCTTGGGATTGAAAATAGTGGTGTCTCTGTAAGTGTGGATTTTTACAGCTATTGAACACTTAAATTATAACTCAAGCTAACACATAAAGAAGTTTTAACTATTTAATTTTGGATCAGAAAAGTAAATTCAGCTATACACAACGACTTTGATATAAAATCAGTCTGTGCACCATGACTACTGGGACACATTTTTAAACAATCTCGAAAGCTTAACATTATCGCCAAAGCTATTAAAAGAAGTTTAAATAGTACACCACATGTTTATCATTACTTCTAGGAAGTATTGAATTTATAAAGTATTTTTAGAAAACAACTTTTATTTATTTTTGCGTGACTACTGGGACATGCGTCATGCATCTGTTTAAACAAGAAATACATAAAAACCTACATACCTTTTGGCTTAATTTCTATAAAAAAATTAGTTTTTTCCAAGCTTTCTATAGAAGACACGCGCCAGGTTTCTACAGTTGACTGAATGGTCGAAAACCGTGTTACAAACATAATCAATATATCATAATCTGTATGAAACAAAAGTATAAACACAAAAGTATAACAAATATATGAAAATTTTTTTACAACAAATATTTTTTGGGGAATTTTTTCAAATCTTTTTTTCTTAGATTAATAAAGTATAGACATTTAGTTATAGCTTTTTACCAAATTCAAAGTATTAATAGAAAACCAAAATTTATCTCATTATCTCTCTTACGCGGAATGCCTTTAAAGTAATTTATTTTCTTATACATACATTTTTAAGATGTAATTATATTGTCAGTTCCAAACAAACTTTCTCCGCTTTTGGACACAATTATTATGACCCATATTGAAATGTACTTTTTTTTAAAGATCAAAGAACCAAGGCATGCGCCTACAAGCAAAGTTTGGTCTTTGACCTGAAAGGAAAGGGATATATTATATAGAGGAATTGATTGGAACCATACGTGAATTATTGATTAGGCGAAACAACAGTGAAAGACAATTTAAATTGCTTTAAACCTAGGCTTGTGTTATGCCTTAACTTCGGCAAGCATTTCCAGCCCTTAGTTGTGCTCCTGTCTTTTAATTCCACATTTTGCACTATTTGTTAGTGGATTTTTAGTTTTCCATATTTCTTAAATGTTGTATTTCTTAAATTTCTTAAAAAAACTGCTAAAAGAAAGCATTTGACGCATTTGAGAACAATACGTTTGCAATAACAATAAAGTCTTTACGACAGCAGTTTTTAAGTTATTTGAAGAACAGTGGTACAATTGAATTCTTTCAAGAGTAAAAGTATTTGCGCCAAATACAACGTTGTTGTGCAAAAAATGTTTACTCATGAAAAGTAATTTAAGAGCGACACTGTTTGGCCAACAGTAAGCATTTCCGCCAACAACGAAAAATTGTTGGTTTATTCGAGATATGAGTAGAAAACTTTCTCTTTCTGCCTGCGTGACTCGGTTGAAATTCCTTGCGTATTGATTGTTACCGCATTTAACCCTGGAAAGCTAACGTTATTTTACATACACTGAAGCTGACATCCGTCGAAGCCTACTTTAAAACTTTAATGAAAAAAAAAATAGTAAAATAAAAGAAATTGTTGTTGTTGCCTTCTTTAAAAACTTACTTGATCTAAAGCTCACAATTTAATTCATGTATTAATTTCATAGATCATAAAACTAATTAAAAGAAATCATTTATTGAAATTCTTGGCTTTTACGAAACGAAAATTAAACATTTGTTTAAACAGAATTCAGCACTCTTGAGATTTATTCAAGAGAATTGTACACAAAAATTAGAATAAAAGAGCGGTGTTTGTCGATTCGACGAAGGTTAGCTTTCCAGGGTTAATTAAATTGTGAATTGCGCTATTTGTTTGCACTGATGTTTATTAAAGTGCTAAATGGAATTATGCACTGGAGGTCGTTCCTGTAAAAAAATCGGCAAGTTACCGATTTGTGTGACGTCAGCCGTTATCGATCCCTAGTTACCGATTTCGTGACAACTAATGTTTAAATGGGTAAAAACTAGGACCGTGAGGAAAAAGAACACAAATCGGTAACTTGCCGATTTTGTTACAGGAACGAGCTCCAGATCTATAATTCCATTTAGAACACAAATCGAAAGAAAAGTTGCGAAATTGAGTCAAATGACAAGCAGCTGTTTACTCGAAAATATTATTTTAGTTGCGCTAAAACTTTATAATAAATAGGTGCTATAAAGAAAATTAATTATGTTATAATGATGTGTATTAATGGTTGCGGAAATAATCAACGATTATGAACGTAAATAATTTTACACTTAGTGCTGTGCTGCAAAAACTTAGCAAATATATGCAACCGGGTACTTTTTTATAGCTCAAACATATACTGTTTTGCTAAAGTTTTATAGTTATAACTTAATAATACACAACATTACTGAACAACATTAGATTAATCGGTAGAATTCTCACTGCCACAAAGCCAGTGAGAAAAGTGACACATTGTTATCGATTCACTTTACGTACAGAAACACTTTTTTAAAAAAATAGCTTATCGATTTGGAACGAACGAATCGAACAGAAATCGATTCAGATACGTACAGAAACATTGCAGGTGAGAGTGACATCAGAGTGACGTCAAATCGGTAATATGAGTCGGTAACTACGATCGCTACGAGTTACAGGAACGAGCTACTGGACGCGGAACCACTGAATCGACACTAATAAATAAATTTAACTAATAAGTTAATAACAAAAAAATGTTATGGAAAAATTTGATTTGTTTAAAAAAATACCACTTTTGAAAAATGATAAACAATTTTTTTCTACTGTAATCCTGAGTTTTATGTGGATGCACTCTTAAACTGTACGAGATATGAATTTTTTGTGAAGCAAAACGATTGGAATAACTTTTTACCCGACTACGGCGAAGCAAAAGGAGCGGTATATGTGTTTGACTGGTATGTATGTACATCTGTTCCACTTACACTTCTGAATTAGTTATTACAATTTCACCAATGAAGTATCGTTGGAAGCGTTTTGATCATCCGCTGATTATAGACTATGTGATGTGACATTAAATTGAATATAGCGCCCTCTATAGGACATAAGGTCATGAACTAAAAAAATTTTTTATAATTGACATAGTAAACATCTTTGTTTATAATATAATCATAAAATAATTGGTTAGTTGTTATTACTTTTGATTATGTAAAAATTATATGCCAAAAATAATTTATACATAAAAAAAATGAAAAAACTAAAACCCGATTACTAAAAAGTCAGTTCAAAAAAGCATGAAACAAGAAAATATTCTCATCTAAAATTATTATTTACAAACTATTCAAACTATTTTATTAACCTTTTCAGAATTAAGAACAAATAATTTCAGGTTCATATTTTTATTTTTTTCCTTTTTTTCTCATAGTGCATTAAGCAGAAATGGTGATACAACTCGATTTGATACTCCAAAAAACGCATAACTCGAAAAGTTTTAGAGTTCACTCCTATAATGGCAAGCTCAAAGTATGCACAAAGGCTATCAGGACTAAAGGGCTATCAAAATAAAAAAATTAAAGATCTTTAAAAATTATGTTTAAAAAAACATTTTTTTAATAATTATGTTTAAAAAAATCTTTAAGAAAAACATTTTTTTTTTCTTATACCGGTAAAAATATTTGAAAAAGTATTTGAAAAAATATTTTTATATAGATAATTTTTCAATGCGTATGTGTACAAATTCAATCAGGGGTAAAGGGCTATCAAAATAAAAAATTTGAGACCTTTAAAAAAATCTTTAAAAAATTATGTTTAAAATAAAATCTTTAAAAAAAACTTTTTTTAAAAATTATGTTTAAAAAATCTTTAAAAAAACATTTTTTTCTTATAGCAATGTAGTAAAAAAATTTGAAAAAATAGTAAATAGTAAAAATGTTTGAAAAAATATTTTTAGATAGATAATTTTTCGATGCGTATGTGTAGTTTTTTATATAATTTTTCCGTGTTTCAGTTCAGCTCAGTTTCAATTTTGTCATTTTTATAATTCTTTGCTGTTAGGTAAAAGGATTTAAGTCAAAAAATTGGAATTTTGACTTTTGATTGGGTTCTAAACAGTTATTTTTCCTCTCTAGGTTGCTGTTAACAACTTTAATGTAGAACAACTGCATTCCATTTCAATTAATAAATTAAAAAAAAATACTTCACCCGGATTTGCAATCAATAAGACAATCTTAAATTTGAATTTACTAATAAACTGTATTTTTTGACTTAAGTCCTTTATACCTAACGCCAAAGAATTGTCTATGGACTTTTAAACCTTAAAAGAAACCGGAAACATTAAGTGTGAATCGTGGTAAGCGAAAAGTGAGAAATATATATAATTGGTACGTGTCTCTGCTTTATATTGATTGTAAAAAAGATTTATTTTTCAATTGACAGATTTTGTTTTAACTCTTTTAAGACGGAACAAATTTTTTACGAAATAGCTAGATTTGGCCTAGGTTAATATTTGACAACTTTTTTGTGATCCCATTAGCTTTGCAACATTCGACTTAGTGATGCTATATGGCATCATCGGCCTTAATGGGTTAATGCGTGCATCACATCACAAAAACTTTTTATAAGAGAATTGCCGAAAATTGTATAGGAAAGAATATAAAATATTTAGAATTTACATAAACTAAGAAAATATCTGGAAAAATTGAGTTTAAGCCAAAACAAAATAAAAAGTACAGATTTAAAACGAAAAAATATGACCCGTTTTTGACTGTAGGTTCCCAGCGGTAAGAAACATAACTGCTTTGAAATTTGTGCTTAAAAAGTACTTTCTATTGCTCCCTATTAAAGTAGTAATCAATGAAAAATATAATTGTCTAACAGAGAAACACCGTTTTAGTTAAACTTAAAATAAAAAAATAGAGGAACATTTTCAACTAATATCAACTTCAATTTTATTTATTCATGAACAAATTAAAATTGAAATCTTTAATTAAGTTATTTAGAGCAATTGCTGCTTAGGCTTTTAGTTATCATATCAATATTCATTTTTAAATAATGCTTAGTACACTTTGAATTCATTTTTGTGATAAAAAATACCATTTTTATAAAATTTCAAAATCTTAGCAAAGTACTTTTTTAAACTAGTTTTTGGAGCGCTTCTTGAGCAGCACTAAAGAAGCACTTCCATCCTAGGGCATTCAATGTTAAATTTAATATGAATTCGGTGCTATAAAAAAGCGCTTCAGATGTTTGAAACGCTATGAAATAAGCGCTTATTTACTGCTTTTGAAGCGCTTCGATTACCGTCTTTGTTTTTTAAAACCAATACAAAAAATTTTTTAAATACATTATATAGGACTTACCAAAATATTTAAGTTTGATAATTTATAAGAGAATATAGTATCTACTTTTAATTATGAGTCGTCAAACGAAAACTCGTCAAATTAGCCACCTAAAACAGAAAGTCGTAGTTTTAATGTATATACATAATATATATACATATGTATATTACTGAATGTAGATGAAACAAAAATTTTTTTGTAATATTTTTTTTGTAGTTTTTTTTTTTCAATGATTTATAAAGAATGTAGTTTTAGGTCACTGTTTTGGTAAAATTAATTTTGCTAAGTAACGGCTTGTTCAAATTTCACGATTTTTGGGTCAAGTGCTCTTAATATACGTTAAAATAAAAAAATGAGATGTAAAAAATTTTTTCTTTAAAAAAAATAAATTTTCTATAATCAAACTTAAAAAAAAACGGTTCTCAGTCACCTAGAAAATTAAAAAAAAGATAAGATATATAAACGTATTTAAAAATAATTAAAAAAAATTTTATTAAATGTTTTAAATCTGCCCTTAGCCATACGGAACACTGCACAATAGGATGATTGGCACAAACAGGGAATAAATTATTTAGATGACATTTTAGTGCTTAAGGCACAGAAAAGTACAAAAAAGGGTTCTTAGATATTTGGACAAGTGGACGTGGTACCTCCTTGACTAATTGGTTCACCAGATATTGCGAAAAATGCGTTTAAGTTGTATGAACGCTCTGGTACAACGCTCACTTGCCCAATCACGCCTAATTTTGGCACATGTCCTTCAAATGAAAAATGTACTTGATGACTGCCTAAGTTTTTGTGGCTTTACTGGTTCTCCAGATATTGCGAAAAATGTGATCCATTTGTATGGGAGGTGCCACGCAAACTTGTCCAAGGATCTTTAAACCCTTTTTTTGTACTTTTCTATGCCTAAAGCACTCTATAAAATAATTTCTTAAATAAAATAATTTTTATATTTTAACGTGTATTAAGGTGTATTAACGTGTATTAGCGATACACTGTAATAGTACCTTAACCTATTAACAGCCAAATGAAAAGTAAAAGTTAAAAATAAAAAAAATGTTTATTTTACAATAGAAAACAAACTAAAATAGCAAAAAAATGTTTTTTTTTTTATTTTTTTTTTAAGAAAACATATTAAAAAATAAAGATGAGAAACAAATTGAATTGACCCGCTTAACAATTGGCAATTAACAAAAAAGTTCACTATTGCTTAACAACAAAGAAAACTTTGAAAGTTAAAAATATTTTGCTGTGCTCAAATGAGTACAGTGGCGCTTAATGGGTTAAGAGTACTTGACAAAAAATTATGAAATTTGAAAAAGCCGTTACTTTGAAAAGTGAATTTCACTGAAACGGCTGCCTAAAACTTAATTTTGATGTAATGATGTATAATATTAAAAAAATAATTAAGCTGCGTTGTTGCTGCGTTGCAGCGTATATGGCAAAATGGATTGCTGGAACCATCGCAGCGTGTGTGTCAAATGTATTAAATAAGCCGTAATCTGGTTGCAGTTCCACTAATGTTTTGGTTGCAGTGTGTATTGGCCGCATTATATATATAAAAATGATGACTTTCTGTGTTAGGTGGCTAATTTGACGAATTTTCACTCTATACTAAGGCCCTTATTCCGAGCCGCGTTCGATCTTCGACTGTAGTCGAATGGCCTGATCGAACGAATTTGCATTTGATACTATAACGTACTTTCGACAAAGAGTAGCGCTATTGTGAATTTCATTCATTTGGTTTGTTCACGGTAGTATTTTCCAATAAGCTGATCGTCAAGCAGTGAACACATAGCTCGCGACAGGCGACTAGCGCCAAATGTCACTTTTAATTTAAGCTTAGTATGCTGTAGGAACGAAAAAAAATTTCCATAAGAGATACATTGATATTTTTAACAACGAACAGGCAGCGAAATTTTTTTTCGCCAGCTAGTACGCTGTAGAAGCGAAAATTATTGCTATGTTGCCAAATTTCCATTCGTGACTGGAGAGTTGAAATTTCAAAATTTCGCTGTTGATTATATTGCCGTACATTTAATTGGTGCGAAAATTTGCCATTCAACAATAAAAAATAAGCAGTAAGAATGTTTAAGTGTTGAATTTGCTATTTAACTGTGTTGCCTTGCTTTTTATAGGATATAAAATCGCAGCAATAAAAATATGAATCTGTCAACCAGAACAGCAAGTGACTTTTCTCCACAAAAAAATTTTGACTCTAACCAAAATTTCGCGTGTAGAGTTATATGCCCAAAAATTTTCGTTCCTACAGCATACTAAGCTTTACATGTAATTTTTATGGGAAGAATACTTGGAAACTTTTACGAAGACATTGTCACGCGGCATCGAATGCAGCTGTGTTGCCAGCTTTAATTTAATTCTAATTTGATACTCGACAAAAGGAAATTTCTTCCATTGCATACATTTGTCATTGTTTCGTGTTACAAATGTTACAAATTACATTTATAGAACTACATACATATATTAAATGAGCACAAATCCACAAAAATAATTTTCAAAAATTTTCGTTCCTACAGCATACTAAGCCTTAGATGTAATTTTTATTGGAAGAATACTTGGAGACTTTTACGACGACATTGTCGCGCGGCATCGAATGCCGCTGTTGCCAGCTTTAATTTAATTCTAATTTGATACGCGATAAAAGGAAATTTCTTCCATTGTATACATTTGTTATTGTTTCGTGCTACAAATGTTACAAATTACATTTATAGAACTACATACATATACATATTAAATGAGCACAAATCCACAAAAATAATTGATTGTAAATATCAAATGTTAAAAACATTTGCTGCTGAAGTTTGTTGCTGTCGCGTTTATTAAAATCAAGTCGCTCAACATATCGCTCATCTACAACGACAGAATGGAGACATGTCGCTCGTCGCTTGTTGTGCTGAATGTGTTCAGGTCTTAATACTTACATTTTTAACAATTATTGCTCACCATGCATCGCATCGAAAGCAAAATTCTATTCGATTGAAAATTCGATGAACAACGAACATTTCGATAGGGTTGTAGTGCTCATAATAAGAGTTCAACGTTCGAAACTCGTTGTTCGATAACGAGCGAAGATTGTACGTCGAAAGCAACTGATAATAAGGGCCATAATTTTACTATTTTTCACTTAAACTTTTGAAATCGACATCGCATGAAATTTTGACTGAAACTCTAAATTACTACGGATTTAAAGTAGATAACGTTGAGAAAAAAATCTGTAAGCAAGCTTAAAATTTCCAGGAATTATTGCGCTCCGAGTCTTAATAGGTGATTTAACACAATTTTTCTATTGGCTTTGGATGGTTCAAGGTTAAAGGTATACTGAATTTTACTATTTTTCTATTTACTATTTATTATTTGCAGTAAAAAGATATACTGAATTTTACTATTTTTGACTTAAGCCTTTTAAATCGAAATCACATAAAATTTGACTGAAACTGTAAATTATTTCGGATTTAAAGTAGATAACGTTTATGATCGTGGAGGGTTGAAGGTTAAAGATACATTTTGTCAATTTCGACTCAAATCTTCTAAACATTTCTAAAGCCAAATCTTATCTTATTTCTTCTCTTCCCAAAACATTGTTAGTGTTTAGTCTTTAGTTTACTTCATTATATTGCTTCTGGATAGGGGAAGTCGGAGGTACGACTAATCCTAGTTAAGTCACATTTGATTATGATAAGATAAGGTACCGAAAAATATTTCAATGTCTAGATAACCTGAGAATGCAATGAGGACAAACACTTTCTAATCGCTAGTGTTGCAAGTAGCTTTAATCTGTACATATATACATACACACAAACTTCCATAACAACATCGGCTGAAACTAAAAATTTATAAAAATAATTCTTCTTTTATCTTAAATCGTATTTTAATTTTCTCTAATAATGCCTTGTTATAAAAATACTGTGCATACAAAAATGAAAACCGAAAAATTTGTATCCAAAAGTTGTATGTGGCACTCACTACCACTGATTCAAGCGTAAAGCAAGGTTTCCCAAACTGTTTCCGAAGCGATGCAATCGTGTAATATTTTACTTGTAGTTTCAACTGTTTCTAAACAATATAGTGACAAGTACGAGTATGCGAGCGAGCAGACGGTGAACGATATAAAATGCAAACAATGAAGAAATAAAGGAAACAATACTTTGCACAAGTATAATCTGATCAGTACGGTCAGTCGAGACTGGTTCTGAGAGTTTAAATTTTATCTGAATTTTTTACACTGCATTTTTTTGTTGTTGATATTGGTGTATGCCTCTACAATAGGGACTGGCAGCAGTGGTGCACTTTTGCAGCTGAGCGGGCCAAGCTGTTTTAAGTACCTGTTGCCAACAAACTAAGAGGTTGGCGGGTTGGCTTTGCGGTAGTAGTTGTATACTTATGATGTAAGCCATTTAGTCAATTTCTGCAATATTTTGAAGCCTATAAAGAGCAATTGCATTTATATAACTATAAATACTGGTGTAGTGCATAGCATTTTATACTAGAGTAGAGTCTACAAGAAACTTTAGTTACTGGCTTGGAAAGTTAAAGAAACAAAATAATACAGATGAGGTGGCTAAAGAGATTAACAAGTCAAAAGCAGATGTATCGACAAGGAAAAAATAAATGCATGGAAATATGTACATATATTTTTGGCCAGTGTATCTTTAATCGTTTGCAGCCTACAATGTTGAAGATCGTTTTCTCAGACTTTGGCTTTTAAGCCTAAGCTTAAGTAAGGACCGAAAAGCCCAACAATATTTTACCGTATATGTAACTAAATTACATCAATAAAATTTGTCGGACAGTATTTCAATGTCTAAATAGTAAAAATAAGACACTTGCTCGTTTATTGCACTTGTCCGTTTCTCCTAAGTTGGATTCAATTGAGTGCTTTTTGATATAAATCGCATGTAAGCTAACTCAACTAGTTCTGTAGAGCGCAGAGTTGATGATAGTCTTTCCAATGTGCCATACCCTGCCTCAACGTACGAGAACTATGCCTGTTTGTGCATTAAATACGTCAGCATTTTCTCGTCGAATGTAGGGTATAGCAGTAGTTGGAAGATCACTTGCACAATATGTTTTGTGTGAAGGCGAGGGAAAAGAGAGAGAAAGAGAGAGAGAGAGAAAAAAAGAGAGAGTGAGAAAGAGAGGGAATAAGCAATAGAGGGTTAGAAGAAGCACTAGTTGCCTTGTTGTTTGTATATCGTCACGCGAGTGCACCGAACTATTTCAAGGCTACATATCACACGGTATCTTAGGAATATAAACACAGTTGCGCATGTGTTTAATTTTATTTGTTTCTACTCTCTACACTAATGAGCAAGCAAAGCTGCAAGCGCACACACGAACTCTCACCGCTATTTTATCAGTTAACTTGGCTGAAAATAACTCAGTAGATCCGGAACAATGGTGATATACTGTTTTTCGTATGCGATCAATAGTTTAAATAAAAAAATTATTGAGTTACATGCCTGATAAAGTCATGGGAATTGTGAAACACGCCGCGCTTGTTACATATTAGTTCTTATTACCTTAGCTTTTCCAAATGTTGTTTGACTAATTTATTATGTAAAGTTATACTACATATAAACTTTTTTAAAGTCCTACTTAATTTTAGTGATGAGGTTCTTTGGAACAGATCTTTTAAATAATGAAATAATTTTGTAAATGTTCTAAAGCTTTGGTTAGCTTAGACAAAGCTAGACATACGAACAAACTAAAAGCAGTAGTTAAAAGGAAGTCTTTTAGATACACTCAGTTTGAAAAGTATACAGTCACTTTATGAAAGCTAATTTTTTCTCAGTGGAAATTATTTTTGAAGAGTCCATATTTTTTTTAAACTAAGAACACCTAAGAGTATAAATCACATATTAGCTCAGTTACATGGTCGAAAATTTGGGTTTAAATTTAAAACCTTTTTGGGTTTGGATAAATTTAGAAACTCTCAAGGTTTTAAATTTAAGCCCAGATTAAATAAAGATTTAATTTAAAACCTTGAGGGCTTCTATATTTATCCAAACCCAAAAAGGTTTTAAATTTTAACCCAAATTTTCGACCCGTGTAGTTGTTAAGACATCTAAAAGCTGATAAATTCTTCGAAATTATTCAAAGCGAAAATTTGACGACAAAATTTGTTATAACAATATAACTGAAAAACTATATCCCGTTTATAAAAATTATTTTGTTTATCAGTCATTTATTCCATCTGGCCTATTCTAGGCAAACGCAATTTTTCCATCAGATTAGGATTTTAAGATATCCCATCCAAAAAAAGAACAAAAACACAGTTTTCGCTTAAACTTACGTCGCTTTTTGACGTTATTTAACAAAACAAGTCAATTATAAGCCATAAAATCTGATATGGTAGTGGAAAGTTTTCCTTCAAACCCCACTTTGAATTACTTTTTTTTCGAAAACTCGTGAATTGAAATTTATAAGTTTTACTTGCATATCGTAAGATTATTCTAATACATTTCGTATAAAAATATATCAAAGAAGAAAATAGTTGTCGATGTGATTCAAAGTGGGATTTAGTGGAATAGTATAGTTCTTTTAAAGGTGTTTTTAGGCAAAAGCTATTGAAATTAAGGCATATTTTAGAAAATGTTTTCTAAAAAAGAATATTATATAGACAAAAAAATTTCATTTGCATGTTAATTTTACATCATCCGTATAAAATAAATTTTTTTTTGTGACAATAGGGGTATTCACACTGACTTGGGTAGTTTGGTAGATTGGCAAATGCCGTACATTTTGTTTTTGTAAAGTGACATTGTAAACAAGTACCCATCTACCAATCTACTCTAGCTGACCCCCTGGATTGTTTGGGTAGATTGATTTCTTACCGAATTGAGTACTTTTTTAATGTGTTACCACGTTTTGAGAAAAAAGGCAATAAGTGATCTAAGCGCATCAAATTTACAACATTTGTTCTCTAGGCTAATATCTCGAATAATGAAAAAAAATTGCCACACCCCGTATTACCGCCATCAAATCAATAAAAACGCTATATTTCAGACGAATTCGGTTGTATTGAACTAAAATTTTGTAATTTAGCTCGTATGGTTACTATAGGCAACTCAACCAAAATGGGCGTGGTCGAACTATAACTACGCCTACTTTTCAGAAATCATAATTCCTGAAATGTGCATGTTTTATAACAAAACTTGGTGTGTATGTGCAATGAGACCAAGTGGTGATCTCTATATACATATATAAATGTTGCCACGCCTACTTTTACCCATCTTGTAAACACATAAAATCGTTCGTGCAGTGTCTCTTAAGATCTCAGGAACGGTAAAGCTTAAGGCCACCAAATTTGCAGTATCTTTTATTAAGGTTAATATCTCGGTTGATAAAAAAAAAATACCACACCCTTTTTTACCGCCCACAAATCAACAAAAATGCTATATTTCAGACGGTTTCGGTCGTATTAGGCTAAAATTTGTTAATTGAGTTCGTATGATTACTGGCTGAAACTTTACAAAAAATGGGCGTGGTTGAACTATGATTTCGCCATATATTCAAGGGACAAGCGTTAAGCGAAGCACAGTGCGCCAGATATAAGCTTAATTTAGCTGCAATATTGGCAGTTAATTTTTTTCGAGTACGAGATGGTTTAGGACAAAATTTTTACCACACCCCCTTTTATCGCCTTTAAATCAATAAAAATGCTGTATTTCGGACGGTTTTGTTCGTATAAGACTAAAATTTGGTAATTTCCCCGTAGGCCAGAAATCCCGTAAGCCAGAAAGAATAATAGTCCGTGAATACAAAAAGAATTTTCACACCTTAAAATGATTTACTAACAAACTTTCTTACAATTTTCTCCTACCGGCATGTGGTCTCACGGTTTGCAACGCACCAATCTGGCAACGCCGATTTATTATCAAACAAATGTTTAGAAGTTGAAAAATTGTGCAAAAATGCAATTGAATAAAATTTGTAATAAAAAGGTGGTAAATAAAAGGTTTATAATATAAATTTGTAATAAAAAAAAAAATAAAAAAAAAATAAAATAAAATTCATCTTGCTTTCGTGGCCGAAATTTTCTTTTTATTTTCGTTGCACAAAATTTCTTTCATATTTCTGATTTTATTTCGTTCCCGAAATTTACTACATATTTTACTCTTTTTTTCGTTGATGAAATTCCTTGCATTTTTCTTTCAAAATTTCGTCGGCGAAAATTTGGACACATATATTAAATTTTCCTCCTGCACGATTTGTATGGGCGACTCCGCAAGTTTCGTCGGTGATTGAAAATTTTCGTTCATGAATCATCCATGAATCCTTAAGAAAACATCCTTAAGAAAACAGCTGCGAAGCTCACGTTAAAAATTACTTTTATGTAAAATAACTGTTTTTACACCCAATTAATGGCCTAAATTTTGCGCACATAAAATGACAAAAAATAATTTTGTGACAGACCTCTTTCAGCTGCCACTTATCTCTCATCAGCTACATAAGCCGGGGAGACCAAACAAACATGCATCAGTGCCCAAAACTATTCTACAAAGTACTCAATTGCAATTTAGGGTGCTCGCAATTATCAAAAGTACTCAATCTACCCATAACCCACAACCTTAGTCAGTGTGAATACCCCTTTAGTTTTTATACATTAAGCGCCTATTAAAATGGCGAACTTCAAGCATCATAGCTCAGCTCCAGATCGTCTGAAAAAAACAAAATGGAATGGAAATATGAAAAATTCAGAATATTATGAAGCGTGGAAACAAAAATCAAAAATTGAACGTTATTTCTGACCATATAAAAACTAGAAAAATTATCTAGTAATAAATAAAATAGTATAAGTTATTTCGTGTAAAACCTAGACAAATTAACCAAAGACGTTAATTTTTAAATTATAAATAATTTAAAAAAAAAAAATTAAAATTGGTCGATTAGTTTGTTTGCAGTAGTGCGGTCCGTTTTGAAAAAGTATGTTTCGAGAAAAACGCGTTTAAAGTTACTCTGGTTAGATTGGATTTGAAATTTTTTTACATATTCTTAAATAGTTTTACAACAATTATCAATAAAAAAAAATTAAATTTTCAAAAAATTGTTTGCCTAAAACCTTCTTATGGCTTATGGTTTAAAATTAACTTGGATTATAATATAACAACAAAAATACATGTTTTTTCATTTAAAAAAATTTTCGATTCAAAGTGGGGTTTGAAAGAAAGTAAAAGTACTTTCAACTATTATATCATGTTTAATGGTTCAAAACTAGCTTGGATAATAATATAACCTCAAAAATAAATTAAAAATAAGTTTAATGAAATTGTCACTATCTGAAAAGCAGCTGACAATTTGTATCAAAATTTATTTTTTTTGAGCTTCAAATTTTGTTTTGAAATCAAAAAATTACAACAAACACATAGAAATATTAAAAAAACTGGGTAGCGTTGTTACTTTGCCAGAATAGAGCTGTTTGAATCAATTCCCATCTTTGTTCTTCGAAATTTGGATAGGCCTTAAAAACCTTGATTTTCAAAAGAGTATATGACATAGTTTTACTAAAAATTTTTCGTAAGTTTTTTATTTTAATGCATTATTTTCACTTAATATTAAAGCATATTTTCAAAAGGTGGATATAATTGAAGTTATTTTAATAATATACTGACTTACTGATGAATTTTTCTCTCAACTTTGTGTGTAATCATTTATTTTATTACACACTATGTAATCGGCCGTAAATAAGGGGTCCTTTTAATGGAATTTTTTTTTACGAATTAATTTATCTTTTCATAAAAAGGTTACTAACTATGTGTATAGAATAGGTACTTAAAATTTTAGATCGATATCTCTAATGATAGCGAATATATATATATATAAGCATCTGTTTACTACGAGAATAAATTGCATGACCGATTAAAACTTAAAAGACAATTTTCTCAAAACAGCCTTTTTTAAAAAGGTGCCAAGAATTATGGAAAAACTATAAGTTCGATTGAACTAAAACTTTTTGTATTATATTTAATACAATACAGTTACGATTACCTGCAATCATAAATAAAAATTAAAAACTCGTGTTTTAGAACGTTTGATAGGTGAAAAATAGGGTAATTTTTATATTTTTGTTCACAATGGCGCCGGTATATGTAGACATGAAAAATTAAGGATGTCATATTTTAATTGCTATTAATTTTTATAATTCTGAAAATAAGTAATGTTTTGTATGTGGTTTGATCGGCTGATAAAAGGTAATCTTAAGGTTTTTAATGTTATGTTGTTAAATGAACAAATATTTTGTCATTTATCTTTTTTAGAATCTAAGAAATCGTTAGCACCGTTTTGGAGTCCGAAAATTAGGACCAAACTGCGAAAGGCTTGCAAGGACAGATAGAAAGGAAAACTGAAAAAAAATTCAATATATAAGGTAGTATCTCTAGTTATGGGACACGTTAGGTTTTAGGCTCATATCTTTTGATGAAGTGTTTGATATGTGGACTTATGCAAAGCTAAAGCTATGGAAAGCTTATTAAATAAGCTTAATTTGTGATGAAGTAACTATATTGATTTTACGACCAATTTTATGAAGGGTGCATTTTTGCCAATAGAAATTTGTACCCGGTTGTGGGACTCCTTGAAAAATCCACTAAAAATGGGAAATATGAAGAAAAACCACCAAAAATACAAAAAATTACAAAAATAACAGAAAATGCCACTTCTTTCGTGCCTTTTTGGAGAAGTATGCACGGTGCTTTCCATCGGTTTGTAAAAATGCAAGAAAACACAATTTAAATATGATAAGTTGACAAAAAAGATGATATTTGCCAGTTTGTTAGTCAAACGCAAACTTTAAATGCAAAAAACAAGGTGTCCCACATTCGGTTACAAGAGGTGTCCCATAACTGGGAATAGTAGACATTTCGAAATCTTAAATTTACCAGAAATTTATGTTTCATCACAACATACGATGAAAATGCTTCATAAGTTATTCATAACAATTATTTATAAATTAATAAACTTAAATTGAATGCACTTTCAAAAAATTCTATCAAAAGTTACTATTGTGTTGACTTTTTTCGATATTTATTCAATGCTCACAGTAAACAAACAAATGCGTCTATTCATTTTGGTGTTAACAAAATAACTGATTACTTTTAGTGAGAAACTTGTGGTTTGACAATACCCAAATGCACGATATTTGCTTTCTGTCAAAAAATTAGTCCCCCAACTAGAGACACTCCCCTACTTAAAAATATATAGTTTGATGCACAACAGTTTTTTTTTTATTATAGTCAATAGTTTTTCTAAAAAACAAAAAAATTCGAAACAGAGCATGGCTTCATTCAAATAAAAAATACCCCTAAAGTGATCACCAGGGCTAGGATTTCGATGACATCTTTTTTCTGCTGTTTCTAAGACATTACCTGCTTATTTAAATCGTCAATTTATGTTTCCTAAATTCCAAATATAAAAAGTTTTTAGGACATTTTTTCGCCATTTGTCATCGTTTTTAATTTTAAGGTAATTTTTACTAGATTCAGGTTATTTTTTATCATTTTTATAGATTTTTAAGTTATTTTATTGTTATTTTTTGAAGTTTTTAATTTTTAGAGCATTTTTCAGTTTTTTAGGTCATTTAAGTGTTATTTTTAAAGAATTTTTTTTGTTTTTTTCGTACTAAAAAATGCCAAAATGTAAATTTTTTAAGGAGTAGCTTTGTTTATAGACTTCAATGAAAAAAAGCTCTACGCGTGGTGAAACTAACGAAAGGGTATGTAGAAATATTAAATAAGTGTTAGATAAGAACTCAGGATATGCTAGTATAAAATAAATTTTAATTTAGCAATGTTTTATTTTTAAGGCTAAATTTTTTGTTTATTTTTTATGCAACTATTAGCGTTTTTTAGGTAATTTTTGTCATTAAAGTTCAATAAAGGTAATTTTTGTAAGTAATTTTTTGCAGTTTTTAGGTCATCAAAGTCCGAGCCCTGGTAATAACATTTAAGGGGACAGTCACACCTGGATTTATAAAAAATTACATTTTTGAAATGCAAATTTTTTTAAGAAAGGAACAAGATATCTTATTGAAACTTTGCATATTTATTTTTATGTAAAAATAGCATAAAAAAAATTTTCTGGTTTTTTCCAGCGTGTTTCTTGGCTGCTATAGGTTTTTGAAAATAACATAAAAAAATCACGACGGGCGTGATTTTGGCTCACTGGTACGTCTGAAAAAAAAATAAAAACGGGGTTTTAATCAGCATCAAAGCCGCTATAGATTGAACTAAAAGAATTTTTTGGCAAAAATTGACAAAATGGCGACTTTTTTCGAAATTAGCCGATTTTTGGACCAAAAAACCCCTTGGAAACGAAAAATACTTTACCGATCTTTCTATCCGTAGTTCAATCTATAGATTTATATAGGAACGATCAGTGTAGTATTTTTGTTTATCACGCCCGCCAGCTCAAAATATGTGATTTCTAGAAAACCGATTTTACGGCCTTGACGCTCTGCGTTTAAAACCTTCTTCATTTATAGAAACATAAAAATTAATTTCTAATTTTATATCATTTAAAATAGATTCTTTGAGGTCTTTTGAACAAAAATCAATCATAAAAAAAATTTGATTTTTTGAAAATTCAGGTGTGTACTGTCCCCTTAAACAAAAAAATTTTAATAATTTCAGTGTCAATCGGAATTGCCTAGTTTTTTTAAACCAAAATATGAATATGAGCGAAGTTATTTTAAAAAAGCTCTTATTCTGTTGAAACGCTAAAAATTCAATCAAAATACTTTGTGAATTATTTTCGTAATGCTTCGATAAAATATGAAAAATTCATTAAATTTAAATAAAGTTATAAAGTAATAATAAAGCCTCTTCAAAAATAATTTTCACGCGCTAATAATTGTTTATCATAAAGTGACCTCATACTCTTCACACCGAGTGTATACAGACTGAAAGCGAACGAATCAAGCGTAAGAGTGTGCACGTAACAACCACTAACATTCATGAAAAACTTAAGAAATGCTCTTTAATTTAACTGCTCACACAATAAATATTGATTCGGAATTAGGAATGCGCTCCTTAACTCGAACACAAGAAAATAATAGGATTAAGCTGAATGAACTCTACAATAAATCTACGAAAACAATTTTTGATTGGCCAAAGTGGACAATGAACAATTAATAATGAAATTAACATTTTATTTATTTATGCATGAATGTATTTAAATGTGGGTTTTACATTTTCCATCTAGATTACTCTTACTAAGTTCTCATATGACATTTTTTCACCTTAGCCATAATTCAAGGTTATTAGTTTTTGTAAGAAAAGTGCGTGCATTCGTCGCATTTCGATATCGCAACTAAACACTAAAAATATTGGCATAAATGTTCCGTTCGCTGTAGATTCTGCTGCTTGTTTCTCACACAATGTTCTATAAGTTACGCGAACAGCAGAGTCTGGTATTTATTAATCAAAACGCACATATCTATAAATTATGCGGTACACCTTGACATCAATTAGTTTACTAACGTCTTGGCGTACAAGTATGTAAAAGCTTTAATTCAGTAAATGTGAATAGTTTTTTTAAACATTTGTAAGAGACTTGGTTGAATTTTTTTTATTAATTTTAAGAAAAGGAATAAATGCAATTAGTTTTATATTGAATTTTAATTGTATCCAAAATGTTGGAGATCTTTGACAGGGATTTTGTTTTATTTATAATAAATAGAAGCAAACAATCAAACCGAGCTCAATAAATTCTGTCATAATAGGTAATATTAAAACGGAACTGTCTTTATTCTAGAAATGTGATTATGTGATTGTTTTCTTCGATATAATTAAAACGACTGTCGTAATGTGGTGTTCTTTTTTGTTATTTAAAATTATTGCAAAGCCTTAAGATAGCAGTTTTTGTATGATACTGCTGATCACTGATTAAAGTTGTTAACTTATTTTGTAACGGAAATATTTTGTGAAGGTATGTAGATTAATTTACAGTAAAATGAGTTGCTTAATAAATGCAGATTTTATTTAAATTAGCACAAATAAGAAAAGATAAATTAAGATAACACTTTGATGGACTGCCAAAAATTTTGTTTGCACATGTGTGTAAGGCTGGGCCGATTTTCAAACCGATGCTGCCTGGAAAATTTTCGGTTCTGGCATAAAAAGTTATTAAAAAAACAAAAAAGGGGAGCTGGGGTGCACTTTACCCTATAACACCTGCAATTTTGTGAAGTTTTAAAAAAACTTTTGTATAAAAACGTGCACAATTAGAGCAAAATTGATGCAAGAAATTAAATCCTCGCACCCGATTATACCTAAAAACGGCCTAATATTTAAACATTTTCAACACAAAAATTTATAGTAAAAAATTCCTAAAGAAAAAAAATACCAAGGTCTAATATTTTATGGAATCCACCACAGCGCGCCACCCAGAGAGGGTTTAACAAACAAATAAATTCCGAAGCACCACGCAAACATATGGAGTTAATATAAGGTGGACAGCTTCAGTGGTTCAGCCGTGATGGTCAAAAATACATACGCACTAGGGAAGTCAATCCCGGGATCTCGGATGATTTAAGCCTCTTTAAATCCCGGGATAGTCTCTCAGGATCCCGGGATTTTAAAATAAAAAAATTTCTATTACAAATATTCATGTTAATGCAAACATTTCATTTTAAGTTGATATGAATATAGAATTAGAAAAAATTTTGGTTGAGGCTGAAAAAGATTGTTAGGACGATGAGTGTGAATCACTGGTGCAAAGACTTTGCAAAGCATTAGAAGAATTGCAACATCGGGAAGTAAGCTACGTATTTCAAAATTGCCAGATATTCTGACTTAGGAAATAATTTTTTTTTGTGGTGAAAGCAATCGTGATCGAAACATACGAATTGCTTACGATTATCGTACAACTATTTCTATAACTAGCATAGAATCAGAACGGTGCTACTCATCAGCGGGTTATATTTGTAATAATATCCGAACAAAACTCTCCAATAAAAAATAAAACACGTTGATCAGATTAATGATTACTTTAAAAATAATTTAAACAAAAAATTTAATTTTGAGAAGTCTTTTCTAAAATTAATATGTCTTAAACACAAAAAATTATGAAGACGGTGTAAAAAAAAGTGTAACATTTGTATAGTAATACCTTAAATTGTTCTGTATTTTATTTTTGTATATATTTTGTTCTGTAACTCTTTCAATGGCTAGGCTAAGCTAAGAACAAAATAATTTTTTTGAGATAATATTCCTATCATTTAGATCCTTATAAGATGAAAAACATAACTTTCATTTTAACCTGCGCTACTTACGTTTTACCATGATTCAATCAGAATAAGGTTAAGTATATATTTGACATATCCTTATTTTATGTAAACAAACACATATTCTCTCTCTGAAATTAATGACAAACGGGGTTGTGTAGTCTTCTAAAAAAAAAGTATCATTTCAGTGTTTTGGTGCGTCTTTTTTTAAAAAAAGTAGTTCTTGTTTTGCTACAATTTTTTTAAAAAAATACTGCTTTTTTCATTACTCTTAAGGGAGATTTTAGGAAAAATCGGTTAAAATTAAGGTAATTTTGGAAAATATTTTTTAAAATAGTATAATATATATTCGAAAAACTTTGTTTGCGTGTTAATTTTACATCGCCAGTTTAAGTAACAAAATAATTTTTTTGAGATAATATTCCTATCATTTAGATCCTTAAAAGATGAAAAACATAAATTTCATTTTAACCTGCGCTACTTACGTTTTACAAGCTTGTACAAAGAAAAAATTGTTTTGCTCCTGTTTGGAACAAATTTTTTTTTAATCCCTTAAATGTTTCTCAACCCTTTAGATCTTTTTTTTTGTAAATCCTTTTAATATTATTACCATTAAGGCCATAAAAAGATAAAAAAATATAAATTTGATTTTTGTCCGGTTGATTTTGTCTTATGAAATAGGCAAAACAAAAATAGTTTTTGCTTTTCTTCGGCAAAAAATTTAAAATTCAACTGACTTTATTGTCAAATTTATTTTTTTCGGGTTGGTTCATCTTTTTTCAAAGAACCAAACGATTTGATTTAAAAAAAAGCTTTTCATAATAAATACATATAAAAATTACTTTCTCTCGTGTCGAATATATTGGGCAAATCCACTGAAAGGGTTAAATTAATACACTGTGCTAGTCATTAATATTATTTATTAATGTTGTTGTTGCCTTCTTAAAAACTTCCTTGATCTAAAGCTCACAATTTTAATTCAATATTATTTATGTTTTTTGTGCCTATTAACAATAAGGGTATTCACAATTGTGTGTTATAGTAGTATTGTTTTTTTTGCCATAGTTGAAAATCACAATTATGAGCACTCTTTAAAATAGAATTGATGCAACCAATTGGGCACCTTCCACTGTAGCTTTGTGTTACTATGCAAATAAATTAACTATCCAATTTGATATATTTTATTATTATATGGCATAAAAAAGTTTAACTTGCATTTTGAGCTTCTTTCACTTTTGCAATTAGAAAATAACTGGCTACCGATCAGTTGTACTTCAGTTGGGGTACTTAAAATTACCACACTTTTGGTTTTTAGAGATTTCATGTAAAAAAAGAAAAAATATAAAAACCGCTCGGTAAAGTGTGGTACAATACCACGGGGTTTTTTAAGTACACGGAAAAAAAGCAATTGTGAATATCCTTAATGTGTTTTGTTTTGTTTTGTTTTGTTTTTGTTACTTTACACTTGAATTAATTTACATTTTTTAGTTTCAAGTAAAAAATAACAAAAAATGGTATTAAAAACTTTTTGTATTATTTAAATCTTTAAATTTTTTTGAGATTTTCAATCCCGATAATCCCGGGATCGAGAAAAAATTGCTTCCGGGATTGGATTCCCTAATACGCACCAATGCACAGTGGTCGGCATTTACAGCTATGGACACAGAAATGACACATTTCAGTGTATGTTCTTTTCTTTATGCCGTGGTTATGCTAGCCAAACATGTTTGGTGTTCATTTTCGTTAATTTATTTTCTTCGCTGAATTGTTTGTTTGGTGGTTATGCTATGATTGGTGGCACAGTTGCATTATATGTAATAGTATGCCAAAACACAAAAAAGCACAACCCTAATTTGCATTTTTGTACTTAAAATTAACGAATTAAAATATACGAACTGATATTACTTGCTCTGAATTTTTATTATAATATCTTAAACAAAATGGTTTGCATATATCTGACATGCTAGCTAGCTGTTTATGTTAAGGGTTACTTGAAGACACAATCAACTTCACTTTTTAATACTTTTACCTACTTTTTTGATGCTATTATACAAAATGACTACAGCCAACACTGGAAAGTTCGGCATGTTTGGCGTTTCAATCAGCAATCAAAATGTTCGGTCCGAGAGCGAGAAAATGAATATGAGAAAAAGTTAATTTCTTCATTTTATACGTGAAACAATAACAACAAAAACTGTTCGGCAATCATGTTTGGCTAGCATAACCACGGCATTATGCTGCATTTTCGTAAATATTCTTAATAACAAAGAAGCGGTTGGTTTTTTCCAGAGGCTTATTCCTTAAAAATTGATTGATTATTCATCAATAAAAATCAGAAATTATCAAAATGACAAAAAAAGTGAAATGTGAAAAGTGACACATAAATGGCACATTCTGGAAAGAAGAGAAAATTTCGTGTTCAAATTGCGTTTGTTATTTTTTGTGTTTTACAAACCTTAAAATCATTAATATTTTGTACTGTAGCCTTTGTTTTTTACAACAGCTTCACACCTGCGGCCCATACTCTCTACGAATTTTTGGCATTTTGTTTTGGGTATGGCATACCAAGTTTTCTGTGCGGCAGACCAAAGTGCGTCCATATTTCTATAATTTTCCTTTGCGATATCAACCTTGACTTCATTCCACAGATTTTTAAGTGGATTCAAATCAGGACTTTGGGCTGGCCAATCCAAAACGTCGATCTTTTCCGCACAAAACCAATTTTTGACTAGTTTGGACGAGTGTTTGGGATCATTGTCCTGCATAAATTTTCACTTAACTGGCATAAAATCGAAGGAGTATGGTTCCATATAGTTTTTCAAAATGTCCAAGTACTGAAACTTATAAATTTTGCCAGTGGTTTTTATAAGGTAACCTACGCCATGCCATGAAAATGCACCCCAAATCATAATGTTACCACCCCCGTGTTTTACGGTCTTCTGGGTGAACTTAGGATTGTACTCCTGACGTTTAGTACGATGAACAAAGGTTATACCATCTGGTCCAACCCTACTTATTTTAGTTTCGCCACTCCACAATATGTTTTCCAGAAATTTATACCTTTTCTTGATGGGTTTTGTTTTGAAAGTTAATCGTTTTTGGATATTTTTTTTTTGACAATAGTGACTTTTTTCTGGAAACTCGAACAAACAAATTGACCTCGTTCAAACCAAATTGACCTTCTGACAAGCCTGTTGGATATTTATAAATCCAAAGACTCATTAATTTCAGATGCTATTTGACGTGATGACTTGAATGGATCATTTTTGGACTTTCTCACTGTGGCTGCATCGGTACGCACATTTGTTTTTCGAGGCCTTGGCTTCCGAATTTTGCCTGAGATTAATACATGGCGATTCTCTACACATGACTGAATTGCATTATACACTTTTTTTCGAGAACTTCCCATTAAATTATCGATTTCCGCAACTTTATTTCCATCTTTGTACATTTTCCAAATCATCCGTCTCTGCTCAATCGTGGTATGTTTTCCTCACCCCATTTTTAATAATTTTTCACCGTGCAATACTTTTAATTACTTATTGTTTAACTACACAAAATATCACGTGGTTGTAAAGAAAGCAACGCGAATACTGAATGCTTTAACTAATTTGTGCCATTTATGTGTCCACTCATAACCAGCTCTGTTTACGAAAAAAATATAACGGTAAATAATAAGTACAACTAAACCGAGTATTTGTGCGACGTAGTTCCATGTAGCTATGGAAGCAATAAGCTAAATGACAGAACTTTACATTTTGGTAAACTTTTCATTTAAAAATTTTAACAAATATTGGAAATCTAATTTTTTCTATATATGTGACACATAATTTTAAATAAAAAAAAATTGTGACAATAAAAATACAAGTTCAAGCTAACAATTAATCATTTAAAAAGAAATGAGTTCAATAAGCAACTAATTAAAACAACAAAAAACATAAATAAGTGACAAATCAAGACTTAAAAATAATTATATATTCTGTGTTTATTCGAAAGATGTGGGAACAGTATTAAGAAAAGTTTAGAAAAATTTCATGCTCAAGGATGTGTTTCTTAGGGACACTTTTAATTCTAAAGCATTTTACTATGTTTGTTTGCGTGATATTGCGCTGACAACATTCACTGTTTTGTTGCGTGAAAATACTGATGGAAAATATTTTGTTGCGAGGAGTTCCATTTGCAACGTTTCTCAGAGAGACTCAAAAAGCTAGTTGGGCACATGGCGACTATTAAGGTAGAGTAGCTTTGGCAAGACCTATCGTTAATGTCAAAGTGTGTTTTAGAGATGCCAGTTTTCTTTATTAATGCTATTTCTGGGATTAACACTTGCAAAAAGAAATTTATGAAAGGTAAATAAGATTAAATATCTTTAATTCACGTTGTCCGACAAATTCCATAACTTCTTTTTGAAATTTTTATAATTTTAAAAGTTATTAAAATATATGTAACTTCACACAAAATTCTCTATGAAAACCACACATACACGATTATAAAACCAAGAATAAATTTGAAGTGGAAGGCTCAAGCTGGATTATAACATGCAAGAATATTTCGCAGAATAAGTCCGCTTCAAGCTTGCCTAAAACAAAAAACCTGTACTTTCCCGTTTTGAAGTATTGCTAGTAAAGGATTTCTTCAGAAACGCTAAGACAAAGTATGGATTTTTCATTGGATTTTAATTTGTGATATGGCAGCACTATATTTTATGATTTTGACATTTACGATAGGTCTGGAGCTGATTCGAACACTTTATAATCTTAAAACATGAACTAACATTAGGAAGTAAAAATCAATGGGGGTTCGGGGGGAGGGGACCACAACTGAAAGTTTAAGAGAAATTTTTACAGGCGAAAAATACAAAATATCGTAGGTGGGGAAAACATTGATATTTAAAAAAGAACACTAAATTTTTAAATTACTTATAACTAAGGTTAATACATTTAATATCAATATCCATTTAATAAATTTTAATTTAATGACTTTTTTTAATATTTTCAACACTCGAAATTTAACATTAATATCAAGTTTTCCACACTGCACCAACCAATCGAACACTTTTTCTCACTTCTGACGCTATTTTTTTGAAAGTACCGCATTATTAAAAAAAAAATTACCACTGTGAGTCATATTTAATTTACAAATTTTAACTTTAAATTTTTATTTTTGGCTTATGGCAGCATCCACTGTGAATTTTTTGTTAGAAATTATTTACGTTCAATTTTTGTATAAAAAAGTATAAATGTTAGACCTTTCTTAGGTTGAATCGAGTGCAAGAATTTCATACCTGGCATCAATTTTGCTCTAGCTGTCCACATTTTTATACAAAAACTAGCTGAAACCCGGTGCGTTGTCACAAATTTGTGTGGTATGGGAGGTGCTATTCCCCTTGTCCTACGCTCATAAAATGTAATCAATGAAACTGCTTGTGTACATTGAGGTCAAATACTGAATTCCGAAGCTGTGCGACCTGTAACTCGAAGCTAAACGATATCACAAATATGGTTTTTATGGGAGGTGCCACGTCCCCTTGTTTAACGCCCATAATATTTAATCAATAAAACTGCATGTGTACATTGAGATCGAATACTGAATTCCGACGCTGTGCGACAAATAACTCAAAAGCTATTCGATATCGCAAGTTTGGGTTGTATGGGAGGTGCCACTCTCCCTTGTGCAACGCCCAAAAAATGTTACCAATGAAAGTGCATGTGAAAATTTAGATCGAATACTGAATGCCGACGCTGTGTGACCTATAATTCCAAAGCTATTTGATAGCACAAATTTGGGCTGCATGGAAGGTGCCACTCCCCTTGTAATACGCCCATAAAATGTCATGAATGAAACTGCATGTATAAATTGAGGCCGAATACTGAATTCTGACGTTTTTCGACCTATAACTGCAAAGCTATTCGATATCGCAAATTTGGGTTAAATCGGAGGTACACCGCCCCCTCGAAAAACGCTCATAAAATGTAATCAATGAAACTGCTTGTGTTTGTTGAGGTCGAATACTCTACTCCGACGCTGTGCGACATATAACTCCAAAGCTATTGCACAAATTTGGGTTGTATGGGAGATGCTACTGTCCCTTGTTCTACGCCCATAAAATGTTGTTAATGAAACTGCATGTATAAATTGAGTTCGCTGTGCGACCTTTAACTTCAAAGCTATTCGATATCAAAAATTTGGGTTGTATGGTAGGATACACGCCCTCTTGTCCAACGCCCATAAAATGCAATCATTGATCAATAGGGGTGTTCACATTTCAAACCGCTCATCAAATCGTTTGTCAAATACAATAGAACAACATGAAAATTCCATGGAATTCCTACTGGGCAAATGAAACTACATGTGGGCATTTCCACCAAAAGGTCTACCCCGACTGAAAAATAAAATGTTACTGAAATTTTTTTTAAAACCTTCATAACAGAGAAAAAAATTTTTAAATTTATATTGTGAGAGTACTGAGAGCTGATCTCAATTTGGATTTTGAGAAAATGCCAACAAACATGATGAAAGGCAACAAAAGTTGAAAATTTTTAACAAAAATAGGAATTAGTTACTTGTTCTAACCTTGACCTAAATTTGTATTTAAATCATATAAAATCAACATAATAAATAACAAGGTCATTTAGAAAAAACTTTAATCAAAAGTAGAAATTTTTAAGTATAATAAATACTTGTGTAATACAAAGTTTAATTCAATTTTTTTTAAGTTTTCTATTTTTACGGACCTGAATTACACTTTATATGATTTTTAAGTTCAATTAAATAAATAAAACTATAAAAAATTTTTACTTCTTTGAAGGGAAAATTCTGTATCGTAACGTATGTATCGTTACGCATTATGTTATGGCTTGTATAAAAATAATTAAAAAAGAATTTTCAACGAAAAAATTATGAATATATCTGTGGTCGCAAGGAATAATGACTAAACTCAAAATATCGTAAAAAAGCGATATGGAATTTACTTTATTGCCAATTTTTTGAAGTTTGCAGATATCCATTTTTTGCCCAGAATTGATAATCACTTATGTATGCATGTATTTTGTTTGTAACGAATCATATATTTCAAAAAAATGCGTCGTAGTTCGTGCAATTAAAATATCGTTTTTTACGATACTTTGAGTTTAGTCGTTTTGCCTTGTGACCACAGATATAGCAACATCATTCCAGAAAACATTAAAATATTTTTAATAAAAAAACTCGTGCACACTTCCCAGATTTTTGATTATATTAATGCAGAGAGAAACCACTTCCATTTTTTTTATCGTAACGCGTCCTCTTTTGGTTGCTTATATCTTTGGACAATAATTTTGATCGCCTCCAACCTTTTACACTAAATAAAGTACTACTAAAATGCTATCCAAAAATTAAAACGGGACAAAATAAGTTTAAATATTTCTTTTCTTTTTTTAATTTTTACCAACAAAAAAGACGTACGAATGTTACGTGCGTGACTATGGAAATGCTCATAGGTAAATTGAGGTCGTATACTGAATTCCAAAGCTGTGCGGCCTATAACTCCAAACCAATTCAATATCGCAAATTTGGGTTGTATGGGAGGTGCCACGCCCCTTTTCAAACGCCCGTAAAGTGTTATCAATGAAACTGCAGGTATAAATTGATGTCGAATACTGAATTCCGATGCTGTGCGACCTATAACTCCAAAACTATTCGATATCGCAAGTTGTGGTTGTATGGTAGGTGACACTCCCCCTTGTTTAACTCCCATAAAATGTCATTAGTGAAACGACATGTGTAAATTGTGGTTGAATACCGAATTTCGAGGGTGTGCGATTCATAACTCCAAAGCAATTTTATATCGCAAATTATTATATATTTGTGGGTGGTAAAAAGGGGTGTGGACATTTTTTTCTTAAACCATCTCATACTCAAAACAAATCCACTGCCAAAATGTGAGCTCAATCGGACCAGTAGTTTCGAAGTATTTTTATCTTTTCTTAAAAGTAGGCGTAGCTTACGCGGCATACGCCCATTTTTAGAAAAATTACCGACAGTTATCTACGAACTTAATTACCAAATTTAAGTTTAATACGACAAAACCCTCTTAAATATTGCATTTTTATTGATTTGTGGGCGGTAAAAGGGGGTGTGGTAACATTTTATTTTTTTCTAAACCTTTGCGTAGCAATTACAAACAAATCTGCAGAAGGAAGTATTCAATTTGGTCAAGTCGTTTTCAACTTTTCAACGTTTTCATCCGAACAAATCACTATCCATTTTTATATACTAACTAGCTGATACACCCGGTGTTACTCGGGGGAAAATACGTAAAATTTTTATGTTTAGGTTTTATTCGTTTAGAAGATAACGATTTTTGGCCAGAAAAAATAAGCTTTTGACGTAAAGCGTATGGAAATATGCAAAATGGTTTTTTGTCATTCTAAGGAAATGGAGTTATTAGAAAAAGACGTTGTACTAAAAATTTGTGCAATCTTGATGATATGTGAATTTTTTTGGTGTCAAAATTACAGAAATTTTTTAAAATTAATTAACGAAGCTTTTCGCTAAAAAAAGTATGCTTGCTGGTTGATTTTCCTTACTTGTTCCAAAGCTATCTGATATCAAAAATTTGAAGTGTATGGGCGAAGCCACACCCCCTTTTCCAAAGCCCATCCCAGTTTTCCAGTAGAAGGATATCACCAAGTGGCAACTCCATACTGAATTTCATTATTATTCGGCATTTCCAATTATACCAATTATACCTATCTGGCAAAACAAACCTTTTGGAAGATTTGGTATGCAAGCTAAATGAAGATCTGTTCTGTATAAACCAGTGGGCCATTCAAAATTGTCTTCAGCTAAATGCCCTTAAATCATTTGTATTGCCCATTTCTAAAGAAAAAATAAGTTTTAGTGATATTCCCATTCTTGCAATTGGTGAAAAAAGCCTAAAACTTGTCAGCAGTGTTCGAAGTCTCGGATTCAATATTAATTTCTCTCTCACGTGCACAGATCATGTCAATGATGTGGTCCGTAAAATATATTTCATACTACGCAATCTAAGGCTGTCAGCCGAGTATACACCAATTAATACAAGACGCAAGCTTGTTGTTCAACTGGTCGTTCCCATAATCACGTATGCTGAGCTTGTCTACAGTAAGTTAGATTCGCAGTCACAACACAAATTACAAGTTGCTTTTAATCATGCTACAAGCTATGTATATGGGCTCCGTAAATATGATCACTTAAGTACATTTAGAAATGGTATACTTGGCTGTAGTATAATAAGCTACCTCAATGCCAGAAATTGCATTTTTTTGCACAAACTTATTCTATTAAAAAAACCAAACTATCTGTTTGAAAAATTGCAATTTGGTCAGTCGTCAAGAAGTCAAATTCTTATTATACCAGGTTATAATTTTCTAAACTCCACAAGACTCTTTTTTATTAACGCTGTAAGACTATGGAACTCATTACCGAGTCTTTTAAAATCTATAAAGGCAAAGGGAAAATTCAAACTAGCCATTTTGGAACATTTTTCATCACAGAGCACTTCATAAATAAATAAATAAACAGACCTCCTTTCTTTCCCTCCTTTTACTATCCTTTTCTCTTCTTTTTCTATATTTATTTTCTTTTATTCAATTAATAATTTTCACATACGTTAATAATTATACCTATGATAATTTTCAATGTTAACTTAATATTAGATATTTTCAATGTTCTAATTGTAACTCGTCTTCAACCTTTGTACTATAAAAGAACATAGTTCTTATTGTACACTAATAAATAAAGGCAAAATAAATAAATAAAAAAAAAATAAAAATTTACTTCCAAAGCTATTCAATATCATAAATTTTAATTGTATGGGCGGTGCCACACCCCTTTGGCGTATACTTGCTCAATTTTGCTAGTCGAAAGACACGACTAAATAGTACGTTCTAATCGAGTTTCATTAATGTGTGACTTATAGCTTGAAAGTTATACTGAAAATTTGGGCTGCTGGGAAAGTGCCACGTCCTACGTCCAACGCCCATAAAATTTTACCAGTAGAACGGCAATTGAAAACTAAGGTCGTATACCAAATTCCGTTGCTGTGCGACCTATAATTCCAAAGCTATTCGATATAAAAGATTTGATTTGTATGAGAGGTGCCACGCCCCCTGAGTTTTCAGATATTTTCACACAAATCCAACAAATAAAAAACCATTAAAATCGGTCCAGCCGTTCTTGAGTTATAAATGGTGTAACAAACCCGACTTTGTTTTATATATAAAGATAATAGAAAGAAGATTTTTTGAAAAAAAATACCTAAAGAAAAAATTTACAAAATTGAAGGTGTGATAGGGTAAATTGCACCCCACTGTTTTTTTTGCAATTTCTTTGCTAACAGCTGATTGTAAGCAGTTTGACGCTTTTGACATTTTTACCAGAACAAATTTCTCGGACTAAAACTTGCAACTTTTGACAGGGAGAGGAAATTTTTTACTACCACATTTGCACTCTCTTTTCCCTTTTTTTTCGAGTAGGGGAGCACTTCTCTGACTGAAACCTGCAAAACTGGTAAATTGGACTAAAACTTTAGAGTACGGGAACAGACTTTGTAAGTGCTCGTTAACTTTCTGTCCTTAAAATGTATTCAAAATGTCAGGTTTCTAGATACAGCATTTAGTGATTTATACCAAGGAATTTAAACTCAGGGATGATTTGACATGCTCAACTAGGCTAATGCGGGGTTAAACTCATATAAGCTTCATAAGACTCTTAATTAATGTTAAGTTTTTTACAAGAAACACTACGCGTCTAAAGACTGAAATTAAAAATGCAAGACGAGTTTCTAAAAAGGTAGCCAAATTGTAAAAAGAATCTGAGCTGAAGGGGATGAGATGTCATGTTTCTTTATATGATAAGCTAAGAATTTCTTGAAAAATACTCTTCTGGTGGGCTACAATATTAGACGCCTAATTAAAACGCAACCATCTCCACTTTGATGCCATGTCTGTGTTAAATTTTTTTCTTTAGAGGCACTAGTCGACCTCGAACCAAGGATTGTCAGCTGAGTGCACTTACCTCTGAGTTGCCGCAGCCGGCACTAAAATATAAAATTCTTATTTTTATTTTTGTTATTTTTTTATAACAAGACTCCAATGTCTTCCTCTACTGTCTGCCTCAGTCCAAAATTTTATTACCATCCTGCCTAAATTTCCAAGTTCAAGGTCGTACTTGCTTAAGAAGAAGAAGAAGAAGATATACTACACACACACAATGACTTTGGTGAAATACATAACTCCCACAATACAGTCACATTGAAGGCGCCATTAGTCGCACATATACACTCAAACAAAGTACGAATTCAAAGTATTACAAACTTATATTCGAGAGCTTTTTCTCACAAAAAATAAATGCCTAGTCAAGACATACGGCTGGCTGTATAGGAAAGCAGAACAAAAATGTGCGCTTTGGAGTGGTGAATGAGTGGTGTTGCACCCGCCTGCCAAGCCAACATCCTTTTGACCTTGAGCTCTTATTTCCAAATGTAAATTTATTGACCCGACTAGCAGAAAATGCGCACAAAACTTTTTATTTCACCAAATTTCTCCATCGCATCCTTGTGCGTAGTGTAAACGGCAGGATTAGGAATGAGAACTGTCTGCTTCCATAGCAACTTAATAAGGTACCCACGTTTAGCTTACCAGGCATTTTTCAGCTGAATGTTGTGAGCTGAGATGGTGTTTGCGGTGAGTTAATGATGATGTGGGAATATTAGTTTTATCCTTCCGTCTGTAACTGGAGGAGGTGAGCCAAATGTGAAAAAGGTAGGGTTTGTCGATGTAGGACGTTTTAGTTTTGGAATGACAGAATGTTTTAAGTATCTTAAACAGGCGCTGGATCGTGGTAAAGAAACGAGGAAACTTTATGGGAAGCGGACAAAGGTTATGGACAGAAGAACTGATTGCAAAATCATTAAATACCAGCAGCTTAGAAGTATGCAATAATTTGCTAACCAACACTCCCTGTCTCTAGCACTGGCCAACTCACGCCTCAATTCGTTCAGCCATTTCCAGCAAAAAATATATTTTTTATTTGACCACGTACATATATTTTATTCATATTAAATCATATCATATTGTTACATTTATGATACGGCATAAATCACTATCATCATTGGTACTTTATTTGTTTTCACTTCGTGAAGTAAGTAAAAGTTCTACGTAAGGGAAATATTCACTTAGTCACAGTGTTTTTTAACACCCATACAAAGCGAGTATTGTATAGAAAAGTATGTATATATGGCTTTGTATACAAATAAGTAAAACATGAAATGAGTTAACTTAACCTTTTTATTGCCATTTTCCCCTCTGCTTTATAATAAAAAAATTCTAGCTAGCTTATCGAATATGTAGTATATCAAACTTATTATCTTAATTTAGAAATAGTTTTTATCTAAATTTTTATATTATTTTCAAATTTATTTAATGCTTATACAATAGGATGCATAAAATTAGAAAAATTTACACAATCTATTAATTGACTTATAATATTGAAGAGAGACGCACAATGTTTTGATTTCATACATTCTTGTGCCAAAAATAGGAATCATTGCCGAATTTTGATAAAATTTGGTACAGAGTCCTTTTTTAGTCCTATTAAAACAATCCCAAGAAATGGTGCATGTCGGACCAATACAACCCCTCCCTCCCGTACAAACCTAAGCTCGGAAACAGCAAATGTCGATATATTTAATGATAATAATATATAATCCTGCAATCAGATCTTCTTTTGACACACTACGATTCATCACATCCAATTTTCGTAGCAGCTGACGCATCTATCGTAGGTATTGGTGCACAAATTTTTCACAAGATGCCAGATGGAACCAACAAGGTCGTCTATCACAGCGCACGCTCACTCTCATCTGCAGAAAAAAAGTACAGCCAAATCGAGAAAGAAGCCTTAGCACTAGTGTACGCATGTACGAAGTTTCATCGAATGATTTATGGACGAAAGTTCACACTTTTGACAGATCATAAGCCGCTACTCACCATTTTTGGATCAAAAAAAGGTATACCAACACACACAGCAAATCGGTTACAAAGGTGGGCGCTAATAATGATGAGTTACGACTTCAATATTTAGTACATCAATACAAAAGATTTTGGATATGTACACGTTTTGTCAAGACTAACCGATAAACATAGACAAGTTGATGAAGATTACGCGGTTGCTCATGTCGAAAGTGTAGTTCAAAATCTTCTCCAAGACAATGTTGATCATCTTCTAGTAACATTGAATATGATTCGGAATGCAACCCAGGCGGATATCAAAAATTTTCCGTTACATAGATGATGGATGGCCGTCATCATCAAAGGATCTTCCGTTAGAAGAGCAGCAATTTTTCAAACGCAAGATATCCTGAGCATTGTTGACAGATGTATCATACTAGCAGATCGGTTTGTCATACCCAAGATTTTTCAACGAAGGATTCTAAAACAACTTCACAGAGGCCATCAAGGAATTGATAGAATGAAATCCATAGCCAGATCGTATGTGTATTGGCCTAAGATCGACGATGACATCAAAAATTTTGGACATCAATGTCAAAACTGCGCAGCTGTTGCAAAATCACCAATTAAGACAACACTCAGCTCATGGCCAAAAGCTCAAGAACCATTGGAACGAGTTCATATGGATATCGCTGGACCCCTTCGAGGCTACTATTACTTGGTCATAGTGTACGCGTATTCAAAATGGCCAGAAGTAGCTCAAACAAATTCAATATCCTAAAAGTCAGTCTTAAGCCACTTTCACGAATTCGTAAGTAGATATGGTCAACCGAAAACTGTAGTATCTGGCAAAGGAACACAGTTCGCAAGTTCATTGTTCAAAAAGTTTTGCGATGAGAGGGGAATAAACCACATCTTCAGTCCTCCTTACCATCCACAGTCCAATGGACAGGCGGAACGTTTTTTGGACACAATAAAAAGGGCTTTAGGTGAAAGCATACGGAAAAAACACAACAAATGATAAAGATAATTTACTTGTATTTTTGTCACAGTATCGTGCAACTGACAATGTAAGCACACCTACTGGAAAATCACCATCGGAATGTTTCATAGGAAGGAAGATATCAACACCCCTGGATCTTCTAAAACATCAAAATCCAAATAAACATGATCGAAACGCCACCATGGAAAGTGTTTATAATCGGAAACATGGATCAGTTAACCGAAGTTTTAAATGCGGTGATGAAGTCTATGCAAAAATTTACCTACAAAACAAAATGATGTGGGTTCCTGGTCAAGTTCATCGAAGAATTGGGAATGTTGTTTATGAAGTTCTCATACAATCTGAAGATCGAAAGATTAAATCACATACAAATCAACTTCGGAAAACATATCCTGATCCCGTGCAATAGAGCCAATACAAATTTTAAATAAAGGGAGATGTTGCAGATACACTTAGTTTAGTTTTTACTTGAAAAAAATAAATCTTAATTGCAGTTCACTTTGTTTGTAACATTAAAAATACTTTATGATTTTCCAATAAAAAAAAGCGATTCTGATTTCGAGCATAGACTAGACGAGACTAGTTTTTCTTTTACAAACATAACAGAAATTAACTACGATATCATCTTTTGGGCTTATTAACACAGTTTTTAAACATAGTCTACAATGATTCACTAACACCCCCTCCTCCTTCCCCTCCCGTATAACCCGAAACTGAAAAACATCCAATCATCCCCAGATTTCAATGAAATTTTGTACAATGTTGTAATTATGGCTTATTAATACAATTTTTGAATATGATGTACATTGAGACTCAAATGACCACCATCCCCAACACACCCACTAACCACCTCTTCCACCCCCACCTCAAACTGTACAATCCGAAACTGGAAAAGAGGCAAACATCTACAGATTTCGACTAACTCTAAGGGAAAAGTTAAAAAGATTTTGTTTTTTTAAGCAAACTCATAGACAATTACAACAAAAACATTTTTCTATCCAGCATTTCTATTTTAATAAAAACAAGAAAAAATACAGTATAGCGCTGTACATACAAAAGTAAAACTTCTTAAAATTAAGGATATGAGAGATTTTTGTGAAAGAGACAGAGAAAAAGAGAGAGAGAGAGAGAGAGAGAGAGAGAGGAGAGCTTCTTAAAAGAAATACAATAGGGCTATTCCCGATTACGGGCAAATAGCGTGGCATCGTGGCATTTGCAAAATATGATGGCAAATATTTTCAACACAACAACAAAATGTACAGATTTGCATTTGCCCGACTGTGTCAAATTTGCAACACTAAAATCGCATTGCATACAGTCGAGCATGGGCAAAACTTATTTGCCAATCAATCAGCTGTCACATTTTAACCAAACGCCGCTAATAAAACAAAATTAACAGACTCTGATATGGAACTCACTTTGATAAATAATACACTTTGTTAAATAATAATGAAAAACACCACAAATACTGTTCGTGTTGTTTTTTTTTTCCTCCAAAACAGCTGTGAGTTTTGTTTGCAACAGTGTTCTAAAAAGTGTGCTCACAGTTGATGGCAAATATTTGGTAGGGCATACATTTGCAAAGCTATTTGCCCGTAACTGGGAATAGCCCTAATACAAAATTTGCATAAAAATATTCTGTTTATTTAATATTTACACTGTAATTGGTTGATGCTTTGATCGGTAATATTGATTTAATGGTTTTTGATTACTAAAATATGAGGTATATGTCCGTGATTTGCTATTTTCTACGTGAAAAATTGCATATATTGCAGGGAGATCTAATGTGAGTATCTATCTATATAAAAAAAAACAAAATATAGAAAAAAGTTTATTATAAGTCATATCGAAAAAATTTATGACCCCTAGGGAGATCAAATAAATAAACTGGTCCTATTCATTTTTCCTCCTCAACATTTCTTATGAACACAACTAGACTATCTGCCACCCTTCTGGTGGTCCCCATACAAAAAACACACAAAATAGAAAATATCATTGCCCTTATGCACAAAAACGTGACGAGACTCGAAATATTTTTCATTGCGAACATTTTTCGTGACGAGACTCTAAAAATTGTACTCTCAGTATCAAATCGCCGCCTAAGAAATTTCACTTCAAAACTAGAATAGCAAAGCAAAACAAATTTAAAAACATCGTTTAAAACATGTGTTATCGCTTTGGCATTATTGCTACTTTTAATTGCACTGATTTTATTTTTTTTTTTTATTTTTTGGTTTAGTAAGTTACATTTTTATATTATTTATTTCAATGTTTTTTTTGTTTATGTATATTTTTTTAAATAAAATTTCATTTGCGAAAAACTTACTTGCTTTACTTGATCATAATCGTACAATTTCGGAACCATATTTAAAGTCTCTGCTGAAATAACCATTTGGAGCGACGAGGAGTGCGCCACTTATTTTGAAATTATGCTTTTATATATTTTTACTGAGTATTTGTTGGTCATGATTTTGCTTTCACAAAGCTCAACATATATCTAATGCAGTCGGGTTTATCTTTTATTTCAAGCCATTCAGAGAAGATATCACCAATTTTCATAGAGCATGTCTCATAAAAACAAAATTTCGTTATTATTTGCAGGCACTTGCAGCTGGGACATATTTTATTCGATAAAACATACTTTTTGCAAACTTAAGCAACAAAATTTAGAATATACCTCGACATACTTTTTTTTTATTCTCTTTCAAACTTTTAAAAGCACTTATACAATCACTACGACTTTGAAAATATCCGTAAAACGAAAGTTGTAATCAAAACAAACCCCGAATAGTTTTCTTAGTTGCATTTGATTACAAGTTTTTAAAATACGTTTCATTTGTTAGAGTGGCATTCAAAGTAACTTAATTAGAGGATTCGAAAGTTGGACCAAAATTTAGTGTTTTTTTTTGCTAAACAATCAGTTTTTCTTATACTTGACTTTCAGAGCACCGTGTAACCAAACGAAATAAAAATTTTAAAAAACCTTTGGGATTCTTCTTAGTTGAAGTATTTTCTATCGGAAAACAAAACTTTTATAGGATTTCTCGGATATTGATTCTTTCCTATTTATGGCAAAAAGAAAACACTGTGCGACGTCATCAGTTCTCTTCTCTTATAAAAATTCGCTTAGGTACTGTAAGTTAAAAAAGAAAATGCTCTTACTAAAATACAAGTACAATAGGTGCAGGCCCGTGGCAAAGATTTTCCCAGAAGTTAGGAGGAAAAAGGTCTTTGATTACAAAAATGTATTTGAACTAATATGATATTTAATGGAAGGATATGGGATATGGCATTTTACAAATTTTAAAATTTTAACTAAGAGAAGGGTCCCTTAGGTTTGTTTAATGGTAAAGGAAAACATGACACGCAATATATGTTGTGTCGTATTTAGTTAATTATTAGTTCCTATACATTCTATTAAAAAACCCCTTCACATTCCAAAAAATTTCACTTAAACTACAAAATATGTAAAAAGTATATTTATAAATAAAATTAATGCATACAAGATATTATTATTATTATTAATTATTTTAGTACGATAAGACTTAGTCTTTTATAGTACATCGATGAAAATATTATAGCAATATTAAAAAACTTAAGTTAAAAAAGAAAAAATTACATTACAGTAATAAAATATTTAAATAAATAAACATTCTAGTTAATTTAAATCAAATCAAATAAAATCAAAGCTGAATTAAATTATCAATTGAAAATTGAAGCACTAAAATGTAAGAATAGATAGGGTTAGGAAATTGCCTAATAAATTTGCGTTTGTACACGGAAGGAAAAAATTAAACATTCTATGCTTGAATCAAGCAAATATGCTATCAACTTACACTCAAGCATAAATTTTTTAATTCAAGCATTATTTTGATAGAATTGAGCAAATTTAAAACACATGATATTAAGAAAAAAAAAACTTAATTCAAGAAACATTTGCTTGAAACTCAAGAATATTTTTTCTACATTCGAGTCTAATATTTACTTGAAATGAGAAAAATTTGCTTTATTCAAGTAAACAATTTTCTGAAAACTGAAATAATTTACTTAATTTGAGAAATTTATTTTCCTTCAATTGAGAACTTTTGGCTCTTGATTCAAGTAAATAATTATAAATAAATAATTTATTTTCCTTGAATTGAGAACAATTTGCTTGATTTAAGTAAACAATTTACTGAAAATTAAAATAATTGACTTAATTTGAGAAAATTATTTTTCTTCAATTGAGAACATTTTACTTGATTCAAGTAAATAATTTACTGAAAATTAGAATAATTTGCTCGATTTGCACAAAGCAAGGACAATTTCACATGCTTTGTTGGCATACATTGGCGACAGTGATCTTGAACGTAAATTTTGTTGTCTAGCGACTCTTTTGCAACAACTTCAATATTTTCATGATTGTTGTAATTCGCTGAATTCTTCAAAGGCGACAACTTTGGGCTTGCTTAAATTAAGGAAATATTTTCTTGATTCAAGTTTTGTTGCAGATTCTAGAATCAAGTATTTTATGCTTGTTTCAAGCTGTTGTTTAATTTGCGCAATTTTGGCAATAGATGCTCATTATAATTGTTTTTTCTTAAGTTTAGTTTTTAATGCTTGATTTTAGCAAATGAGACTTAATTTTAAATTTTCTTATATCAAGCAAAATATTTGCGTAATATAAGAATATTATTTCACTCCGTGTAAAAATTACAGTGTGGGCTTTTTTGTACACTTTTTTCTGTATTTGAAATTTTTAACTTTTTCACCTAATTTTGGAATGAGCAATCTCGCAGTGAGTGATATTCGTTTTTGGCTTTTGACCGAACACTTAAGCGCAAAATTTTTAAACTGGGAATTAACAGTTTCAACAAAATTTCGCAAATTTCAAATAAATCATTCATAACACACAGATGATTGATAACAAAACTTCACGAATTAAAGTCAAGGCAAAAGAACCATCAGAACTATCTGATGAGGACATTGATTTTTGCACCATTGCACTGTGGCTCCAATGACTATGTATTTTGGGCAAAAGTCTTTTTTGGATTTTGGAAAAACTGAGTATGCCACTCTAAGAACAGATATTTTTATTAGCTTACGCCAAAATTTTGCTTTGATTAAAAATTTTTTGGACCCAGTGACAATTATATAAAATTGAAAAATCAATTTGAAATATTTTTGTGAATGCAATTATAAAGTATGTGATATTTTTTTAAATATCGATTAAAATATTTTTATTTCTTTTATAAAAAGTTCTCTTATTTCTACATATTATAAAAATATTAATTTACTTTTGTTGTTTAATTTTTTACTATCCAAAGTAATATAAAGCTTAATAGAAAACCATTGATTTTTAAAATAGGACCTTATTCCAATTGACGATAACAAAATGTTCCATCAGTTATTGAAAAACTTTTTCCTCCAGTATGTTTATTGATTCCCACATTTATTCGGTTACTACCGATACTCTTACCTCCAATACAAATGGTATTGAAAAAAGTTATTTTAATTTTTGTGTAACAAAAAATTTTGCAGTTTTTTTCTTTTATAAATTACTTGACTTAAAGCTCTAAAAATTTTAACCTTGTAAGATCATGAAAATGTCACAATTTAATTATAAACCAAAAAATGTTCACATTATCTACTTCATGTAAATATCTTAGTTTGAACAGTATAAAATATTTTACAAAATTATACAATATTGCTTTAAAAAACTGATTTGCTTTTAACTTTTTCAGGTCTAGATTCAACGAAAAAGGTAAAATTACACATTAAAAAAGGATCACATATAGAAATCCATCGAATACAAAAAAATCTCAGATGTAGAGGGGTAATTACCCCCTACTCCCGTGCCTAAGCCCTTGCGTATGTATATTAATAAAATAAAAAGACATAGCTGTAGTTTCACTCAAAATATATGTTTATAGCTTTTGATTGGTAAGAGACATTTAGAAAATTGTTAACCAACATTATGTTGGAAGCTGTTGGAAAAATATAAAAGTCCCATTTTGAAAAAGTTAATTTGCGCACAAAAAAATTCAGGCGCAACGCCCTTGATTATTAATGAAAGAATCCGCTTATTGAGTTTCGTGTCAAAACGAATTTATTTTTGAGCATAAATAATATATAAAAGAGTGTGAAAAATTAAAATTTTAGACAACAACAACTTTTAACCTATTATTATTTTAGCGAACTTTGAATATTATAGAGGCTTTTTGAAAACAATATATAAAATAGAACTGGTCAGGAAACGTTAATTTTTTTTCATTTTTCTATAGGGATTTGATGGAAATTTCAGTTGAGAAAAATTTGAGGGAAATCGAATTAAAAATTGCGGAGATATTTGCTTACAAAATCAAAACTTGAATTTTCAATAGTTTTTTCACATTCTGAGGCAAGACCTTGCCTTAACCCGACGTCAATGAATATATTTTTTGTCACACCGTCAATGAACTGGCTGTGTCACACCCGAGAATAAAATTAATTTAAAAATTCAAACTATACACAAAATATTTTTTTTTAATGTTTTTTATTAAGTCAATAATATATTTATTTGAAAAAGAAAACATGTTCTGTTCTTTAAAAATATTTATTTTTGTTATTTACATTAGAGATAAAAAATGAATGCACAAATTAACACAACGGGTTAAGAAAATGCGTTGTACTAAGAACATCTTTAGTTTTCAAGATATCGCAATAGTTTTGCTGTCAAAATAACGGGCATTTTTTTAGTATACTATCTGCAAAAAATATTGCACAAAACTTTTTCGTATACCGTTAGTTTTTTAATCAACAACTTTTCATACCAAAATATGTTATACTGAGAACATCTATAGTTTTCGAGATATCGCAAGAATTTGTATGCCAAAATAACGGAAACTTTTAAAAATTAACTATTTGTAAGAAATTTCACTATCACAATGCCTCTTAAAAAAATACTTATTGGGTATTCGTAATGCTATCAGCTCATGTTATTAAAAAATAAGTATATTTTTTAGAGCATTGAAAAGTAAGTATTAGTAAGTATAATTTTTAAAAACAAGTATAAGTATATCAACTCAGAAAAAATGTTTTTAATATTTTCTTGATATTATGCACTAATACAAAAATCAATAGAACCCACAATATTTGTTAAGTATTGCTACGTCCTCTTTTTGTGTATAACTTTTTAGCATTAAACATTAAAACATTGAACATTAAAAAAGTTTTGTGTATAATCTAAATCAAAAAAGCAATCAGATAAAAAACAAAATATTACTTTTACATATTAGTTTCATATATATTAGTTTTACATAATTTTAATATATAAAATAGTTTGAAAACAAACAAAAGCATAACAAAAAGTTCAAAATTATACGTACTTTCAAAGTAGTTAAATAAGAAAATGTATATATATTTTTCATGCATAAAATAGTTTGAAAGCAAACAAAAATTTAAAAGTTATACATACTTTCAAAGTAGTTAAAAAAAATTAAAAAAATCACTTTCAAATGTATACAGAGATTAAAGAAAAGTTTTCATTATTCGCTCTCAATCTCGCTGAATTGAAGGCTACATTAAGTGGTTTTTTATTAGGCCTTTTATTAGGCGTTTTGATCTGGCGTTACGTTACTTTAATTTCCATTGCAGTTAAATTCGGTAACTAAGTAATTATGTAATTTAGTAATTAAAAAAAAATTTATATATTGTCCTTTCCTTGCCTCAACCATTTTTTTATTATCTTTAGCCAATGCCTTAAATTTTTACTAAAACAAAAAAGTTTACGAAACATTTACTAAACATTTACGAAAAAGAAAAACTACATTTGTGAAACAGTGCAGACGATTTGAGCATCACAGTTAATGAGTTTATGTAAAAATTGCTTGAATTAATCAAATTAAAATGTTTCTTTTAGATAATATAGTCAAATAATACGTTTTTAATAAGTTTTAATTTTTTGATCGCAGTAAACTTTTCTGTGGAAATATTGTATTAAAAACGCTATTTATTATAAAATACAATACTGTTTTTATGCCTTCATATTTTTATTTTAATAAAACTTAGAGCATTAAACAAAAAATACTTACTTTGAAAATTGTTTGGAACATTTCAAGAATAGCGACAACTCTAATTTTTAATTTTTTTTTGCGGATATGGATTTTGACTTCCTAAATCCAAATCTCAAAATGCAAGACCACTAGCATTTGGTGTAGGATTAAAACGCCTCCAAAGTTGGAAAGAATTACCTAAAAATGTAGCTAGTTTTTCAGTTTACCATCAAAACATAGGTTTATGGGTATCAATTTTCGCAAAAACGCGCCATTTTAAGTATTAAAAGAGTTATATCTTAAAATTGTATGCACTCATTTTTATGTTTGATATAGGGGTGAGGAGTTTATATTTTTTGCAGATTTGGGTATGTGTTCTTTGAAAAATAAAAAGTTACAAGCAAAAAACATGTTTTTTTAACAAAAAGGACCTCCAGGAGAATCAAAAACGCTCCGATAAATTTTCTCCGATTTGAAAAAAAAGTATGCAGAAATCGTTTTTATCAGTTCCTCTAACTTTTGAGACCCCGAACGCCTGATTATTTTTCCCCCATACAAAAGCGATCCAGTCTAATATATAAGAATATTGGTCATAATTATTACAAAAAGTGAAAACGAAAAAAGCCTCCACAATCATAGAATTTCCAGTATTAATGTCCTATTTCCAGTGCTTTCCTTTTTAATTATTTTTTTATTTATTTTTTTATATAATAATTCCATTAAGTGGTTAAAATTCATTCGATGTTATATGAAAATACATCGATCCATCGAGTATATCAAAAGCTTTTCAAAACATCGGTTCAAGTCGATGTATCAAATTGCAAACATCGAGTAAATCCGATGCATCTATGTATATCGAATATCCCTACTTCTAGGATACCTCGTTGGATACATAATCGCATTACCTTTGTTTTGATAGCCATAAAGCTTATTTTTGTTGGAAAACTAAAAAAACAGCAAGATTTTTAGGCAATTTTTTTCCAAATTTGGGGACCTTTAATTTCTAAACCAATTGCGAGCGGCCTGAAATTTTTCAGATTTGGATTAAAGAGGCCAAAATCCATATCATCCACAAAAAAAAAATTAAAAAAGAGAGATGTCGCTATTCCTGAATTATTTCACCACTTTTCTTATGCTCAATCTACCACTATTAAAAATTTTCAAGTGACAACACTGGTGATAGTTGAATTTTGATAGCAACAGTTATGTGCGGTAAATTTACTGATAAATTGTGTCTTTGAACGCACAATTATTTTTTTGTTCTATCTTTTTTCAGTGCAGTAAATTTGCTATAAATATAATTTGCTGCCGATTAGGAATTTTTTACTTTTTTAAAACAAAAGCATCTGATTTCAAGTTTGTTAAGTAGATGTACGTCTGCATAATCAACAAAAAATTATCTACGTGCAATCTGCCATTTGCCACGGCCACCTGGCGTTGCGTTACGCGAACATGGACCATAACACAAAGTCGATAAAATGCCACATACGACACCTATTTGTGACACCATTAAGTGAATTTTGTGACTAAAATAGTGTTGGAAACCATAGAGTGATTTCAACAATAATCGATAAATACATAAACTATCTCTAATTACGTAATGCGTTATTTGATAATTATGTATTGAAATAACCGAATTATACTAATTTTTCTCTGAGCATTTAAAATATTTAAATTTTCTCAGAAAAATTGTGCAACAGTTTTTGTTGCTTTATAAAACTTAAATTAAATACTGCCTTTTTGTGTTTCACAGTTAAAGCAGGTTATTTTGTTCAAGCTTCAATGCCAAAATTAGCGTTTAAAGAAATAAATTGCTTTGTTATACCAACTGTTTTAATGGAAAATACATGCTATTTGATAAGTATTTATTTAACAACACTCTTTGTGTCACCATATTTTAGCAAAGAATGGTCTAGAATATCTTGCAATTTTAGCGAATCTTCGCTAATTTAAAAGAAATTAAGAAAAAAATAAATAAACTAAATAGAAGCTATTGGAATATAAAGAATTTATTTATTTTATATCTTAATCGACTTACCTTTCAGAACCAAAGGCTTTAAATTTCTCCCATGCCTCAAACTATTGGACGACGATCCATTGTTGGATAACAACTTTTCGGCAAGCAAAGGATTTGCAGCTATGGAGAATCTATTTGAGGCAACAGGATGCTCGTTGAGCTCACTTCCGGTTGTTGAAGGTGCGGAACAGTTTGAACTAAGGCTTTGATTTTGTTGAGTTGAACAGCTTACCACCGACGCTGCTAGAGCCAAAATTGCCGTCTCTGTGCTCTCAGCCAGCGCATCGTCAGTGACTGGCGTTGTTCCACCACCTTCAGCAAGAAAACTTTCAGCATTTGTGTTTGCAATAGTTGCGCACGCTACAAAACTGTCATCTGTGTTGCGACCATTATTGTTCAGACTGTGTTCCACTACATTGTTGTTCTCCTCCTGCTGAAATGAGAGTAATTTTAGTTTTTCTTTTTCAACATATTCTATAAGTATAGCGATATATCACGAATTTGTACTTTTACTTCGACTGTGGCTAGGTCCGAGAGAAGGCTGTCAATTTCAAAATTGCTTTCAGAAAGTTGGCGAAACAGCTCTTCCGATGTATCGCTGCATAACGGCTCGATTTCGTTAAGTTCACAATTACCTTCACTGGCCTCCGTGGATTCGTTTCGATTCAAATTGTTCGAAGGATTTCCTTCCTGAAATTCGCAAAAAATTATTGCAGTACAAAAGCAACAGACATGAACTAAACTTAAACTAGCTGTTAACCAAACTAAGCCGGAAGTCGAGCAGGCTTCAGTTGTTACTTAATATTTCTACCTGCAAACATGTTGTTATATCCAAGCCACCAACCATACGGCCATCGTTATCTGGACACCATAGAAGCGCGTCGTCGATAAATGGCATCGCCGATAAGGCAGCGCCACTTCGAATGCCGGTCGCCAGTGCCAGCGTGTTTTTGTTCTGCACTCGCTATGAAGAATGGACACAAACCAGGTACGTCACTACAACTGCTATATCTGCACAGTACAACCTATACAAAAAGTGCTTTTGTATAAAAGTTTTATACCAGTTAAATTAATCTCTTATAAAACGGTTTGCAGCTGCGCTACTCGGTACTGTACAAAGGCAAATGATGAATGGCTGGGTAGAGTAAGAGAAGGCACGCGGTTCGTGTTTGTGGAGTTGAGTCTCAGGTTCTTGTAGGCACTTGAGGGGAGTTTTTTTGCTTTTAGATCTGTTGATTTGCACGTGTGTGGTGAAATCAACTTCAATTGTATTGCTCGTTTACTTACGATATTATTTTAAAATTAATACGTTCTTATTGTTGTATGTGATTATATATATATATATAAGTATATGTATGTTTGTATGTCTACGGGACGTGTGTGTTTCGATAAGGTACAAATTTGAGAGAAAATAAAATTGTTAACACGCTGGAGCTATTCGAACTGAAAACAATTTTGGCACAGACGGCAGCGTACGAGTGTTGTTCAGAGTGTTGTGGAAATTGTTTGTTGAGTGCTGGCAGTGCTGGCAATTACAAAATGTTTTGGTATGCGTAAGTCTGCAAAAAATAAGCATAGTAAATTAAAAGTTAGCAGAGAGGTTATAAAAATTCATCGTAAAAAAGTGAGGTGTCTGTGTTAACTTTAGCTGCCAATTAGTCAATGCAAATCTCAAAATTTGTACGTAAAATGCAAAAAAAAAAATTGTACCGCTCATTTCGTGCAAGACTGTCAAAATTAAAAATGTAGTATTTTTCAGGAGAGCCTTATGAAAAATTTGTCAGAATTTGTAGGCCATTATTTATTCTGCCAAAAATTTCATACATTTTTTATTTATCGTCAATATTACATTTTTAAGCAATATTTTTGCAAGTGGCTGTTTGAGTTGTGGCATTATTACTACAAAAACTCAGTTTAAAAAAAGTTTCATTTTGAGTTGTGACGATTTTGCTACAATATGATAACATGCTTTTGAGTTAGAGAGATGTCGCGTTTTGAGTTGGTACTTTATTACTATAAAAAATGTTAGGCTACTTGCTTGGATTTTTATTTAAAAAATGGTTTATTATATCTATGGCCACAAGGAATAATGACTAAACTTAAAATATCGTAAAAAAGCGATATGGAATTTACTTTATTGCCAATTTTTTGAAGTATGCAGATATCCATTTTTTGCCCAGAATTGATCATCACTTATGTATGCATGTATTTTGTTTGTAACGGTTCATATACTTCAAAAAAATGGGTCGTAGTTCGTGCGATTAAAATATCATTTTTTACGATACATTGAGTTTAGTCGTTATTCCTTGTGACCACAGATATAATAAGTCGTTGTTGTTGGAAAATTATTCAGAAAATTAAAATAAGTTTTGGTTTAAATAAAAGTCTGGTTTTCTAAAAGTTCAAACGACACAAGTCAATTCTGTACAACCGTCAATTAACAGCAAATAAGTTTGGAATTCACTCTAATTAAAGATATGATAACAATGCCTATTCCAGTACATTCAACTGAAAAAAACCAAATTTTGAGTTGTGATGGTCTTGCACGAAATGAGCGATATATTAAAGTTTCTCTTTCCGGATTGCCGTTTTTAAAATTTTTTATTCTGAATGAAATCTTTAAGCTGTCCTCAAGAACTTTAAAAAAGTCAAAGCGGCTTAGAAGACGAAAATCATTTTTGATTGCTGCAAAGTATTGAATATTTATATTATTTTTTTAAAATCATATTTATGGTTAAATTTTGAAACTTGAAAGATTATATTACATCGTAGAAATTTGCGACTAAATGGGTTAAAGTATTTTCAAAATGAAATAAGTCCGATTCGGAGAAACTCATATATTAACAAGATTTTTTTAAAGTTTTTTCTATATGACCTTGTTATATATTATGCTGATTTTCTATGATTTAAATACAAATTCTAAATGTTTAATAGTTTAAATCATTCTTGATTTTAAATACAAATTCTAGTTGTTTGATAGTTTAAAATCGTTTATTAAGCTTTAGATCAGGTTAGAACAATTAATTGCTCTAACGAATTTTTTCCCAAGAAACAACAACATTTTTCAATATGAATAGGAAAACATCACTAGCAGATTTTATTGCAATTTCTGCCCTGCTACAGGCTTCATCAGTAATCTCGTGGTGCCGGCGGGAATCGATCTAAAGCTTAGTAAAAGATTTTAAACTATCAAACTACTAGAATTTGTATTGAAAATCAAGAATGATTATAACTATCAAACAGAATTAGAATTTGTATTTAAATCATAGAAATCCAACATAATAAATAACAAGGTCATATAGAAAAACTTTAATTTCGGTTGTGCTGCAAGTTTTTGAGCTTTTAATAGAAGATTTTTCAAAAAAGTTGAAAATCGATTTTTGACTAACAAAGTCATTTGCTTATCTATAGTAATAAAACACATTTTCTGTTTGTTTGTTTGTTTGGCTTTTATAAAAATCTAAACAGCTCAACGTATTTTGCTCAAACTACACGGTTAGAAATCTTGGACTAAATTTTAGTCCCACTAAAATATTACTGCATGTTTTTAAACCTTGCGGTTTCAAATTGAAACTTTTCAAATACTACAAATACTAACTCATATTTAAAACTTTTCTGTACTAGAATTGAAATCAAAAGAAATATTACAGATTCAATTTTAGCTTTTTGGTTTAGATTTTAGCTTTTTGGTTTCAATTTTAGTCTTTTTGGTTTCAATTTAAGTACAACTCTGTGTTACTTTTAGTTTTTAATACAAATAATACTAAATTCTAGTGCATGTGGATACTAAATTTGGATTAAGACCCGTAAAAAGTTGGCCTGGCAATGCTGCGACTCAATATTAGGCGACTCGGTTTATATGTTTGTTTATCGCGCTTTTTGTTAAGCTCGCGTTGTTTGTTATTTTTTTTAAAATATTTGAATCCAAGCTTGTACTAAATTTGAAACCAAAGCTGTATTAAAACCGTTTTTTTAGTATTTTGTAAATACTAGATTTGAAACCAAAGCTGGTGTAGACTTATATGTAGTACAGAAAAGTTTCAATTTTAGTACAAGATTTCTAACCGTGTACTAATTAACTATTAACTGTGGCAAATCATTTATAAAAATCAAAGAGAGTAAGGGTCCACAATGGGAGCCTTGTGGAACCCCTGATGTTGCATTTATAATCAAATTTGATCGATGTGAATCCATTTGAACAAATAATTTTCTTTCACATAAATAACTACCAAAAAATGTTAATAGAGAATCTTTTATCCCGAACTTTTGGAGTTTATAGAGTAAAATATTGTGATCAATCTTATCAAAAGCTTTAGAAAAATCAGTATAGATAGTATCTAACTGAGAATGCTGTTCCATTGCTTTTGAAATTCGGTTTGTAATCAACATTAAGTACGAACAAGTTGATTTTCCTGGTAAAAATCCATGTTGGTAATCACTTATTACGTTATGAATATGAATGTATAATTTTTTTTTAAGTATGTTATCAAATATTTTGGCAAAAACGCATTGCTAAACGATAGCTCGATAATTAGTTGCATCACTACGATTGCCTGATTTAAAAATAGGTTCAATTGCACATATCTTCCCGCTATCAAGAAATTCACCATTTCTAAGGCATGCTTTGTACAGAAGCAAGCGCAAGCTAATTTTATCTGGGGGGCGTACAAATGGGGGCGCAAAAAAAAAATCACCAAAATTTCTTAAAAGAAACATGAATATGAATAAACACATTTTTTTATTTTAGTTTCAGAATAAAAAAAAAAAATATAAAACTAATAAAAAAATATTAAAATATCATTATTTTTAAAAGTTCTTCCAATTTCAATATTAGAGATCATTCTTTAAAAAATATTTCATATGGTAATATGAAAATATAAGAAATAATTGTTGCTTTTATAAAGCAAGACTAGGTATATCTTTAAATGGTTTAAATGCAATAAGGTATAAAAAGTTATATCAATTTAAATTCTTCCAAAATGTTTCTTTCTGTCCTTGCGAGAAACAAACTCTTTCACCACCTCCATCGAATTCAATTCTTCGGTTTTATCTTTGCGAATGTGTATAAGTGCTGCATGAGTGAGTCGTTTCTGTGTAATAGTTGCTGGAAGATACGTTTTAAGTTAAGTTTTAAGAATAGTGCACTAAAAGGACGCTCAGATGAAGCTGCTGATGCAGGCACAGTCAAAACCAAAGCAACAAGTTTTTCAACTTCATTTTATAGTTTTTTCAGTGTATTCGAATTTTTTTCAAATTGGAATTGCAGTAGAAACTCTACATTTTGTTCTATCTTTTTGCAAAGATCTCTTTGCAGAGAAAGCAAATGGTTATCCGAAAGCATGCTTATGCGAAAGCAAGAGAGAAAGAAGAGTAAAATATATAATACAAAAATATTATCGTTGTAAAAAAAAACTGATATTTTGAACAACTTTTGAAGTTTTATTTTTAAATTGTTTATCTAGCTAAATAAGCAGGGGGGCAAATGCCCCCTTTACCCCCGCTTGCTACGCCAATGTACAGAATCAAAAGTAGGTTTGATAATACTTTTGGAACAACGTTTAAAGAAAGCAGGTGGGAATCCATCCATTCTAATTTTAAAAGAGTTTTTCAAATCTGAAATTGCTGCTTCTGTATCAGCTTCTAATAAATTAAAATTTCCAATATTTTCAATATTAGGACAATTAGAGAAAGTATTTGTATGTGTTTCATACACATTTTGAAAGTATTTTGAAGCTATTCGAATACGATCCGCTTGGCGCTCCTAATATTCATTCGGAAACGTTTCGTTTATAAAACAAAAAGAAGGCATTTTCAATTCCGTAAACGAATTAATTTATTTTAAATTTATGAACAAATTCTCGTGTTTTACTCTGATTTAATTCATATACAATCAATCTGTTTATCACTTGTATCCTTTGTTCTTTTGTTTAATTTAAAAATTTCAGTTTTTTTTCGGACAAAGTCATCTGTGTTCGTTTCCTTGTCTGTTATGTCCTCTTTAATGGTGCGGATGTGATTTTCGTCCATGTAGTCTGCCGTAGAAGCGCTGCTGCAGTCTTTATTATCTGCATCTATCGCTAAGCATGCTGTAGGCTCTAACCAATCTGCTATAGGAGCACTGCTGCATTCTGGATCATCAAGAACCACCGCTGAGCATGCTATTGTAGGCTTCAACATAGACATATAGGAGGCTCGCTCTTGCAGGCTGCAATCAGCTATATTAAAATTTTCTAAATTCAATTTACTTTTAGCATCTTATTTTTTACTTTTTAACCAAACGTTTTAATTTTTTGAAAACAAATGACAAATTTTTGTTTTTTTTTTTGTAACGTGGTAGCCATAAATTTTCATAAAATACTAAAGAAAGTATGATTTATGTAAGTCTTTGGCAACTCTAGATGAAAATTTGTCAACCCTTCGAAAATTTTTCGCCAAATCGAAAAAATACGAAATTTAGTTTCGATAAAAGTTCGTAAGAGGCGAACTTTCGTTTTAAGAGAAACATATGCTGGGTGGGATATTTCTCTAAAAACGAATGTTCGTCTCCTACGATCTTTTATCGAATGTAAATTTCGAATTTTTGTCGAAACAATTTACGAAGAATATACAATTTAGCATTCAGAATTGCCATCGCCCTACTTTTTCTAATGATTTTTGAGAACTCATGGCAACCACGTTACCTGAGAAAAAATAAAGACATTTGCATTAAATAAAAAATTACATGAAAAAAAAGTAATGACATTTGTTTCAATTTAATTAAAAAGTTTGGTTTGAAGTGAAAAAAGTAAACGTAAAAGAGGAACTAAATTTTTAAAAATAATATAAAAAAGATAAAATCCGGTTAATAAAATAGCAAGGATATAAAATGGGAGCTGAATGCAAGCATGCGCTCAAAGCTCTTGTAAATAGACAAACTATTTCAAGAGCAGCTTCTGGTTAGAAAAGCTGTTTGGAGCCTGCGGTAGAAGTGCACAATCCAGACTACTCTTTGGAGCCTGCGGTGGAAGTGTACAATCCAGACTGCAACAGTGCTCCTACGGCAGGTTACATGGACGAGCATATCTGATCATAGTTCAAACATTTTTATCCCACTGATTTAGAGTTAACAATACCCAGTAGTTCCAGTCTTGAAGAAATCTCAAATGAATCATGTACGATTTTTCTTGATCCTTGACGAAACATGCTGATTTGGCCATACATTTCATTGACCAAAATTTCATATAAATGTTCCAAATTCGTGCAAGACGCAATGCAGAAACGTCGGGATTTATCATGCACGAACCCAATATCGAAATATTGAGGAAGTTTCGTTCACGAAAAGTAGACAGAAATATAAAGAAAATTCGTCGAGGAATTAAAATTGAAACGTGCTTCTGGACCAAATTCAACGTCGTATGATATATTTGATAGGGGATACAAATATTTCATCCTCTCTCAACTCTATTGGAAATCGACGTAATATTGGTTTCGTAATGGCCTAACGCCACCACACAGTATGTTTTGCAGGTCCACTCGGGCAGCTGTGCAAGCCCACTGTTTCACCATTGCCTTGATGCCACACAGAACCTGACGTTGTAGTGATAATTTGTTCTTTAGTCGTACATTAAAGTTGTGGAAAAGTCTCTCTGCGAGCGTGTTTCCTGTCAGTTTTGAGCTGTGCAAATTTAAAACAAATCTTCACCGAAACTACTCCATCTTTTCAACCTCTAACTAACTATCACCCAACTTCCAAATCAACGCAATGCTCATACATTTATAAGAAACATCATCTGAGCTTTCAATCTACAAAACAGAAAAAAATATATCAAATTGTCAAAATCAAACGAATGGCAATGACACCTAAACAGTGGTGTCAATGAATATTTAAATACTATCGAAAACCATCAATAGTCAGTCCAAAACTATCGATAGTCACGATAGTGTGAAATTATGGATGGTATCGATAGTGTCATCGATAGTTTGTGAACTCTATAGTTTAGCCTCTGGACGATTTGGCGAATTACAACAATCATGAATATCTTGAAGGGGAGCGGGTCGAAATTTCCCTTACAAAAATTTCCCTTGAAAACATTCACCCTCACAAAATTTCCACTTCCAAAATTGTGCCTTTTTAAAATGTCCCTTTTTTTAAACTGTACTTTATAAAATTACCCTTTACGAAATTGCCCCTTTTACGAAAAGCGCGCGCTTTTCCACAGTATCAACATATTATTTTTTAAATTATTTCATGTACAATTTCGTAAAGGTCAGTTTTGTAAAGTACAATTTTGTTAATGAAATTTTGTATGAGGGCGATTTCGACCCCAACCCATCTTGAAGCTGTTGTAATAGAGTGGAAAAAGTTAGGAGCTGATAACCGCTACTTTGCATTACATTTTGTATGAATTTTTTTAAGTCCAGCAGCTCATGCAGAAACTTCCTTTAAGAAATCATTACGAAAAGTTCGTCAATGATACCGCGAACTACTGGGTATCTCTCTGTATACATCACCATGAAACGATCATCACAACCACAACAGCAACAACTCCCGCAGCAATCCAAATATGTATTTGTTCAAAAACAACCTACTGAAAACAAAGCTATAAAAGAATCTCTACAAGGTATAACCTAATAATGCTTTTAAATTAATTTTTTTAGTCTTAATTTGTTAAGTGCTCATCTCTATCCATGAATGTATTAAATCCTATAACTTTTTCACTAATATTTAAGGGCTTACTGATCGCTTATCAAAAATGGAAGAAAATACTACTTCGCTCCTGAGTCGAATTTTAAACGAAGTCATAGAACTCCGAAAGGAAAATTCACTTCTTAAATCAAAATTTCTACAAATCGAGAACAAGGAATCCATTTTACCTCCCAAACCTTTTGAAAACTTAGAAGATTTCAAAAACTTCGAGAATGACTTACAAATAGTTTCCGAAAAACATTCTCTTCTGGTAATAACAGAGTGCAACATCAAAAATGTGGCAGCATTAATTCAAACGCAAAGCCTTTGACATTGTATACAACATCTGCATACTATATTTTAAGCTTCCCCGTAAAATTTTTTACTATCAACTTTTTAAAAATGTACACCTTTGCTGCTAAAAAGGAAAACTCTAAAAGTCGATATAAAATATGGTACCTGCCACAAAAAGAAAAAGTTTAAAAATGTGGAACTAGTTAACATCTTATCTTATATTTAAATTGCACAATTTTTTTAAAACTATTACAGGTTTCCGAATTTCGAAATATTAATTGCAACAGCTCGGACAAAATTATTCGTTTATGTTGGCGAAAAATATTTGTTGACGAAATTGCTGAGCATTACTCATGGAGTGGAACTACTTCGAAGGAAAGCATTCGTGGCTTGTCCTTAACGCTAGCTATAAGAAGTAATAATTTAAAAGTTTAAGTTATGCGCTAAAGCAGAGATAAAATTTCTTAATTTTTTATCATTTCAGGTGCATATAGACAAACGTTTTCATTAGGCGATGAAGACTTTGACAAAACGTCTCAGAAGTTTTTCCAATATGCGCATGACCGAATAATTAAACTTAAAAAATATGAGTCAAGAAAAGGCGAAGTGGATCCATGTTTATAATATTATCAGTAGCTAATCATGCATTATTTATTGGTACATTGGTAATTCTTTCTTGAAATCCTTATTCAAACACTATAAATTCAGTATTATTTCACTATTATTCATTAATTATTAATTCGTTATTACTAATTAATTATTAATTCATACATTCACTTAAAAATAGTATACTATTAATATAATCAATCAGAATTTATTTATTCGTTTATTCATTCCCTATTTATTCACTATTCATTCCTTAATTCACTTTAAATTCGCTATTAAGTTTTTATTAATCAGACCTACCATGAATAATTTTTCACGCGGAATCGGAAAAGGGAGTGATCATTTTTAAGCGAATGCTCAAGAATATTTTTGAAATTTTTAATGCAAATTTGTTCATCAACTGCTTATCAACAAATTTGCATTAAAAATTTTCAAAATATTCTTGAGCTTTATCTTAAAAATGAAAACTCCCTTTTCCGATTCCGCGTGAAAAATTTTTTACAATAGGGCTGAATATTTTCATTTATTATTACTATTCATATATCTTTGTTATTTTATTTTTTATTCAATAGTTATGAATCCATGCATTCATTCTCTTAATATTTAATCATTAATTTTGCATTTAGTGTATTTATTTTAGCATAAATTTATTCTTTATGATATGAATAAATTCATAAATTATGAAATGTAAGTATAAACTGTAAACTTAAAAAATGTATATTAAAAGAATAACAATGAACGATTAAAACCAAAAACCTTTGAATTATATAAAAAATGAGATAATCTATTTCCTAAATTTTAGCAAAAATTTGTCGCTGACGAAATCGCCAATGGCTCTTTTTAGAAACATAAACGTACACTCGTTTTCGAATGATCGTTGCTTGCGCGAAATATATCGTTTTCGATTCGTATAAGAGCAAAAAAACGATAATTTTCTTCGTTAATTTTGCATTTAATTTATCGCTGACGACATCGTAAATGGCTCCTTTTTAAAATCATAAAAGAACACTCGTTTTCGAGTAAATATTACTGCGCCAAATTGATCATTTTCGATTCGTATAAGAGTAAAAATACGATAATTTCCTTCTTTAAGTTTATATAAAATTTTTCGCTTACGACATCGTAAACCGGTTCTTTTTCGATACAAAACCATCACTCGCTAACGTATTCGTATCTTTAACGAGTTCGAATACGATAGTTTTCTTCGCCAATTCTTCGAGAAATTTACATTTTTCGTTATCGAAATCGGACTTTGCGCCGGGTGGGCAGTTACAACTATCTAAAACATCATTTGATTTAAAATCTTCATATTCCATAACACTAGGGAATCCATTTGATTTTTGTTTGTCTTTAACGAAATGCCAAAAAACCGACGGATTTTTTGTAAGGTTTGATTCTATATTTAAAATATATATGTTTTGTTTAAAAATTAATGGAGGAAATCAATATCTTTTCTGATACGAATAAAAAAACATCTGTCAGCCTCACAATTTGTTTTTTTTTTAATTTTTTGGAAGCTTTATTTTTGATATTTTTTAAATTTTTTAATCTGATATTAAACCAAGGCATGTTTTTTCTTTCTGATCGATGAATTTTCGGAACGAATTTTTAAATACCAATCTTAAATTTAGTTGCAATAAACGAATAAATGACCTCAGAACTTGATTCAGAGTTTAACATTGACCAATCAATAGATTCTAGAAAATTTTTTAAAGCTGAAAAATTTTCTTTGAAAAAGTTTAATATATTTCAAGTGGTTCAATATTTTTTCTGGTAAAATCATAAAACTCAAAATTCAATAAAAGCGCTTTATGATGAACAGACTTTTTAGAAATTGGGTTAACACAAAGTTCGCAAGATGCTTTCAGTTCATCAGTAGTAAAGACCAAATTCAATATTATACCAATATCATTTTTAAAACTATTTAACTGAGGCTAAATAGTTGCTGTCCACCGGTATCAAGCAGCACTTTTCGAGAAAAACGCGTTTACAGTTGTAGAAGTAGTAGTTTTATTCGGACGTTTCTGCTGAAAACTACAGCAATTTTAATTCAATTGACTTAAAACTTTCTGAGAATATTTGAACGATGTATTGTAGTAAATTCCGAAAAAATTTATTTATGGTCTCCGAAAAACTTTAATGGGCCCTTAAGTTCATTAAACATGCAAAATTCGGTTCTAGAATGAGAAACGGGAAAGAAAACAGATTGCCTTTATTGATTCTTAACGTCACGTCTTGAATGCAAATTTTTTATTTTGCCTAATCTACTGATCAACAGTGCAATCGCGATCGATGAGATCTATCGGCACAAGAGGCACGCTTAACAACGACCTTGTGGTGCGTAGATTTCTAATCTGCCGTTTTTAAGCTTTGCGTTCCAAAGGCTAATTAAACATAAAGCTATTTCAGTCCAAACGAAATTGCAACCGCTTATGTTCCGGGAATCTTGGAGTTCAATAACTCCAAACCGAACTGCAAGTTGCCCTGTACAGACACAATAACAACAACAACAACAACAACACTAACAACAACAACGACAGCAAAACCCTAACACCAAAAGAGAGCATGGTACAGTGCAGTTGCAATGCTTCGAAACGATTCATACTCGTACATACATGAAAATGCAAGAAAAGCTACAGTGCTGGAAAAATAAAAAAAAATAAAATAAAACTAGATAAAAGCAAGGAAAACACTTTACATAACATGTTATTGAACTATGAAAGCACAGCAACAACAAAAACAACACCACTATTCCTCATACTTCTGTGTCTCTCTGTGTGTGTGTGCCACCGCGCTAGTGTTTTTATGTGTGCATGTTCATCCATATACAAATTATAGTATATTTTTCCATTTCTTTTGCAACTCACCACATCAACAAACCAACCAGAGTCAAATTCATTATAAGTGAAAGTCATTTTCCTGAAGTTCGTTAACATTGAACTACGTAAACGCCGAGTGCGAAAGGAAAAACAAACTGACTAAACCGCGGCCACAGACGCTAGCGCAGGCGCAAAAGCAGAAGCAAAAGCAAGAGCAGACTCAGGCTGCAGATAGCCACCAACTTCAAATTGCGACTCGAACGAGTTTGGCTGCTATTGAAAAGAAAATATGTGCGAAGAAGAAGAAGACGGCGCACTTAGTTTTTCTCGCTTTTGTGGTTAGGTATTACGTACAAATATAAATTCTGGTTTGGTGCATTTGAATCCCTCCTCCCCAGCACTGCGACTACTCCGAGCACCCCTTCGAACCACACGTCGCACCAGTGGCCAATGCTTTGGAGCAACATCTAATGGCATTTCATGCCGCGCGTCGGAAAGCCGTTCCGTTGCATTCGTGCCTTGTTGTACTTTTCCAAGCAGCTCTGTGTTTTTTTTTTCCCCATTCGCCAAGCTCTATGAATTGTAGTAAATCTGAAGTTGATAGTTATATTTGTTGTTTTTGTATCTATTCGACTTAATTTCTTGCCAACGACCACATCAGTGATTCATTGCATTTGCTTGGCGGGCGGTCGGTCGGTCGGCCGGTCGGTCCGTCCGTTGGTTGGTTGGCTGGTTGGTGGTTGGTGCATCATGGAATGCGTAATGCACGTTCGCCAACTTGGCATTGCGCGATGCCTCAGGTACCGCCGACCGACGTATTGTTGGTATTACACAACATTTTGTCAGCCTGGGATGGTCAAAGTATAATCAATTTAGATGCAACTGTTCATTACATTTCACACCAATATCATTTCTTTCGATACGAAAGCATCGCATAACTAGTGCTGGAAAGATAGATGGTTACAAGGCAATGAGTATCGCTTTTCCTTTCTGTCATTCGCTTGTCATCCTTTATTTTGTCGGGCGATTAGTCAAAACGGCTGTTGGTCTAAAAATGTCCTTTTCCATGTGGACGGACACAAGGTGTCGTAAAATTCTCAAGTACAGAGGACTGCCTTTCCAACAGGCTTTTATTTGTTTCATCCATCGTCACAAATCGTATTCAAAAATCATTTTTGCTTTGACGAAAGAATTCCACATTTTGGTTTGAATACGTTTGTCTTTTTGGTCAATTGTTAAGAAACGTAGTAACCAATGCGTGCAAAGCTTTTTCATGTGCATACATTCATGAATGATATCCTACTATTTTTTATTATTATTATTATTATTATTTATTTATTTAGACAAATTGTTGACATTTAAAACTTAAATCTTTTACATGCCGCATATAAAAATAAATAACAACTAATTAAATAAACTATAATAAACTATTACTATAATTACTAAAGTAATTATAAAGATATTAATTCAAAAATTTTAGATTATTTTACTGAGTCATCATATAAAACGGAATACAATTCAATTATTCGAGGATAAAAATACAAAAGAAAACTGTTTCAAATATATATAAAAATTATTAAGATAATAATGCCAAAAAATTTATATTGAAAGGAAAAAATTTTAAGAAAGTAATTAAAAATTAATTTAAGTTTTAGTAAAGGATAACAAGATCAGAAACAGGAGAGATAGAGTTAAGAGAAATAGATGAAGATTAAATGCTTAAAGTGCTTAGGGTTGGAAATTGTTTTAATGTTTCTTGGAAGTGAATTCCATAGTCTTATAGCACTAACGAAAAACAATATGACCTAAATATTTCTTTGAGATGCCTTTGATGTTAGCTATCATTCAATTTTCCTTTGCGGTCATTCAACACAGTTTCACTAATTTTTTGACTGTTTTCTGGAGTAACTTCCTCATTTGACTTTCCTGAACGTGGTGCATCAATTGTGTTTGTACAATCGTGACGAAACTCTGCAAACCAATATTTTACACAGTTGAATTTATATAGACATGGTTTGACTTCAACAGTACTTATTTCCAATTGGGAAGCAATATTTTATCAAAACACAAAAAAAAAAAGAGGTAGCGTCCCTTCGAAGGCAATAACTTGAGAACGCGTGGATAAAATGTCATGGAATTTTGGCTGCAATCTAATCAAAGTTGTTACTCTATTAAAAAAATATATGGATTTTTATTTTGTGGTGCCATCTCTGTGTCTAAGCGAATACATTTCAGCCAATGTAGTACTCATCGATAATATTATCATCGCTTGAGTCGCACAGTAGAGTGGAAATAGCTTGTGGAAAACATTTTATAATTCCATCGAATTTACTCCTAAAGGGGTCATATAAAAGTTAGTCTGTTATTTTTTCACCCTCAACATTTCTTCTGTTGAATTTTGCCACCCTTCTACAAAAAAGAGTTTCTACAAAAAATGAAGAAACATACTAAAAGTTGTTAATATCTCTTCCAGGATAACTCCCAGAAAGGTTAGATGAATGTTTTTTGAACACTCAACATTTTTTGAAACAAACTCAGCCTTCTGGGGGTTTACCCTATAAAAAACACAAATAGTTAAGTAAATTGTGGAATCTTATATATAAACTAGTATAAAAGCCTGTCCTACGACAAGTCCTCAGCACACTTGCTTTTTGGAGCCATTTGCCGAAAGCACTTTTTCTCTTTGTAAAACTTGATTTGTTATTAAATTGATATTTGAAAAATAGAAATGTACTTTAAATAAAACTTTAGGGGCGTCCATTAATTACGTGAGGCGTTTAGGGGGCTGGGGGGTTAGGCCGAATCTCACTCACTCTCACGTGGGGGAGAGGGGTTCTTGCAAAGATGACGTCATTTTTTATCCGCAAGAAACAGTGTCGAATTATGAAATAACTGGTTAAATTGAGTAAAACGTGTTTCTCTACAAAAATATAACTAAGTTTTACACAATAATATTTATATTTATACTTAATAGAAGCTGTAACCTGGCGCGTTGCTTCCACGCCCCCGTTTCCAAACACCCCATCAAATGTTATCAGTAAAACGGCATGTTTAAATTGTGGTCGAATACTGAATTCCAAAGCTGTGCGACCTATAACTCCAAAGCTATTCAATAAATCATTTAGGGCCATTTTGTTCACAAAGGGCATATATCTGTGGTCACAAGGAATAACGACTAAACTTAAAGTATCGTAAAAAACGATATTTTAACTGCACGAAATACGACCCATGTTTTTGAAATATATGAACTGTTACGAACAAAATACATGCATACATAAGTGATGATCAGAAATGCATATCTGCATACTTCCAAAAATTAGCAATAAAGTAAATTCCATATCGCTTTTTTACGATATTTTGAGTTTAGTCATTATTCATTGTGACCACAGATATATGATTTAATTCGGGGATAACTATCTCAAGGTTAATTTTATACCAAGCGTATAAATCGTGAGATAAAAAAGTGGTTTTGTTCACATTTTGTCCCGGCTTTATGCTTAGAGCATAAATTCGCTCTCAGTTTATATCGATTTCCATTGGAATGTTAGAGTGTTGCTCATTAATTAAAAAATGTGTGGGGATTTTTGGTTTATTTTTGCGGATTTGAGGGTTAGAGTGAACACTAGGTAAAAATGGATCGCTGATTTTGCATCTGATGTCAGAATTTCAAAATTCTACAATTTTTCTACACAGGGGCTGCCAACTAAACATTTTTTTAAGAATTTTAAACATGAAGGAACAGTATTGGGGGTTACTTCTTTCGAATCTGGTGTCAGAATTTTAAAATTCAAGATGGCGGATAAAATAGGGTCGCTGATTCCGAATCCGTTGTCACAATTTCAAAACTCGAAAATTTTTCTACACATAGGGCTGCCACCTAAAATGTTTTATTTTAAGAATTTTGAACATGTGAAAAGAGTATTGGGGGTCGCTGATTTCGAATCTGAAGTCAAAATTTTAAAATTCAAGATGGTGTATAGGGTTGCCACCTTAATTTTTTGTATTTTTATGAATTCGTGGTTGGCAAAAAAAAATGGTACACCAAAAATGTATCGCTGAATACGAATCCATGGTCAGAATTTCAATATTATAAAGTTTTGAAATAATAGGGTTGCCACCTAATAATATGTATTTTTAAGAATTTTTAACATTATTTAACAGTGTTAGGGAGTCACTGATTTCGAATCTGAAGTCAGAATTTTAAAATTAAAAATTGAGGATAGGGTTGCCACGTTCATTTTTTGTATTTCTATGAATTCGGGGCTGGCAAAAAAATGGTATGCCAAAAATGGGTCGCTGAATCAGAATACGTAGTCAGAATTTTAAAATTATAAAATTTTGATATAAAAGGGTTGCTTTTACTTTTGAAAATACATATTATTAGATGGCAGCCCTATTATTTCAAAACTTTGTAATATTGAAATTCAAGCCACGGATTCGAGTTCAGCGACCCATTTTTGGCATACCATTTTTTTTTGGCAGCCCCGAATTCGTAAAAATTTAAAAAATTAAGGTGGCAGCCCTATCCACCATCTTGAATTTAAAAAGTTGGGGTTCAGATTCGAAATCAGTAACCCCCAATACTGTTCCCTCATGTTTAAAATTCTTAAAATAAAACATTTTTAGGTGGCAGCCCTATGTAGAAAAATTTTCGAATTTTGAAATTCTGACAACGGATTTGGATTCAGCGACCCATTTTTACCCTTTAGTTCGCGCCAGCCCCGAATTCGTAAAAATTTTACCTTATCCAACATCTTCGAAATCAGTGACCCCCAAAACTGTTACCCTATGTTTAAAAATCTGTATTTTCAATATTTTGACACCAAGTAAAAAATATTAAAATGAGAGTGATGAGAGCGAATTAAAAATCTTAACTCACCAATTTTCACGAGTTAAATATTTCTGGGGTTAAGCTATCTCGCCACCATTTTATCTCCAGCTTGAAGAGTTAAATGCTTAACTCACTGTGAACAAATGAAAAACTGGAAAAATCATGTAATTAACTCGGGGATAAATTTATCTCTCTGTGAACACAATGGCCCTTAGTAACTTAATCATGAAAGCCATAACTTTTGATTGAAAAGAGATATTGGTATTTTCACATAAATTATTTTGGAGGCTTAATTTTTTTAAATATAAAAACAACATTTTGGAAAAAATAAATTTTGCGAAAAAAATCAAAATTTTTTTTTATGACAAAAACAGTAACATAATTTTTGCGCTTAACTGGAAGAATTTTTGCAAATAAATGCTGTGTCATATGAAAGGTAGCCAAATGTGCAATTTTTAACTGATTTAATTTTTACAGCAAAAACAAATAGTTGAGTTGTTTGATTTGCTCGACATTTTCTCATTGTTAACTGAGCCGTTTCATCTTTCTTCTTGTGTTTGTGATGCACGAAGTCCCCAGTAAAAAATATGCGATCGCTCCCATGAGGAGCAACAAGGGAGCGCTCTTTTGCTGTTTTATCAACACCGGCGTCGTGAAGTGCGACCAGCCAACGGTAATTGCGTTTTATCCATCCGCTCATGCAACTGACGCAATTAAAGTACGTTTTTAAAAAGAATCAAAAACGATTCGTAATTTGTAATGGCTTTTATATAAGATTTGGTCAAGTAATTTCCTCGCCACCTTAATGTCTTGAGCAGTCTACTTAGCTAGGGAAGCCTAGCTTTCGGAGTAAACCTATATCCCAATAAAAAAATGTTCCTTTGTTGATCCATTTGGATCATTCATTGATCGCTCCTTTTGAGCTCCTCTGGGATGTTAAAGGGAGCGCTACCCTTCCTAAGACATGCAATGTTAAAAGAGAACACAAATACACCTAGCTTGGATCAATAAGGAGAACTCCCAGAACGCTCATAGGATGATCCACCTTTTTACTGGGTCGTGCCATACTAACACGGCGCTGTTCTCGTACGATTTCTTGTTTATCCGTATTCAATTGATTGGCGATATTCCGAACTCTACTTGTATTACGGTTTCGATGCGAAAGATTAGATTTTCTGGGGCGCGGCATTGTGAATAACACTGAGAAATTAATGTCATACGAGCAATTATGGAATTAACGATACATACATGTGCACAAATGTCATAACCTCACAAAATAAAAATTGTCGTTGGCAACTTACCGTTTGAAAATAGCATTGCACACGAAATGATCAATCGGAATAAAATGAACAGCGAGTTCGTATTGATTTTCAAAGTAATGCAGCTACAAATTAAATGCACAATTCGAAATCAACATTTCAATTGATTGGTGATGCGCACGCAATCACAAAGAACATAACCATTCACAACTGCACTTCATAAAACTCAACTCACCTCTATGAAATCACTTTTCGCTGGTAGTTTTAACAAAAAAACGTTTCAAAAGAATCTATTAAATCAAATTGAATTTCAATAACTGTCGAAAGCTGATAAAAATTTGTTAAAACTTAAAAAATTCTGACGGATTTAAAATTATGTTTGTTTTTAATGTGTGACACTAAAAATTATCATCCAGAATGCGTCGTAAAGTAGCTCCATACAAAATGTATGGGAAAATGAATTTTTTTCATATTTTTTTTGGGGGATTTTCGGGATTTTTTTTAAGTATTCTTCCTGTTTGGCCGGAGACCAGTTCGAATTGGCATGAATCATCGAAATCGGTCCAGCCGCTCCTAAGTTATAAGCGTAGTAACTAACACTACTCTCTTTTATATGTATGAATTTATATTAAAAATTTAATACAATGAAGCATATTTTCACTGAAAACACGCATTTTGAACCATCTCACGAGAGACTAGAGGGGGGGGGGGGTCATAAAATCGCAAAAATCACCTCACGTAATTAATGGACGCCGCCTTACGTATTGAAGCAGTGTTGAAAAGGTAGTTAGATCAAAAACGTACTATTGTAAAAACCTAATACTGTCACTGATAAGTATCAAATATATTTTCTGTGCATGCTTTCAGGCTGACCATTTTTGAGAACAGTACTTTACTGTCAAAACATAATTACAGTTTGAGAAATACTGTGTGCGAAGCAGCATGTTTGTCTTTTATGTATTAAGATTAAGATGTGCATACTTTCAGGCTGAACAGTTTGAAAGATATTGGGCACGGAGCAGCGTGCTTGCCTTTTATATATTAAGATAGGCGTAGCAAAACAGCTTAGTACCATTTTTCCCGTGTTTCTCACCCTATTTAAACATTTTTTTAAGGGCCTCCAGGTGTTTTTCGAAAAACAAAGGCCACTTTTATAAAAAATTTTTTAAACTTGATTTTACTTTAAACCAAATTTTTTTACATTATTAAAGTATAACTATCCCAGATTTATCCCTGACAGTTTGGTCTATAAATATTCGTCGATGAGGTAGAAAAGTGCAATGCCGCCAAAGTATTTTTTGGAACCGGTAAGCAAGTGGGATCAAAAACTACTCATCTGATTACTACCAAATTGCCTACACTTACTTATGGACTCATTAAGAGGCAGTCAATCCACTGTCGATCAAACATAAACAAAGCTTGCTATTCATGTTCCTCCCCTTTTCATTTTCTGAAGTGATGTGAGAGCTATAAAAATGTTGGTTTGATTGTCAGACATACTGACTTAGCTTGCTTGCAATAATCGGCAGAGTAGTATAATTTACCGATCCTGCCTCGCGAGGGTTCTACGTGGTCGACAATGGCTTAATCGTTCAATTTTTTTTTTGGATACATAGTTTTAGATTTATAACCTAAAACGACCTCAATTTCTGTGCACAAAAAATTAAAATTATCTCTCTAGACCCGCCATTTTGCCAAAAATTAATGTTTTTCAAGAAAGATGTAAGAACTCTTTACTAAATCGAAAACAATTTTTTTTAGATGAACCAGCCTCCAGTCATTTTGCTTACCGCAAATTTAAGATCTTCCGCCGCATTGCACTTTTCTACCTTATCGACGCGTATTTTTTGTCCATACTTTACTATTGTAAATAAATTTTGGTATAAAATAAAATAATGGTTAAAAAAACTTTTAAAAAATGCCTTTTGTTTTTCGAAAAACTCCCGGAGGACCTTAAGGCCAGCAAAACATACAAAAAATTTTAAAATCAACATTTTTAAATAACGCTAAATTTTTTCAGAAACATCATGAAAATATCATGTGAATATTTTTAAGCAAAATTCGAAGCCGTTGGAAAGTTGAAAGCTTCGAAAGTTTAAAAGCTGTAGTCGGCTTCCATCAAGCCCAAAACTTTGAAAGTGTTTTTCCCAAAACTGTATTTTTATAAATATGCATCATAACTCAAACAAATTTCAACCAATCGATTCGAAATTTTGCACACATATACTTTACAATATTTGCAAAAATATGCCAGAGATTGATTTTTGAAAAAAAATTTTATTATAAAAGTTATACTTGTCTTTTAATAAATTTACGATTTTTTTTTATAACGCCATTTTTGGGCTCAAGAGAATGTAACGTAGATATAAAAAAATAGTTTTTGCTTTATTTCATAAGAATACCGTAGACGCCAATAATATTTTTTGTGACCTTTGTCCTGAAAACTGAGTATTGAAAGAATATTTTTTAAATAAAACCTAAACAATTAGAGATGGAAGAACATGGTGGAAGAGGAAATTTTAGACATTGCTAAAATGTAAAAAAACATTTTTCGCTATTTCTTACGGACAATCAACAATAAGCATTTTTTATGTTACATGTCTGAATATATATTGTGATGTTAAAATTTTTTCAAATAGAAATATTTTTACAGCAAAATTATGACGATACCTCTGAAACTGTAGCTTTTCTCAGTCAACGCATTTTTGTATGAAAAGCTCTTGGTTAACACTGAGCGGCAAATTGAAAATAGAAATAGTCGTTTTTTTCTACTCTTTCTACACTCACCTGAAAATGCTAGCGAACTCATGAACACACGAACACAGTGTAGGTCAAAATGAAAAGGTCGGCTTTCGACCACAGGCCAACTCTAGTATAATAAAAATGTCTTTCTAAATGATTTGTAGAGGGTTCAAATGTATGAGTTGATCTTAGTTTTTTCATTCCCAATAGTTATTCTTCCCACAAAAAACACAAAAAATTAAGTAAAATAGTTTATAGAAAGCTCCCATGAATCCCTAAAGGGTTAAAAGTGCTAGTAACTATTTAATCAAAAATTCAATAGGATATCATTTGCATTTAAATTCTACTCTATTTACTATTTTCATTATGCGCTGAATAATAAGTGTGATTTATATTCAATTCTTTAAATTTGAGGCGATGCATCCCAGCAGCGGATTTGCCAGTGGCTACCATAGAACTAATACAGAATAAATTACCAGGTAAGGAAGCATTACTTTTTTCAAAAAGTAATGCGTCTGCATATAGCAGAAGTAATTAACTCATACCTCATTACCTGTAATGTAGCATACAAGGAAAAGTAATGCAGTGATTTTTATAACTTAATACAAGTAGTATGTTACTCCATAACTTCTAGGTAATGCTGAAGGGAGGCGATCACTTACCTCCTATCTCATTCAATGTTAAATGTAAGGCCTTTTATGCATAGTAAGGTAATATAGTCGGAAGTAGTGGTCATTACAAGGTAATTGATGCTTCATATATTCGGAATATATTCCATCCGCTACTGGGATATTTCTGTGATTATGGATAAGTATAAGAACAATTAAGTCATAAATATAATGGTGAGTACACTCGAAACATGAATCGCAAAAGTAACATAACCAGCCTCATCACTGAGTCCCGTTGTAGTACGATATCGTAGAAACTACGAAAAAGGCATCAATGTGTTCTTTCGTAGCGCCATTCGTAGATTTTTAAAATAATTTCTTACGACGTGTTTTGGTTGTCGGAGAAAATTTTGAAATAAAATTCAGGAAGAGTTACCACTTTTACTGTATAAATTTTTATTAACACGTCGTCACAAATTACTTCAAAAATCTACGGAACGGCGCTACGAATGAACTCAGTGATGCCTTTTTCGTAGTTCCTACGATATCGTACTACGACAGGACTCAGTGATAGGTCTTAATATTAGTCTTAAGGACATGTTCTCATGAAAATCGACCTAAAAACTCAATTATTTTTTTAATTTTTCGATAGCTTATGATGTGCAGAATATGTTCTTAAAGTCAGTTTGACCGATAACGATTGTATAAAAAGTTATCGCATACGAAAAGAACACATATTTTCATAAACGCACTCGAAACAATCGTTAACCAAATCTCAAAACGCTTTTTCTGAAAAATCATGTATAACAAACTGGTCATGGATATCAAAAATCATGGATATCTCAAGAACTACTTTATGGATTGACTTGAATTGTTATTTTAAAGCTGATAAAACTTATACGATCCCTACCCTAAACAAAATGCTACTTAAAATTCAAATGCCCGCCATTTTTATTATTTAAGCTTCAATAAATATAATATAATTTATAAAATTGTTTTTTATATCAGTAACATGAACCTGTGGAATGGAGACCGTTTGGGTACCTTTTTTTTTCAAAGTGACGTTTGACGGCGTATTGACACTTCACATTACATTTTTATGAAACAACAAAAATATTTACCTACACACTTTAAGACTCAATAAATAACTGAACTGAATTTACCTACACTTTAAGACTCAATAAATAACTGTCAAAAAACTCAAGGTGTTAATTAGCTTCCTTCTGTGAAAAAAAATATAGAACATCACCGTGTTTTTCGACCTTTAGATGAGAACCTGCCTTTTAAGAAACCGAATTGGTGGTCACTCAAGCCCTTGAAAGGACTTAGATCGAGCTTCTTGTGTTTAATTTTTGTTGGCTTGCTTGGAAATGTTTAAACACAACTGATCGATAGTTGAACCGACAAGTTTTATGTCGGCTACGAACTTCAAAAGTAAAATTTCTCAAGAAGCTTTTTCACGGCATTGCTTACCCTCTGAGGCTTGCCTTTGTCTTCTGAAAGATGGTGGCCGATCAGAAAAATTCATTACCAACCAAAACGATACCACCGGGTTTGTAAAATTTGCATGAAACAGTCACGGTCGCTACTGTGTATTCCTCTTTCTTATGTTGATAAAAATTAAACTGCAGAATCTGGTTATAAAAATTGCAAAATAAAGACATAAATAACTTTTGTGGGACTCAATAAAATCAACGATTCCAGAGTCAATTCTTATTATTTTTCTACTCTCTGAATTGCCTGACAATTCAGTGCATAATCAGTGCTTATAATTCTGTGTTGATAAGCAATAATCGCTTAAGTCGGCTTAAGACAGAACTGAGTTATTGATGTAGCTGTGCTACGCGTAAAGTACTATAAACACACAAAATCTGGAGCTTCTAGCCAAATGACTCTAGCCAAAGTTTTGTCACGAAAATAAAAGACCCTTTCAAATAACTTATATGGCGATTGAAAAATTTGAAGCAAGATTTCTAGAAACTTTGAAATTAGACTTAAGCTCTTATTGCTTATCGACACAGAATTATTGTTATCGATTTATATTCTATTTATCTAGAATACATAGGCACGTTGTGAGAAAAAACTATGTATATAACTCTTAGATTCCTAATCAAATAAATACTTTTCAGTTTTTATGAAAATAAGTTTTTGTTAATAAATAAAAAAAAAGAAACAACGATTCATCTACCAAGTTTTTCATTACGTAATAAGTGTAAGAGGTAGTTTTTACGAATAGTTAGCAGAATTTAATAACTTAATTTTAAAATGACCGTCAACTTACCTTATCTGTTGAACAAATGTTTTAATCGCTGCTTTTGTTTATATTTAAAAATATGTAAAATGCGATAAATGCTGTTAACCAGATTTCGACGTCATTCATAAATGAAAGCAATTAATAATCAGTCATTTTAATTAAGCAAGGCATTCACATCTTGCCACTTTCAGTGGACGCGAAACTCCACGTTTATAATCCTTTGATAAGTTTTTTTTATTTTACATCTAATACGATAAATGTATAATGTCTGATTTTTGACATAGAAGAATACGCTCTTTTTGATCCTGGCACGCATTTATGTAAATTTCATGGAAACAACATCGAGTTTTTATTTTTGTGTCTGAAAAAACAAGAAGAATTAGAGATTATGAAAGGTCAGAGAAAAACAAAAATGCAATGAAAAATTTTTTTTTAATAAACATTATCTTAACAAGCTAACCAAAAAAAAAAAATGCCAAATTCTTTAAAAAACTATTAAAGATTATGATTTAATTTTTAAGTTATGAATACAGTTTCAAAAAGTATGAAATAATAGATCTGAATAACACGTTGTACGAGTTTTTGTACAAAAAAAAAAATACCCATATCAGGCACTGGTGTAGTACCTTCAAGATACTGTAGACTTATTTCATTGGCGGAGCAGGTCGTGCAATTGCTCTCCATGAAGGAAGCGACCGATTGAGTAAACACTGCAGTTAGTGCAGAGAAAGGTTACAGTTCCCAGTTGAATATTGACGAATTTTTCCTCTTCTTTCAATGTGTAAATTCAATTGCAAATCTTCATCGAACCAAATCGCCTCCAAATTCATGGTTTATTTAATATTGTGATTCACAAACAAAATTAAATAATTTCAAACCAAATCAATGCACTGTGTATAATTACACTATAATAGTCGAAAAAATGAACTTCGGTGAATCCTTTTCGAACTATTAGGGGGGAGTCCCCTGAGTGCGAAAGTACATTTGGAAGAGTCAGATTGGCTCCAGTTTTTGAGAAATCGGAAAACATTTTTTCAGGTTTTTTAGCCAACTTATAAAGATTTTATACAAATCTAAACGGCTCAACGGATTTTACTCAAACTAGGTATACATATTAAGTACATCCCAGCTTAAAATGTTACATACTTAGTTTTTGCCACGCCCCCTCTAAAGTTTTTCAACTGACGGTAACTTTGTTGGTGGCTAAAAATCCCTAAAAAATTGTCAAAAATCGTTACTTTTGATCGACATTAATGGTTTAAATTACGTGAAATTTTGAAAAAAAGTCAAAACATTCCGTAAAAGAAAGTTAAGAAAGCAAAAATAACTAATACAGTCGAATAAAATTTTTTTAAATAGCGCAGACTTACCTATATCCATGAAAAATGGATATATACGGATTTCTCAAAAACTGGAGCCAATCTGACACTTGCAAATGCACTTTCGCACTCAGGGGACTCCCCTTTAATAGTTCGAAAAGGATTCATCGAAGATAATTTTTTTTCGGGTCAAAAACTATCACAGTGTTATTAGATAGCCTTTCTGGTACACACATTTTGCAAAAGTATTTTGAATCCTTACTGCCAGGGCAGATTCTTTAAATGGCATTCAATAAACACAGTTAGGCTGAAAAAACACCAAGAAATTGCAAAAATTGAATGGTCTACTCGTAAAAATGTGATTTTTTAGGGCAACTTTTCAATACTTTCAAATCGATTTTTTTTTAATACATTAAAGCTACTTCAAAATTGACGCCAGTATATTATTAATATGCAAAATTAGCCGCTGAATTCATTTTCGAATTTAGATTTTTGATTAATATGAAATCGAAGCCAACAGCACCCCCAAACCATAAATTTAGTACTTTTTATCATAATTTTTCAAATTCATTCGTTCTCCACGTAAAAAAGAAAACACCTTTTTTTAAAATTCAATGCTCTAGGATTGTTGATAGTTTAATGTAGTTTATTAAAAAAAGTAAAAAAAAAGTTAAAATCGGATCATATTTGCATAAGAAATAATTTTTTTTTTAAGTATGTAGTCTGGTGTTATAGTTTGAAAAAATCGATGTATTCAATGTATTTCAAAAGTACAATATATTGAGAGTACACTGTACAATTTCAGACCAAAATTCAAAATATTAGCGAAGTTATAGCACATAGTCGAGAGCGCCTCATAATTGCGCGCTGTATACTCCCAGCAAACCATATCTCGGTAGAAAAATTTTATGATAGTCTGGCGATATCGTTACGATATCATAACACACAAATACGCGATATCATTCCGATAGTACAGTTAACAATAGCATTACGATATCATAACAATTTCTGTATAACAAATTTCTAGATTTCATCATGATAGTATCATTACGATAGAATTTCGATGTTGCAACGTTATCTATATTAAAAAAATACTAGATATCATCACGATATTATAATAACGATAGCATTGCGATATAGTAACGATATCTATAATAAATAGGTACTCGATATCATCACGATAGTATAAATACAACAATATCTAGATTAAACAAATGTTCGATATAATTTCGTTGGAACCGATATTTTAAAAAAAAAATAAATAAACTGGCCATTTCAGTCCTTGGAAGGACTTTGACCAAGCTTCTATTGATCAATTGTGTTGTGCGTGTTATTAAATGTTTGATCACAAATGACCGAGAACTGGACCTACGTGCTTTATGCCGACTCCGAACGGCTTAAATAACGGAACCGATATTTAGATAAAATAAAAGTCACTAGGACTTACCTATTTCCGTACGCTTATATTACTATGATGAGTAACCAAGAAAAAAAAATTTTAAATTTTTATATGAAAAAATTACAAGTACTTTCATATAATTTTGTATGAAAAAATTTTTAAAAAACATTTTTAAAAATAAATCATTTATTGTAAGCTCGCTGCTATTATTACATATTTTAAGCAAAAAAATTTTTTTAATCTATACAATAAAAAAAAAAAATTTTAAAAATAATATTTCGAAATTTCGTAAAAAAAATTTAGTATTAAAAACCTGTATTTTAAAACAGTACAAAAGAAAAAAACGAATCCACCGAAGACTAGCTTTAACCTAGCTTTAGCAAATTAAGCGACGATAAGTTAACAATTGCAATGGTCGAGTTGGTTGGTGGATGGTTATAATTTGCAAAATCGTTTCGATATCAAGGATTAATATGCTTTCGATATCGTTACTGATACTCGTAATTTTTATCATAACGATATCGTCTCGTGAAGTTCTCGATAGAAGTTATCACCTTTACGATATCATCTCGATATCGAAAAGACTATGAAACTTCGATATCGTTTCGATATAGCAACTAATATGTTTTCGATATCGTTTATGATATGTCAATTTGTATCGAAAACAGGACTTTTTCGATATCATAACGATATCGTCTCGTGTATCGTTATCGATAGAAATTATCACATTTACGATATCATCTCGCTTTCGAAACGATATCATTTGGTTTGCTGGGTTTTTAAAACTTTAAAAGCGGTTTTCTCAAAACAAAGTTTTTTTGATCAAATCTAAAAAAGTCTATCGATCCGATTAGACTGAAATTTCGTTACGTAACCCTACACGCCAAAAGCTCTCGCAGGTATAAGAACTGCCTTTTTATAACTATTTTTCCTTTTTAATACGTTTTTATTAGCTTAGCTCGTACAAATCTAGGAATCCATTTTTAACCAACTTCCGGATGAGCTAGAGTTTTGAAACTTAAAATGTAGCACAGAACTGGATGACAACACAATAATCATTTATTTTCTTGTCTGTACGTTTATTTGTTCGGCTAAAATGCGAAGTTATTTGATACATACATGCATACGTATTTAAAATCAAACAAATGTACTGAAAAGCTCATTGACATTTTCAAATTTCAATAATTCACAACTGAAGTGAATTTATTACCTCATTTAGAAAAAGTTTTGATATAAGTTTTGTAGCTCATAGCGTAAAGCGATTGATTTATAACCACAAGGTAGTGAGTTCGAGCCTCAACAACGTGGATGGATTTTATTTATGAAACAAATTTCAATTAAAAAAAAAATTGTAAAAAAGAAGTTTAAATAATTTTTTTTATTTATTTTATAAAAAAAGTAGATTGATTTATTGCTATTTAGAATATATTTCTTTGTGAGTTCTGAAGCTCAGAGCACAGTGCGCTTGCTTTTTAATCGTGAGATTGTGAGTTCGGGTCTTAACAATGTCAATGAATTTTTTCCAGTTTTTTTTGTTTCATTTTTAATATTTATAAAACAATTTCGATTTCTTGAACAAATTCTTTTGTCACCTTCAGTGGTGAATTTTTAAAGTTTTTGACAAAGACTAAAAGTCAGAAAATAATTATTTAAGTAAAATAATTTTTTTAATTTTTTTAACTAACTAAAAACTATGAAATCTCAAAAAAACGTGGGGCGCATTTTTTTACTTAAATAATTATTTTTACTCCAACTTTCAACAAAAAATTCGATTTTGTAAAATTTTTTTTTAGAACTCTGTCACTTTGTTATTCTTTGAAAATGTTTGAATCAACTATTATTGCTTAAATGCATTATTGGTTTGAATGAACTTCACCATCTGCTGTCCCAATTTCAATATCACAATGATTGGAAAGTTTATTGAGTATCGCCATTTATGGTATTTGTCAGAGACTCTCGTCGCATTTGCCTTCTTCAATTGACGCAAGAACGCAAAGATTGTTGGTAACTGCGGTTACTAGAAAAGGTGATGACAGAAAAATGTAAGAAAGCGATTGATGTTTAAAATTTGAGCATTGATAGATTCGTTACGTCAAACACTTACAAATTTTTTGGCAAATTGCTTGCGAGCGTTTAAAATGAAGCTGATCTCAAGAGATTTTTGAGAATCGATTCTAGCCGCTGGATTTACAACAAAAATTACTGTAGCTCCGAGAAATTTGTGGAAAGCATCAAAGTCGTAACGATGCTGCCGAAAGCGCAATAAATTTAATAGCAAGATTTAATGACAAATTTACTACCACAGAAAGCGAAAAGCAAATGGTTCTGCAAGTCGCAGACGAACATCAAAAGCTTGTTCCTTATAGAACAATGAAAAAGGACTTCATAACAAATTTTGCAGAAATCGGAGTAATAAAAAAATCGTATATCCGGCTTAACAGAAAAAAAATTTTTTTGGGCAAATATAATCCGATTTTAACTTTTTTTATTTTTAAATAAACTACGTTAAATTATCAACAATCCTAGAGCATTTACTTTTAAAGCAGTAATTAATTAACTTCCACTGATTCGAAGTAAAAATACTTCCACTGCCGTATTTTAAATTATTTGATTCTTGAATGTTGTATTATTTTGATGATGCCACTTTTATTGGTGGCGGTTTTTATCCACATATTTAACATTCGAAACTCACAGTCCTTTTTATTTATTAAAGCTTTTGTGCACAACATTGTGTTCAAACATTAATTTTCTTGGAATTTAAAAAGGTTTTACTATTATGATTACGTAATTTTGTATTTTCAGTTTTTTTTTTTAAATTTCAAACATCGAGTAGATAGTTAAAATTTGAAGTCATTGGTTCATTTTTGCGGAATGGAAGGAGATTTTATCGTTTTGATAAACTCACTTTGAATGGGAGGTAGACTTGATTTTTATTCGACTTTTACAAATTTCATACTTGCAAAATTTGGAAGTCACTAGATTAATTTTTGTGAGATTTTGGTAACCTCACTTTGTATGGGAGATAGCCGTGGTTTTCATTCGATTTTTCCAAATTTCATATTTAAAGTACATATTATTTGTTAAAACTTAAGCATAATACTATGTTTGCTTGCGTGAAGTTACGCTGGCAACATCAAATTATTTGTTGCGTGAGATTTCTGACATATAATTTGGTGCGAGGAGTTTTGTTTGCAATGTTTCTCAGAGAGACTCGAAAAGTGAGTTGGGCAATTTCATATGATCTCTCTCTTTTCACTTAAAATAAATGGGCACTACAATTAAATTGTCGTGAAAAAATGTTGCGATAATTTCACGCTGCGGAACAGAGTACCTCTCTAACGAACATTTAAAAATTTCGCAGCTGTCATTTTCTGTACAGAGATTTAAGTGGAATTTAACATGAAACTGAACAGAGTACTATCAGAGTATTATTAACAGAGTATTATTTTATGTGAAAAATTTGAAATCATTAGATTAGTTTTTGCGGAATCGAAAGAGATTTAACCGTTCTGGTAAACTCACTTTGTATGGGAGATAGACGTGATTTTTATTCGTTTTTTACCAAATTCACTTAAGATTGATCAAAAGTCGATATGATGGTAAAACATTACGGCCATTTAATAATATAAAACTTATTTAAACATATAACATAAACACATTTTTTCGGCTAATTAAATTCACGCCGACCAACCTCATATTATTCCTCTGAGGGTAAATTTTTCATTTTTATCAAAAATTTTCATATCCGTGATCATACAGCTTTCAGGATTAGTGGCTCCTCACCTAGTACAAATCGTGCATAATGTAAGTTTGGAAATGTCCATATGTAAATAGGCGTAGGCAAAGAAGTATGATACCATTTTCTACCGTGGTTCCCAACCAATTTGGATTATTATTCTTTTAAATGAATAAGAACCATATTAATTTTGTATAAATAAAATATGTATCTATTTTTAAACATAATTTCAAATTTTATTCATGGCCCCCTTTGGCAAATCCTAGCTACGCCACTGATTTATTGTTATGTTCAATGTTTGGCAGACTTAAAAGGTTATTTAAGAAAATTTCGACTCTTAAAAATTTGTTTACTTCAACAATCAACAACAAATAGCCGTTCAGACATGACTCAATAGCAGTTATCTTTGCACTGCAAAACGTCTCGTCGCATAGCTTATAGTTAACCGAAACACTAAACAATACTCTAAGCAAAAGCTTTTATTTTAACGCAAACGTTTATGAAACCCTAAGCTTTTCTCTCTCTCTCTGTCTCTCTCACACACACTCAGCGATTTAAATACACACTTTGTGTGCTCAATAATTATTGATAATGCTTAAGTATTGCCTTTGTGTTCAAGATTCAAAAAGTTTATGAAGATATCCTTGAAAATTTACTTCCTGAAACGCGAATAATATGAACAATGAATATTTTTATTTTTGTATTTTACTTTGAAGGCTGGTTGAAGCTCATTATTTTGTTTTCTATTTGCTACTCTTTGTGTTTTTATTTTAGTTTATATAAATGTACACGTATTAATCACTCTACTATAATAATTACTTGTTTATCTAATAAGCTGGTTAAGTCTGCGCCTATAGACTGAGATGTCCCGAGCATGTACGTTTATACAAAAGTACAGATGTGGATACAAGGATGTTTTTCTCAAATTAATTGCTATGAATATGATAAATATGCTTCAGATTTTGACATCTGACTAAGAGCTGTGAGAAGCTAAAAAAAGGATATGTAACAGATATATATATACTAAACTTAGTACTAGACCTTTAACTATACTTGAAATACTTCACAGAGGGGAGTATTAAAAGCAATATAAGGATTCCCAATTGTTCATGTTACACAGGTCTATTAAAATTTTTTTTTAACATCCTTTAAATATGTTAAAAAACATTATCCACCATTAACTTCATATTCATACTACCGAAACGTTTAACGTTCGTAATGACCAGGGCTTGGATTTTGATAACCTCAAAAACTGCAAAAAATGACATTAAAAAATTGACAGAAATGACCTAAAAACTGCAGAAAATGACCTTAAAACTGACAAAAATGACCTAAAAAAAGCAAACAATTCAATAAAAAATAAAAAAATATAACCCTTTAAAAATAAAACATTACTAAACTTATAATTTATTTTATATACTTTTTATATATAGCATTATAGTATATTACAAGGTACATTTTTGAGTTATTAAAATTGAAAGAACGTCGATTGTCTAGCAAAATGGTTTTGTAAACAGAAAAACTCATTTCTACTTTTGAACTGACGAGAGGAAATTATATAAAAGACGATATGTCATCGAATGAATGTAAGTTCCTCTTCTAATTTCATAGTACTTAAATTTTTAGCCCTCTAAATTTCAGCAATAGAGCATAAAAATAGAGTTAATTAAAACTAGCATATCCTGAGATTTTATATATTTTACCACGCGCAGAGCTTTTTTCATTGAGGTCTATAAACACAGCTACTCCTTTTTCTAGAGGTAATGTTTTTGATTCAAAGGACTCTATTGTTAAGGGAATATGTTTAAAAATATGCATTTTTACAAATTTTAATACGAAAAAAACAAAAACAAATTCTATTTAAATTACTCTAAAATGACCTAAAAACCGAAAAATGTTCTAAAAATTTAAAATGTCAAAAAATTACAATAAAATATCTCAAAAATCGCTTAAAATTACCAAAAAAAAGCCCTCAATCTAGTAAAAATGACCTTAAAACTAAAACCGATGAAAAACAATGATAAATTACAAAAAAATTACCTAAAACTTTTTCATATTTGGAACTAAGGAAACATAAATGGACGTTCCAGATAATCAGGAAATGTCTCAGAAGCAGCAGAACAAAGATGACATGTCATCGAAATCCTAGCTCTGCTAATGACATTTGACCGGTCATTATGATAACACTACATCATCTGCTTTGAAACATAAAAAATTCCTCAAAGAATTTTTTCTTTGCTTTAAAAAGTTATTAAAGGTTCTAAAGCGTAACATATACGTTTTTGCTTCTTAATTGCTTAATATTGCCGCAAATGAGAACAACTCAAATGTTTCTTCTGAATCATGATTTATTTATTTGTTATAAACATTTGTCCAAAGCATGCAAAAATGTTTCTTAAATGTAAACATTGGATTAAATAATATTAACTTCGATAGTATTTTAGTTTGAGTTCATATTTTAGTTTCCTGTAAAATATAATACAAGTGGATTATCCTGCCGTTTATGACCATGACATTGAACTACTTTCTGAGGTACCGTTGAGGTAGTGTTAGTTTTCAACCAAGTATAGTGAGAAATTTCAAACTCGAAAGTAATATATTTTAAAGCGACATAGACAAAACAGTTTAAACATAATAAGTTATAAATGCCAACTATACTGATCTCATAAGCTGCAAAGGTCTTAGCTGTGCGTAAATGAATATCGTTTGCTTAATGTATTTAAAGCTTTTGTAACCATGACAGAACGAGAAGGTCACAATGCTCATTATAGCCAGGGGAATGAAAACAAAATACATTATTATATATATATATTACTTAAATGACGCACTAATACAAAGAATCATTAAAGCTTTCAAGCTTCTCTGAACTGAATACTGAACTGCGAGATTATCGCTCGCAGAGAACTTTTATAGTTCCGTAAGTATGCACTATAAAGATTCAGGAATGCTTGCGTATAAGACTCACATACTTACACTTCAAAAAGTAGTTGTACTCAAGAAAAAAGTAGTTCTTATCTTTTAACTATATTTAGTGAAACTTAAACTTGCAATTAGTATGACTTTACTTTTTACTAAGAGTAAAAACTAACCTCAAATTCAATCAATCTTTAAGGAATGACTTAACATTTTTTTTTATATCGTATGAATTTCTACAAAATTGGGTGCGTTCATGCTAAAACGTTATTTTATTAAAAAATTAATTATATTCAAATATTTACTGATGAGAGTGTGGCGAAACGTTTAACGTTTCGGTAGTATAAATATGAAGTTCATCGTGGAAAAATATTGTATTGCGCATATTTAAAGGATGTCTAAAAGAATTTAATAGACCTGTATAACATGAACAAAAGGGCATTCTTCTAGTTCTTCGAATACTCGCGTTTATGAATGTGGATAAAATGCAAACCATTATTTTTAACTAGTATCTTTGTTAGGGAAAAGTAATGAACTGCAGTATGAATTTTCTTTCAGGTGAGTCCACCATATTGTCCTTCTTTAAATCTAAAAATTCAATTGTTTCTTCCTAAAATTGAATAAAATGTTTATACGGATACATGCAACACAAACATATTTTTGTATTCTAACAATACTTGTAAGCAACGCACTAAGTATCTTAGTTGATATTTTTTGCACAAACTGAATTTCAAACGCTAACTCTCCGATTTTAATGAGCTTTTTTATGTGATAGAGACAAAATTCTAAGGTTGACGTATTTTTTATATCTTCTAAGTTCAAGGTTAAGGCTAAATTTCAAAATGGCGTTCGAAAATTTGCAAAAATTACGTTTTTTCGCATTAACTTTAATTTTACATATTGAAACATACACAAATTAGGCACCAAATGAAAGGTGCCAAAATTTCACGTCGTTTGGTGTATATTATAAAACATTTTTTGTTGTTGTTTTTTGTTGATGTTGATTTTAACAAATTTTTACTCATATTTAGGGTATTCACAAGGTGTGCTATCATGTCATATGTCCTAAAATTTTACAATTAAAATTTACAAGATAAATAAATGCAAATAAGAAACAGATGTTTGATTACGACATTTCAATAAACATAGCTTTCAGAGCTGTAATACATTAGTACTTTTTTATATGGAAGGCAACAATAAAATGTTTAAACTAGTTAAAAATCTTAGGACAATATGATATTATGACATGATAGCACACCTTGTGAATACCCTAATTGTATTGATTACGTAACAGTTTCTTAACCATACTTGTCTATGTGAATCCTTATATAATTAGGATGATAACTAATCATTTTTATTTTTTTTTTTGTAATTTATAGTTTTTTAATTAAAATTAATTTTTTAAAAATGTACAGTTGTGTAAATATTGCTTATTAAATGTAATTATTATTTTAAAAAAGAAACAATATGGGTATCAAAAATTTTGTTTTTTTTTAGAATAAACTTTTTGCATTCAAATTTAACGGTAAATGTTAATATTTTATAGGGCAGCCATATAAAAGTGGTTTTATAGTTACATTTTATTCCCACAAAACACCTTAAATTTCTTAAAAATTTTCATATTAACTATTTTAAATATATTTTATGATAAACAATATTATTTAAATATATTTTCTGAACTTTTTTCAAAACTTATAAATTTAATTTTTGTTTTCTTGCGAAAATTCTGAAAAATCTACCCTAAAATCAAAATGATATGTTTGCTAGTGAATAGCTGTTTCAATATCTAATGGATTTGCTCCATTTAGGTTTTAAATAATACTTTATTTAATTTAGATTGAGAATATGTCTTGTAATTTGTTTTTCACTAACTCTACGTATATATATATTTTACGTATATATATATAAATTTCTTAAATAAGCTTATAAATTATTAAATTTTCCCAAAAACCAGCACTAAATCCAATTTTTTATATTTTTTTTTTTAATACAAAACTTGCGATTATAGCGTTTTTAAATGTGCCATTAGAAATTTTGTGTCAAAGTACATAAATTTGCACAAAAAATTAAAAATACTACAATATTCATTTCAAACAAGGGTTTTTCTTTAAAAAACGACATTTCAAGCTTATTTTAGATTTTTTTGTAGGCATGTAATGAAATAAATATTTTTTTTTACATCAAAATTATGCACATAACTTGAAAAGTGTGGAACTTCTTTATAACAACAAATGCTTAACCCATTAACTGCGGCTCCCAAACGCTTAATACGATTTTTTTAAAATATCATGTGCTTTCTTATATTGATCAAAGGAACTACCACATCAAATTTGAACTTTCAATAGCAAGTATAGTTGGTAAATTGACTTTTATATTTTTTTTAACTACACAATTTTTTACAAATGATAATAACACAAATTTTTCTGATTTTTAATGTTAATCACTTTTGACTTTGAAAATGTAATAGTTAACGTAAAAATTTCTTGACACACTCCAAAAAAAAATTTATAGCTCTATGTGTTTTTAAAGTAACAAATAAAAAATTAAACACTTAGCTGTTACCAATCCTGAGATATGATCAATTCTGTAGAAGCATTTTCATGGGTAAAAAATATCCAACCGCGTTTAATGGGTTAATACAAAAGCATTTCATATGAAAACAAAATGACTTTTCAAGGTAATTTAAATTTTTTTTTTTGTGTAAGTAATGAAAACCATTCTGTTCTTTTGACAACAAAAACATTCGCTTATTCATAAAACTATGGAAATTCTTAGTACAATGTATTTCTTTGAAATTGCCTTAGAATGAAAAAAATAAACAATCCGAAATTAAAAATTTTGAATTTTGATGTAAATATCTCCGTTGTTTTTGAATATATTTCATTGATTTATTTTTTCTTTAAAAGCTTAATAAAATGCCTTGACAAAAACTCAGTTTTTCAGTTTTTACTTAAAAAATATACCAAAAGTAGTTTTTGTTCTAAAAATAATATAAACTCAAAATCGCGTTTTTGGTCACCTATCCTTTGCCACTTTATTCATTAACAAAACTTTTCTCTTTTTTACATAAAAAATAATTAACTGTTTTTGTCATCAAAAAACAAGGCATCATCAAAAAACATCAAACCCCTTTGATTATTTCGGCAAAATTAAGTTTTTAAAAAAGTTCAGAAAATGTATTTAAATGATATTGTTTATCATAAAATATATTTACAATAGTTAATAATGAAGATTTTTAAAAAATTTTAGGTGTTTTGTGGGAATGTACATATAAAACCTCTTTTATATGGCAGTCCTATGAAATGTTAACATTTACCGTTAAATTTGAATACAAAAAGTTTATTCTAAAAAAAAAAACAAAATTTTTGATACCCATATTGTATACTTTTTTTAAAATAATAAGTACATTTAATAATCAATATTTACACAATTTTATATTTTTTTAAAATTAATTTTTAATTAAAAAACTTTAAATTACAAAAAAAAGGGTAACTAACTAATTATATAAGGATTCACATACACAAGTATGGTAAAGAAACGGTTACGTAATCAATACAGTATGAGTAAAAACTTGTTAAAATCAACAACAACAATAAAAAATGTTTTATAATATACACCAAACGACGTAAAATGTTGGTACCTTTCATTTGGTGCCTAATTTGTGTATGGTTCAATATGTAAAATTAAAGTTATTGCGAAAAAACGTAATTTTTGCAAATTTTCGAACGTCATTTTGAAAGCCTTAACCTTGAACTTAGCAGATATAAAAAATACGTCAACATTAGAATTTTGTCTTCTATCACATATCCAAAGCTCATTAAAATCGGAAAGTGACACGTGGAGACCTTTCCTTGTTAGTTCGAATGAAACGTTGAAAGTTTTTGTTTTTGACATGATTTGATTTAAACTTTGAGATATTTTGTATGGATTACTTTTAATCAATTTCCAGTGTAAAACGAGCCGATAAATATCAAATTCTTCTTATCTTCTACTACATAAATTAAGAAACATAATGTTGCTGATGAAACTTTTTAGCTTTTGAAAAAGCAATAGATGGAATAAGCATAAAAAAGTTAACTATGCTATTAAGAATATTCACTTTTAAGTGATAGATACACACACAATCCATAAACAAGTTTATGTATTTAATATTACATATCATGTTTCTTTTCTGTCAAAACAGAAAGTACATGTCACGGCCTTCAATAAATTATTCAAGTTCAAAGATAAAATAGTCAAGGTGAATCTTAGTATTCGGTGATGTTAAAAAACTTTATATTACACGATATATAACTGCTTGATATCGTAGTATAAAATACAAACATTTATCTACACTATATATGTATGAGAACGTATCGAATTACAATTTTTTTCGAATTTCACTTTCTAAGAGGTCACAAAAGTTTCATGGTTTTCAAAAAAAGGATGTCTTTCTGTCCCGCAAGAACAAAGTTGTTTTTTGAGAAAAATAGTAAAAATAAAGATCTCCAAATGCTTTGATTTTTGTAAGAAAAACTACATATGACTTAAAGCAAAACTGCATATAGACTTCAACTAACAATATTTTGCCAAACACGATGTCATTTTCGATTCTTAGTTTCAGTGTCCTATGAGAAGCATATTCTTATCTAAAGATACACTCGAGATAGCACAGAACTTTGGATTGTTATCCGATTGTCAAAATTTTGGTGGTATTGATTATAGTTTAACTATAAATGTATACTTGAGAAATGTATACTTGAATGCAATTTTGTAACTTTTTAAAATTCTGGAGAATCTGAAAGCAATTCGTACTTGAATTAATGGAATTTTGCCATGGGAGCTGGGCATGTCTCAAAATGCAGTCAAAATAGTGGACTTCACCGAACGAACGTGCTCCGAAGAAGGCGAAGACGGTGCTGTCGTCCGGAAAGGTTATGGCGACAGTATTTTGGGATAAACGCGGTTTTATCTACATCGATTACCTTCCACCGAAAAAAACGATCAGTGGCGAATACTATACAGCCGAATTGGATCGTTTCAACGACGCTTTGAAAGAGAAACGTCCCCATTTGGTAAAGAAAAAAGTGCTCTTCCGTCATGACTACGCACACGTATCTTAGTTAGTTAGTTTATAGGCGGCCCATGTGAACCGCGATCCATAGGATCTATTGTGCATGCCCTTAATTAACACTCCAGATTTAGGATTTTTATATATTTTAGCAATGTCTCTGGCTTGGTGTTCCAAATTGTTGACGGGGGCACTACTTCCTCTCCAAAATGGAGACGTCTTAGGCTGTGGATTGCTATGGACATTCACATAGTATGTGTTCAGAGGTTTCTTCTTCCTCCTCGCATAGTCTGCAGACGTCTGATTCAGAAAAACCCATCCTTTTTAAGATGGTATCTGAGTGAAAAGTGACCTGTGAAATAACTAGTTAGAATTCTAAGGTCTGCTTTGGTAAGCTTAAGTAGGTCTTTGGATTTTGCTTTACTGAAAGTTAAAAATGTCTTTGATTGCCTCTGCCCTCCAGTGTTGTTCCAGTCACACTCAAATTTCTTGTCTTCCCATATTCTTATTATTTCTAGAAAGTAGCCTTTGGCAAGGCTACAGAATGGTTTGGGTCCTGTAAGAGTTCAAGACGCTCCACGTTTGGCATGGCAGTCCACCCTTTCGTTGCCCTCGCTCGAATCCTTCGTGACTTGGAACCCACCATAATTCTATTTTATTGCTTTATTCAGGAGTGTTTAATAATTCTACGCAGTTAGAGACTAGTCTTGATTCAAGCTCGTAGGCTTGAAGGGCTTTTAAGGCCGCTTGTCTATCTCAAAGTATGTAGATGTGTGCCTTGGATTTCCTGTGGAGACATTCCCTGACACATACTTCAATGGCATATACCTCCGCTTGGAATATTGCCGGCGTGTATCCCATTGGAAGAGCTTTTGGAAATTGGGACCATATACTCCCGCTCCCGTTACTCCATTTTAAAGTTTTAACCCATCAGTGTACCATATGTGTGAGCCAGGATCGACTGTAAAGCTAACACTCCTCCATACTTGCCTATAGGGTAAAACGACCCTGTAGCATTTAGAGAAGTTTCCCTGTCTGGGATTTTTGAAAAGAGGTCATTTTCGAAGGTTTTGAGTATCTTCAGGTGTCTTAGACCTTAGGCCACCATGCAAGTGCTGCATACGTAACCATAGGTCTCACAATTGTTGTAAACGTCCAATAAATCATTTTCGGTTTGAGGCCCCACATTTTTCCATGTCAGCGTTGACAGGCAAAAAGGGCACGTGTTGCCTTGCCTTTAATGGAATCTAAGTGGGTGTTCCAACGGAGCTGCTTGTTAAAAATCACTCCTCAGTGCTTGAACTCATTTGAAAAGTCAATAACTTTTCCATCCAGGGTAGGTCTTACCAGATTTAGGCTCATTTTCCTGAAGAAGGGTACCAGAATTGTGTTGTCAGGATTTATGCTTAACATTTTTCCTTACACCACTTTGAAGTTTTATGGAGAGCACTCTGCATTCTGTCCGATATCGTCGGTTCATGACTGCCCAGACTTGAAATAACCAGGTCATCCGCATATCCTCTGGTGTCAAAACCCTGGTTGTTAAGAGACTTGCGATAAGTTCATCCACCACTAGGGTCCACAGAAGAGGTGAAAGTACCTCTAGTGGCAGTAATCGTGTTACGAATTCCACCAAGCGCAAACGTTATGATTCTGCTTTTCAGCATGATTAGAATCCAGTGTATGATTAAAGATACACTGTCAAAAACCCCTTGAATGTGCAAATATGTAGTCGCCATAGCAAAAATCCATAAATTTGACTAGGAACAGCTATCCATATTCTCCAGGTTTAGCCCCCTGCAGCTATTTCCTATTTCTGAGTCTGAAAAAATGAATCGGCAGTAAGAAATTTCGGTCGAATAAAAGACGAATTTGGAGTACCTTGATAAAAACATTTATTTGAAAAGAATAAAAAAATTTAAAAACGCTTAACTAATGGTATCGATTTAAAAGAAGACTATGTTTAGAAATAAAAAGCTTTTTCGACTAAAAAATACGTTTAGCTCAAAAAGGCACTGACTTAACAAATTGCTTTCGAAACACTCAGCTTACTTTGGGTACCATTCAGCTAGTTTTACAATGAATTATAACTCTTCCCAGCAGCGGATTTGCCAGTGGCTACCATAGAACTAATACAGAATAAATTACCAGGTAAGGAAGCATTACTTTTTTCTAAAAGTAATGCGTCTGCATATAGCAGAAGTAATTAACTCATACCTCATTACCTGTAATGTAGCATACAAGGAAAAGTAATGCAGTGATTTTTATAACTTAATACAAGTAGTATGTTTCTCCATAACTTCTAGGTAATGCTGAAGGGAGGCGATCACTTACCTCCTGTCTCATTCAATGTTAAATGTAAGGACTTTTATGCATTGTAAGGTAATATAGTCGTAAGTAGTGGTCATTACAAGGTAAGTGATGCTTCATATATTCGGAATATATTCCATCCGCTACTGGGTTTATATTTCAACTAGTATAAAAACCTATCCTACGACAGGTCCTCCGCACACTTCCTTTTTGGAGCCTTTTGCCGAAAGCACTTTTTTATCTTTTTAAAGCTTGATTTTGTATACACTTGATTTTTGCAATATACAAATGTACCACTTTAAATAACACTTTACGTATTGAAGCAGTGTTTAAAAATATGTTCAAGTGTAAAAGTGGAAAATGTCGAGTTTGGTAACAATCATATTCATACACAACTTTACAAACTGGCCTTGCAACCTTCATATACGTAGCAACTAGGTAAGCTAATCCCGAGATCCCGGATGATTTAAGCCTCTTTGAATCCCAATATTGTCTCTCAGGATCCCAGGATTTTGAAATAAAAAATTTATATTACAAATATTCATGTTATTGCAAACATTTCATTTTTAGTTGACATGAATATAGAATTAGAAAAACCTTTTATTGAGGTTGAAAAAGATTGTTAGGACGATGAGAGTAAATCACTGAAGCAAAGACTTTGCAAAGTTTTAGAAGAATTGCAACATCGGGAAGTAAGCTATGTATTTCAAAATTGTCAGATATTCTGACTTAGGAAATAATTTTTTCTTGTGATAAAGGCTTGCTTACGATTATCGTAAAACTATTTCTACAACTAGCATAGAATCAGAACGGTGCCTCTCATCGGCGGGTTTTGTTTGTAATAATATCCGATGTGCATACTTTCAGGCTGAACAGTTTGAGAGATATTGGACACGGAGCAGGATGCTTGCCTTTTATAAATTAATATTTAAACAATGTACACCGAGGCGTATGAGTTACATGTGTTTCTTAAGGTTTCGAATTATATAAAGGCAGTGCTTATCAATTAATGTCTTGACTAATATACAAAAAGTTAGATATTCTGATTTAACGCTTTTTGTAAAAAGTAAAGAAAAAATTTAGTCAATTAAACTTAGTATGTTTGAAAAGACTAAAAATTTACTCTTTAGTATGTACAGTGTGGGCCTTAGTAACTGTCGCACGTAATTTTTTAAATAAAAAACAATCGAGTTTGCATTTTGAGTCAACAGCATATTTATTTTTTGCAATGTTGACTAACATTAGTCGTCTTTAGGCTCAAATCTTTTTCTTTTAATTTTCTTCACTAGCTTTAAATTAAGAAACTTCAACACGCGGCACGGATGACTATTTGGTCCCAAATTCTCTGCGAAAGGCATTACATTTGTTCCATTTTTATATTCCTCAAATTTGTCAGTTTTCCAAACATGTATTCTCATATGCAAAAATCCAATGGATTCAGAACCGGAAAAGATGTATCTTTGCCCAGTTTTCTCCCAGAAACAGCACAATTTCTGCTAATCCGTTAACAAACATTCTTCAACAGATTAGTAGTTCTTACGTTTAGTTTTCGACCATATTTTTTTAATATTTTGACTTTGCCAGTTGCTTTTACCCCAGCTACAGTGCGTTGCACAAATCTGAGGTTAATATTCAGGTTTTGCAGCGACTTAACAATCTTACTTGCTTTTTTACACTGCATATAAAATTTTTGTATAAGTTCTCTTTAAATAAGCTTTTATTTAACTTGCTTCGTTCGTATGTATATCCTCAAAATTTGCAAGCCATTTTTCTACAACTTGTTGGTATCCGATTAAGCTGAAATTTAACATATATATGTAAGTCCAGTGACAATGCAACATTATGATAAAAATTTTTGCTACACCCCCTCTTACCGCCCACAAATCAATAAAAATGCTATATCTCCAAGACTACTGGCTCGATTCAGCTGAAATTTTGGTGGTAAATTTTCTTGAAGTAAAGTTCAGTATTTGCCAAGTTTTGAAAATTGAAGTTTACACAGAGGCAATGCAACTGAATGAGCATTAAGCGTATCGAATCACAATTTTTTTCGAGTTTCACATTCTAAGGGGTCTCAAAGTATTGCATAGGGTGGTCAAGATCTCCCAAAAAATATTTAGGAAAAAAGGGATATCTTACACTCCAGCAAGGAGAAAGTTGTTTTTGAGATTGTTTTTGAAAAAACAGTAAAAAAATAACGATCTCAAAATGCTTTGTTTTTAAAAAAAAAACTACAATATCTTGTCAAACGAGATGCCACTCTGGATTTTTAACCAGTGTGAGATTTAAAATGGAATTACTGTTTTATATTTTTTTTATCATATGTAGTAGATAATTTTATAGGCACGTGTTAAAAAAGTTCAATTTCTTTGAAGCTTTCTTTTATGCGTTTTTTATATAAAGGAACAAAATAAAAGGGTGCTCAAGAAAAACAAAAGAAATTTTTTTTTCTCCATACAAATAAGGACCAGTCTAATGTACATAGTAGGTATATTTTAGATGCAGAAAAACCCCTCTCTTGGTTACTCATCATCATAATATAAGCGTACGTAAATTATTATATAAACCTGTATAATGGATCGCAGTTTTTATACTGGTAAGCTTACTAAAAGATTCAATGCCACTGATAATGTGTGGTAAACCTGTATAACGGATCGCGAACATCGGTGCCTCAAGCTTTTAAATATAAATGTATTTGAAAAATTCTAAATTTATATAAGTCCTTAGAACTTACCAATTAACGTACGCTTATATTATGATGATGAGTAACCAAAAGAGGGGTTACTACACCAAACTATGTTATTACAATTAATTTGAATATTGTTGATATAAAAATAAAATACAGGGATCACTATTGTATGAAAAATAATCCTAATGAAATAAATAAATTTTCTATTTTTTATGTATGATATTTTGTTTGATTCGTCTTAAAGTCACTTTTAATGCCTGCATTTGAGATCTTGCTACAGAGAAAGCAGAAAACATAGCAAGCAAAGTGCAGTTTATTTTCTGCCTCCGATGCGGTTCATCCGTACATCCGGTTCATCATTAATGCGCATTATTTTCGTCTTTTATCATTTTATTATATTTTAAATTATGGGTTTTAGTATAAAGAAACAAAGTAAAGCATAAACAAAAATATAAATTAAACTTATTGAAATAATTAATATACACTTAAAATACGTATGCTAAAAAATTTGTATTTACATAAATTTCATTGAATTTCATTTACATTATTTTCACTGTTTGTGTCATCAATCATTGCATTATATTCTAAAAAAGATACTATAGGCTTATTGTAGCTGAAATAAGAAACAAAAAATTTTTTGACTATGGAGTCCCAGTCATGATAAAATTATTATTAGGTAGCCTTGACAACTACTTATTTTCTCAAAAGCTGCGACCATCGAATTTCACACAAAAGAAAACAATATAAAGTGCGTGTGTCATACACATTGGCAGCTTTCAGCGGAGTCAATAGTTGGCAACTGTTTTTTCAAAATTTAATTGAGAAACCTTTGCAATGAATTGATCCATTCACAACAGGTGACTCCTCTGAATGCGGCCAATGTGTGTGACACACGTTCCCTATTTTGTTTTCTTTTGTTTGACATTCGATGGTCGAAACACGAAATACAATATCACTCCTACCTATTAATTATTATACCATGGTCCCAGTCAGAGAATATGCTGGCGACATTTATAAAACTACCAATGCTTTTTATGTTGGTCATGAAACTCAAATACACTCTCCTGGATCTTGGATACCAGGCACTCAGCAAACGCAGCAAGCAATAATCAATAATTTATCTGCTGACAAATCGGTCTGTCATAAAATAATCTTGAAAGATATTTACTGTTTTTCTTTCAATGTATATGTAGATCTGTAGCTGAACTAAAAAACATTTACAACAACAATTACAAAGCAAATCTACTACAACGACGAACAGAGAAGACCCAGTGGGCATTTAAGCTAGCGATACGCAAAAGAATGCATGCTAGTAGTGCTCTTATTGGCGTCAATATACCTCCCATGATGGCTGCATTGATGAGTTCTTCTATAAGGACTACCTTGTGAAGGTTTGGAGTCATTTCCTGCTATTTTATATGAAAAAATTTTTAAAAAAATTTTGAAAAAATTATAAATCAATTAAAAAAAAAAAATCAAATCTTAAAGAAAAATCAAAAAAAAATTTTTTTGTCCGAGTTGGGACGCGAACCCAGGTCTCCGAAATCTAACACATAGTATATCACATTATATGAAAACTTTTATATAAAAAATTCTAAGCCTTTTGTATGAAGAAATTTACTATTATTTTTGTATAAAGAAATTTAGAAAAAATTCCAAAAAAATTTTTAAATGAACAGAAAAATTTGTAAAAAATGTAGATTTTAAAAAAAATAAAAAAATTGTTTTCTTTGGTCCGAGCTGGGTCGCGAACCCGGGCTCCCAAAAGCTTACTTTCATTTGTAATGATGCAAAAAAAGCTGAAAAAAAGTTAACAACTGAGGTGGATGAGTTCCAGATGACTTCCAGATTAGAAAGAGAGTCAAGTCGAATGGGTCTGGCAGTGAATGCAGATAAGACGAAATACTTAGTGTCAACAAACAAACAGTTCCAGCGTCTTGGAACCCACGTTACCGTTGACAATACCTCCTTCGAGGTTGTGAAGAACTTCGTTTATCTGGGATCCAGCATTAATTCAACCAACGACATCAGCATTGAGATCAAACGTAGAATAACTCTTGCAACAGGTGTTACTTTGAGCTCAGTAGGCAATTGAGAAGCAGAGCCCTCTCTCGACGAACGAAAATCACGCTCTATAAATCGCTCATCATGCCCGTCCTACTTTACGCATCACAAACCTGGACGCTGAGCAGTTTAGATGAAAAGACTTTAGGAGCATTCGAGAGAAAGATTCTTCGTAAGATCTACGGACCAATCTGCGTCAATGGCGAGTACCGAATATGGTGGAATGATGAACTGTATGAGCTGTACGCTGACATCGACATAGTCAAGCGCATTAAAATCGAGCGGCTTCGCTGGCTTGGTCATGTTCAGCGCATGAAAGACGATGCTCCAGTGAAGAAAACATTCGATTTGGTACCCAGCGGCGGTCAACGCAGAAGAGGACGACCGCATCTTCGTTGGAAAGACCAAGTAGAGGACAACCTGACGAAGCTTGGAATTTCCAACTGGCGCCAGCAAGCGAAAGATAGAAATGGCTGGCGCAAATTCTTAGATGAGGCCAAGACCGACATACGGTTGTAGCGCCAACTAAGTAAGTAAGTAAGTAAGTAAGAGGTGGATGAGTGGGTAAGATGCCAGACCGCCAGATGAGAGAACGCTGGTTCAAATCTGGAAATTGTCACAAGTTTTTTTATTTCAAGTTGATATTTATATTGCATTTCTTTCTAATGTACATTCTCAAGAACTGCTTCTAGCAGGCCTCTCAAGAGTCGCGAGAGAGGAAGGCCAAGAAAATTTTCTCGTTTCATATAATAAAGTTTATGGGCTTGGAGACGAGCACGGAAGGGCTACGAAATCCATATGATGGCCTGCTAGAAGCGCTTCAAAGACCTGCTTTTGCCCAATGGGAGCAGTATTACATCGGTTGCGCTACGTTAGAGGGGATGAACCGAATTGGCGGCGGAAAATAAACAGCACTTTGCTTCCTATGTTTTTTGTTTGCCTGGTAGCAAGATCTCAAGTGGAGGCATTAAAAGAGACTTCACGACTTCACAATTGATGTGTGAACACTCATCAAATCGCCATCAAATCCATACAAATTTTGATGGTCAAATCGAGCGATTTGAAATGTAAACAGCCCTATTGATGACGAGAGTTACTCGCAAAATGACGATGATGATGACGAAAACCAAAGATTTACCCTCTACCAAAATCGTTCAATGCGCCTAAGGAAGTTTTCACTTCAATAAAGAAGTTTTCACTTCAAAAACCTGTTGTTTATGAAAAAATTTATTAATAAAACAATGATAGTTGACAACTCTGAAAATAAAATGCCACAGTGGTGAAAATAAAAAGCCACTCACAAATACAACAAGTGTGAAAATTGTCAAACTTTGTTTGACGATATTCCTATAGTAAAATAAGAGCATGCATGTAATTATTTGAATGTTCAACATATTCCTTTATCACAACTTAAAGACTAAAATGTTAAAACACTCAATCCATACATTATTTTTCTTGTTTGCAAACGAAGTTCCAGCAGAAAAAAAGCAGAAAAAGAAGAAGATCGCTCCATTTTTAAATCTCACCATGAATAGCGGGGGTTTGAGTTTAAGCAACTTTTTCAAAAATTTTGATAAATACAACAACTGAAGAAATTGCCAAACTTTAAAAGCATATATAGACCAATATAAAGTGAATTAATAATATGTTTTGGTTGCAAACATCTTATTGCAATCTTAAGTATTTATATACTAACAAACGGATTATATGCATTCATTTCAGGGGTTGCCAAGTGATTTCTTTGTGAGCTTGCGGCCGATTAAGAACAAGAGTGACGATCAGGGTTGATTTTTTTATGCACAAATACATGCAAACATTTTTTGAGGTTATGCTGTCTACGTTTCCTATCTTGTTATCTTAGCTGTCTGTATTGATGACGAGAGTTACTCGCAAAATGACGATGACGCAAGCCAAAGATTTACCCTCTACCAAAATCGTTCAACGCGCCTAAAGAAGTTTTCACTTCAAAAATATTTTTTGACTTTCTAGTTTTTCTTTCTCTTAAAATTAAAACAACTTTGAAAAATGTGACACACGTTAAAAGCCACATTGATTTCTAATCCTTTAAGCTCAACTTTGAAAATATCTCGAAAATTGTGCTCATACGACTTAAAAATGTAAATGGGTTATTTTTCACCCATTCGTCCTCAAAGGGTTAAACACGTAAAGTTACATCAATAAAGAAGTAACCAATATAGTGCCAATCTTAATGGTTAGACCCAAAAAGCTATAATCTTAACGTAGCGAGTTGGAGCAGCACGGGTTTCGTTATGTTTCGTTTTTGTTGGAAAAATTTTAACACAAGCATTTATGAAGATTTAATAGCATGTGGGAATAAAACTCATTCTTAATATATGACGTCAATCGAATTGTAATACGGTTTCAATGTCGCAATAAAACAATACAGAATTAATTAGAATTTAGTCTAATATTTTTTGACAGTATGTTTATTTGTGCACTGTAACAGTATTTAATATTAACTAACATGCCATATTAATAAAAGTATGAAAAAAAAAAACACTTATAAAACATATATAACACGAATATGGACTGTTAAATTGTTTGGTTTAACAATTTCATTATCAAATTATTTTGTTCTACAAATCGCAGTATGCAAGAGAAGCAACGTTATAGCTAGTGTCCGACCGAAACCGGAATTTTGGCCGAAACCGAAACCGAATATTCGGCCATTTTATAATATTCGGCCGAAACCGAAACCGAAACAGGTTGTTATTATGAAAATTTAAGTTTTTACTAGTAGTACAAAACAAGTATTATTTAAATATTGAAGTTTATAATAATTAATTGAAGTATACTTTAATAATAAATGTGATAATTTTTTATTTTATTTTTTAGTACACACTCAAAATAGTATGCACCTACAATGTACATTTTTTTAGAACTACAAAGCAAAGTATTTCTGTTTTTCTTAAAGGTTTAGTATTACAAAAATAGAAATATGTATTTTGTTTTTTTTTTCCTTTATTCCACACACACAGAATTCGTTCGGAAAATTAATTACCAATTTTTGGCTTAAGTACCTATAAAAATGTAATGGTAATTGCAATAGAGATAATAATATCGAAAATGATAGTATCGAACGCATAAAATTAACCAAAATGTTTTGCGTTAACATGATAAATCAAATTATAGACGAATTCATAATTTTTGTTTTGTAGAATGCGTTGTAAACAGGGACCGAAAATAACTGTTATTTTACAATTTTCAGATGAAGAAGGCATAACGAAAAACTTGCCGGAAGACTTTTTAAATATACCATTATTATCGTAATGGCAGCAGCTTCGCGAATATTAAACGTTTTTTAAATTGTTGGCTGTTATTATAAAAATTAAAATTGACTGTTATTTTTTGCCTTTTATTTTTTCGGACAAAAATAACTGTTATTTTTTACTTTTATTTTTTAGGTAAAAAATAACAGTTATTTTGTGCCTTTTATTTTTTTGATCAAAAATATCAGGCAATTTGTATTTTTTCAAAGGCCGAATAAAAAACTTTAAAAACAAAAAAGTTTCATAGCTCAAAATGTGAGCGCTGATGAGACGACAAAAATTGCATAAAACTTTTTTTGCCATTCAAGTGGCCTTTAAAAAAATTCAAATTGCCTGATATTTTTGACCGAAAAAATAAAAGGCACAAAATAACTGTTATATTTTACCAAAAAATTAAAAGTCAAAAGCAACACTTATTTTTGCCCGAAAAAATAAAAGGCATTAAATAACTAGTATTTTTGTAGGAAAAAATAAAAGTTAAATGATAACTGTTTATATCTGATTTTTTTGATAGAAAAAATAAAAGTTAAATGATAACTGTTTATATCTGACTTTTCGGATAAAAACCATAACCGGTAAGGTCCCTGGTTGTAAATATTATTAAACCAAACTTATATATTTGAAGTAAATGACTGATGTAAGAAATTTTGGTATAAGTCAAAAATAGCTCTCTTTTTTAATATTTTTTTGTTGGATTATACGGATTTTAACCTCCTAAATCCAAATCAGGCCGCTGGCAATTGGTTTAGAAGTTATAGGCCTCCAAAGTTGCAAAATGGGCTACAAATCTCTCTGTTTTTTTAGTGTTCCGCGTTATGGGTATCAAAAGAAAGGTAATGCGAGTACCTATTCAACAAGGTATGTGTCAAACATGAAAATCCATGCATAACTTTTTAAGATATACCTATTATTATATTTACAATTTGTCTGGAAAACTAGTGGTTTCCCTTTCTTACGAAAGCACGACACTAAAAATGTGTATATCTTTAAAAGTTAGGCATGGATTTTCATATTTGCATAGGTACTTAAATTACCTTTCTTATGATACCCATAAAGTGTAGTTTTGTTGAAAAATTTAGAAAAATAGCAAGATTTGTATTTCTCCTTATTTGGTACAGTAAGGAGGCCAAAATCCATATAATTTGCAAAAAAAATTCAAAATTATAGTTGTCGATATTCTTGAAATGTTCCGAAATTTTTACCAAAAGTTTCGGCTAACTTCGGTTATTCGGCTATTTTCGGTTATTCGGCCATATTGAGGCCGAATAGCCGAAACCAGCCGAAACTGCCAAAAAGGGCCGAAACTGGCCGTAACCGAATATTCGGTCGGACAATAGTTATAGCATTAGATATATTTAAAATTTTATGAATAATGTTTCATTATTCTCTGCTGCTCCTCCAGTATTTCTGACCAATCATTCATAATTTCTGTATTTATTTAAACATAAATTAGTACAGTAAGATACAAAAAGACATTTAATAAGTATGTACAACACATAAAAATATATAATCAACTAATATAATTCATAATTCATTTTGAATATTTGCTGGTGTATTATATGAAGTTATGAAGGTTTGTTTTGATCAAATAATTATATAATATCATCGACAAGCAAGTACGTTAGTAAATACAGCTTACTTTCAAACAACTAAAATCGATTTAATTCACACTGAAACTTCCCACAAATTTCCCAAATACATATCTATAAAATCATAAGGCTCAGATATTTTTGAACACAATAAATTTATTGACAATGAAAAACTGACCAATATAAACTCAAGCGCACTCACTCATCCCACATATTCGACACAATACAGTTTAAGTAGTAATCGAAAATGACAGTGAGTACGATTTCAGAGGCAATTGAACTTTCTTATTGCAATTGCGACATACACGGTTGGCAAAGCACTGGATTAACAAGCAAATGTACGCCAATGACCGAGTTCGGGTGAAAGACCTTTGATAACCATCATCGTCATCATCAGCAACATCATTATCATGGTAGTCATCGCACTCAAGCAGAGTACAATATTGCATCGCTTGCGCTTGCATCCCAGGCCTGTGAACAACAACAAGAAACAAAACAACAACAACAGCGCACACAGTAAAGAAACTAAATTTAAATGAGAGAAGTGGAACCCGTGCTCGCCGTTTTGCCGTTCGTACGACACACAACTCACAACTCACAACAATTTTTTAGCCGAGGCAAACGATATTAAAGCAATTCTGTCTGGCCTCTCTTATCACATTCCGGCTCATTTAAGCACGTTATGGACAGACATTGGTATTGGCACTGGCACTGGCACTGGCACCAGTTCTCTCTGCTTCATCTCGTTGCAGAGCCCTACACCACAAAACTAGCTGCCTACTTGGCCACCACAAACAAATGAAATAAAGTATTCTCGTCGTCCATCAGCTCTCAGCTTCTCTCCTCAAAGGCCTGTGTACTCAGCTAGTAACCTTTCTCTTAAGTTGATTATCATGTTTTACCCTTGGATTCATGATATTGAATCGGGTGAACGTTTGCAATATTTAACCTTTAAATTCGAACAGATTCGGAGAAAAATAAAGCTAAAGCATAATGTATTTAAAACGTTATGTGAAGGTACAACACAATAAAAAAAAAAACAATGCAAAAACTACTCTGTTGTATGTCCAGATACAAAACATTAAAGATTTAACCAACAAACAAAATACTACAAAATAATATTAACAGATGTTCATTAAACCAAATTAACGCTAAGTTTTAAGTAAAGTAAAGATATAGTATCATTTGGAGGCTGTTGATTTTCAAGGATGTTTTGTTATTTTAACCTGCCATGACACCCTCACTTCCAACACCCAACATAAAAAATATTCCGTAGTGTAAACGAAACATGAACTGCCCGTTAATAGTTTATAAGTGGAATCGAAAGCACGATCATTGAAGGGAACAAAGCTGTCGACGAGTCAACGTTTCCTTAATGTGCGCTGAAGGAGACGATGACTTAGACAATATTGCCAGACCGGTTGTCGAAGGTTCACTTAATAAGTATTACTGTTTAAGCTCAAGTTCACTTGACCTTTCCGAAATCTTTTTAAAAATCGATGTACATGCTTATGCTTGGGAGACTTGAACCAACCAAATCTACAAATTCACAAAACAAAAAATATCTACAACATACTAAATTCAATCAGATACAATCGTAGTACAGAGAAGAGAAAAAGAAGAACCGAACGTCTATCTCTTAAAAAGCTTTTCGGGGCTATGCTTTGATACAGTACAAACCTGATGTGGTAGCAAGAGCAAAACACTAATTTGTAAGTTCGGATCTAAATTGACAAGCTAGAGCCGGCGTTTTATAATTATGTACGAAGCTTTGGCGAGGTCATACAAAAAGTTTGTGAGTCTCTTAATCAAGGTATGTTGTTGAGTCACCTTGGCCTTATTTTAATTTTTATTTCGGCAACGTAAAGTTTTCGCAGCGTGTGACTACAAAGTTGAACGAAATTCAAGTGCTGGCATTGTGGAAGGTCATGTTGCTGGCCATTTGTATTGTAGTGCGAACGCACAACAATGCGCCAGTTCAATTCGTTGTGGACGGACGTTGAGGGTCTTAGTTAATTGCTAATGTTTGTATTGATATAGAATCATGAAGCCATGACTGGCTGGCTGGTTGTCTGGCTGGCTGGCTGGCTTTTAAGCGCGCAGATATGATTTTTTAAGCCAAGCTTATATCATATACATATCTATTTAGAAGCGAAGCAAAAGCTACGATAAATTTAGAAGTTAATCGTGCTCATGTGTTTTTGGTTTGTTTTTGTTTTGTTTGTTTGTTTTTTTATTTGTATTCAATGGCAAGGCCAAAATGTTCGTTCGGAACGTGCTGGATTGAACTTTAAGTTTTAAACTTTAACACTTTTAACATTTTGTTGAAACGTATTTTTAAATTTATCAGATTTTAAGTTTTACTTGATTGTGGCAATTAAAGCTGAAGATTTGCTGGCTTAGCATATCAGAATAATCAGATTAAGCAAAGTTTAATGAAACATTTAATGAGTAACCCTATTGCACTTAGTAGAGTCTATAGATAGAGCTTTTACTATAATGCTGAATTAATTGTGTGTAGCATATATAGATAAGCCCTTACAAGGGTTAACAAATTATCTTAGCCCAAAAAGAGGATTTTTAAGTATTAAAACTTCTTAAAAAAAATAAATTTAACCCATAATGTATCAAACGAGCTAAAGGTCCTGAGATTTGGATAAACATTAAGGGGATGGTACTGTTTTAAAAAAGTTTTGGGACGTTTTTTATATTTTTTCTGAATGAACAACATTTCAAGAATATTTTATTAAAATTTCAAGTAAATCGTGCTAAAACTAACGAAAATACAGCGTTTTAAGTGAGCGGACCTCGAATTTTATACACACATGCCTGACAACGTTGATTCTTAATCGATTTTCTGGAAAACAACATTTTTGAATAAACTAATTTTGAATTTTTTTTCAGAAGATCCGCTAACCTCTAATCGTGTTCACCGCAAAACAACTTTTTTTCAAGGCGTCTCCGGAGAATCGCGGACACGTATTTATTTATCGATAATTTTAAAATTTTTTTTCCAAATATACTTCAGAAGTCATGTATATAACATTTATATGGGCATTTCCGTAGCTACGCACGTGACAGTCGTACGACTTTAATGAATACAAAAACAAAGAAAAATTAAACTAACAGTTTTCTTTCTATGATTTTTCAATAGTTTACTAAGCGCACTATTCAAGGTGTAAAAGCTAAGAGTTGTCAAAAGTGCGGCTCTCAGATAGGAGCCACCAAAAATCATACGTTACGTGACATAAAATAGAAGTGGTTTTTATCTGCATTAATATAAACGAAAAAATCTGCGAAGTGTTTTTTTATGAAAGTTTTTTAATAGAATCTGCAATAATATTGCTACATATTCATAATTGTTTCGTTAAAAATCTTTTTAATTATTTTTACACAAACCATAGTATGATACGTTACGTGATATACGTTATGTGACAAATTTTTTCCTTCAAAGAAGTGTAAATATTTTATAGTTTTATTTATTTAATTGAACTAGAAAAACATGTAAAGTGTAATTCAGGGCCGTTACAATCGAAAACTGAAAAAAATTTAATTAAACTTTGTATTTTAAGTTTAGTCAATTTCAACTTTTGTTAAAATTTTTCAACTTTTGCCATCATTTTTTAACTTTTGTTGCCATTCATCATGTTTGCTGCTATTTTTTAAAATTAAAACTCAGATGAGCTCTCAGTACTCTCACAATATAAATTTAAACATTTTTTCTCTATTATGGAGGTTTAAACGAATTTTAAGTAACATTTAATTTTTCAGTCATGGTAGTACTTTGGTACTTTGGTCAATAGTAGACCTTTTGGCGGAAATGCCCATATGGAATAAATACACCAACATTATTCCAAACATGCCTTTTTTCAGCTTTAAAACAGTACCATCCCCTAAAGCAGATCATGGTAATAACCCTTCTTTAAAATATCATAAAACGAAGAAAATATTTTATCTTCTAGTATTTCAGAGTTAGACCCATTTACCCTTTCAATTAAATTTACTTCATTTAATTTTATTTTTGTTTTAATGTATAACGATCTTATAAATTTAGATCTTTATATTTTTGGTTAATAAAATTGGTTAATAATATAAGCGAAATTTTTTGTTGTTTTTTTCTTATATAGTTGCTCTATTATGTTGATGTAATATGATGATCGAATAGATATTTTACAATAGATTATGAGCTGATTTATAAAACTTTTACCGAAAAAAATAACTCATATTTATTTTTTTTTTATTTATTTAATTTTATGTTTATTTAAAAAACTTGTTGACATATAAGAATAGTTCTTTTGCATGCCGAATCAACATTGGATATAACAACATTTAAGACACGAAATGCAAATTAATGTTATCAATAACAATATAACTTAAAAAGACTAAAATTTAAACAATGAATAATTATTATTATTATTATACAAATTATTCCTTAAAAAGTAATTAGAGAGCAAGAGAAGAACAAGAAAGAGTAAGGAGAGAGATTTGAAGTTAAGAAAAGTGTTTGAAAATTAAATGCTTAAAGTTAATTTTATTAGAAACGCTTTTAATACTATTAGGTAATAAATTCCACGACCTAATGACACTGATGAAAAACAATCTACTGGAGTTAAGGAAATTGTATCTAGGGATAATGAGGTTCATATATCTACTTGACCTGCAAAACTTCAACTTATCAAAGAGATATGTAGGACTACGTGTATAGATAATTCGGTGTAGGAATATGCAATTTCAAGGTAACTAGGTAAGTCACGACCAAGTAATTTTTTACAATAGACAGAGATATGATCAAACTTTCTAAGACCGTATACATAGCGAGCTGCATTATTAAAAGCTACCAGGAGCTTATGTAGGGACCGAGAGTCAAGTTTGCAGTACACGACCTCAGAGTATGTTATGATTGGCATAATCAACTGCAATACAAGTTTTCTTTTTGTTTCAACTGCCACAAAACCGGATGTCATTCGGAAATTACGTAGAAGATAATATACTTTTTTTACGCATGAGTTGATGTGATCATCACAGGCAAGGAATGAATTTATTTGAAAACCAAGATTTGTGGCCTTACTTACAAGTTTCAGTATAACGGTATTAAGTAAAATTGGAGGCAAATCATCATGGTAATATGGAGTTTTAGATATTGGCAAAACAAATGATTTCGTGGGGTTCAACGTGAGCATATTCTCATCTGCCCATTTAGACACCAAAGCTAAGTCCTCGTTAACTGTAGCACATAGATCTTCAACCAGGCCAATTGGTCTGGATAAGTACAATTGGAGATCATCTGCATATGCATGCATAGTGACGTGTTGGCACTTGCTGAAAATATCATTTATGAACATTGTAAATAGTAATGGCCCAAGAACAGATCCTTAAGGTACTCCGCTAGTAGTGCTTTTTAGCATAGCCAGTTTGAAAATTTTGAGCCAGTTTTTGCAGAGAATAGAGTGGCTGACGGTGTCGAATGCTTTGGAGAAATCCAGCAAGCGGAGCAATGTCAAGTCAGCATTATCGAAATGTACTCTTATACCATCCAGTATTTTGACCACAGCAGTGGAACAGCTGTGCACAGGCCGAAAACCAGACTGGTGATGCGACATGAGGTTAAATAGACTTAAATGATGGGATATCTGTTGCGCCATGAGCGATTCACATATTTTAGACACCGAGGACAAGAGGCTTATTGGACGGAACTCGCATGGGTTGCAAGCATTGGGCTTTTTTGCTATAGGAATAATAGTCGCCACTTTCCAAATCATATAAATATTTAATGATATTTCATTGGTTAAAGTAGTGTGACTATTGGGACAGTCAAAAATACCTCACCTCCGCCTTCTGCACTGTCAATCGAAATTTTAGCCCAAATACTATATATAGCCAGATGTCTTTTACTATGCTATGAAATGATTAAATAGACTTCAACAGAAACTAAAAATTAGCACCAAGTTTAGTTTCTACAAGAAAATATACACGGAGAAAACTGTTTGCTAAATTTGTATTGTAGTTAAGCAAAACTTGTGCCACTTCAAAATTATGCTAGTTTATAAGAACTAAGCAAATTTTTGATTAAATTCGAGCAAAATTTTGCTAAGTTATTATAAACTGCAAAAGCAAATTTCTACTTAATTTGAGCAAGTATTTGCTTAGTTATTATAAATTGGAATGGCAAATTTTAATTATTTTTTGCTAAAATCTAGCATATTTTTGAAGTGAAATAATTATTAACATTAAATTAAATTAAATTAAATTAAATTAAATTAAAATTAAAAAAATTACCACTATCTGGAGATTTGAACGTCGGTAGCGTGAGTGTAAGTGCATTCAACCATCATAGTTGTTAACCAATCGTCGCCTAATTTTCTTCATTAAGAATAAACGTGTACTCGTGTGTTTAGAAGAAATTTGCTTGGATTTAATAAAAATATGCTATTTGAGTTTATAATAACTTACCAAAATTTTGCTTGAATTAAGTAAAAATTTGCTTTTGCAGTTTATAATAACTTAGCAAAATTTTGCTTGAAGTTAATCAAAATTTTGCTTTTTCCTAAATACATGAAGAGTGATTTCAATTTAGCAATCATTTTCTAAAATCACACCGTGATTGAGCAAAGTTTTGCTGATTTGCTTTTAAGCAAAACATTTGCTTGATTCAAGCAAAATAATTATCTATGTTCTGAAAGTAGAAATTGTGACTGGTGGGACATCGTGGGACTGGTAGGAAAAAAATCGTACGACTCCTTCACAATAAACCACAACTTGTCATAGTGAAAAAATACTAATCCGGTATTTCCTAAATAATTTTTAGAGATCATGTTAATTTAACTATTATACATTGCGTTAAGAATAAATTTGTTATATCATATCAATTTAGGAAAATAACTAATTCCCATTTCCATAAGTAAGAATAACTAACATTTTGTCACGAGGCTTTTTCATTAATATCTTAAGCAAATAACACCAAACAAAACCAAAATTTGCAACAGCTGAAGTCAGTAGTTTTAACAAAGTATACTTATAAAAAAATAAAAAATTTAAAACTAACCTACCCGAATATTATTTCGTTTTATAAATAGACTAACAGGCCAATGTTGTTAATTTTTTATCAATTTTCATGATAAGAGTAAGCAAAAAAATCGGCCCGATTCTGAATAACTTTTCCCAGTGAATCGGATGAGGGAGTTCTCATTTTTAAGATAGCAGATAAAGACATCACATTTTTGTTTTTGTTTACACTCATGAATATTGGCAGTTGATAGACAAATGTGCATTAAAAATTTCCAAAATGTTCTTGAACTTCATCTTAAAAATTAAAATTCCCTTTTCCAATACTCCGGGGAAAATTATTCAGAATCGGGCTGAAAAAGTTTTCTTTTATTTTGTTTTGTTACACCGTTCTGCATTTATAAGTATCTCATTTTTCGCTTTGCTCGAGGCTCATCTGTTTTTTTGTTGCTCTGTGTCAAGGCTCATTTATAAGGTTGTGGCACTTGAGAGCGAGCTCGGTCGAACTGTCAGAACCAATGAGAAGAAAGCACGAAAATGAATGCATAGAACCAGTGTTTCCGTTTGGATCCAAATGGATCCATTTGCATACTTTTTCCTTCAAAAATTGATGGTTACTTTATTTTAAGCATCAGTGTAAGCTTGGATACTTTTTTAAAAAAATATTTATACATATAAAGATATGTCTTTGTTTGCAAAATATAAAAAGTAGGCAGTCCTTTAAATTCGACAAAAACGTTACAAAGCCATTGAGACATTTTTGGGTAATATTTTCTATTCAAAAAATGCATTAAAGCCTATTTTAAGTCATTTTTAATGATTTAAAACTAACTAAAAACGCTTATACTAATGGAGTTTTTTTGGAAATAGTAGAAAATATTTTGTTTTTTAAAATGCCCAATAGTAAAAAGTATGTGTGACTTTTTAACAAAATCTGTAATTTTAACCCTTAAGATGTCCTTAGCGATTGTAAATTGTAACAAAACTTAATAATTCTAGTGGAGGTTGCAGCAACAAGTACCTTTATTAATATACATTTTGATTTTTTTGTTACCGACAAATTGGGACCAAAATATCTTGACCCAAGCTAAAAACGACTACTTTTTTATGCCTTCTATCGTGGAGAAGATGCATTAAAACAGATATCTTTTATGGAATATGGTTTTTTTTTATAATTTACGTAAAAAAATACAAACCTTTATCTCCTAAAGTGTTTTCACAGTAAATGTTTCTAATTGAATCTTTTTATTATTTTTTTCTACATGCAATGTTGGCTTAATAAAATTAAAGGCCAATAGCAATCCATATAATTTATTTTACACTAAACTGAATAAGCTATTTAATTTTGTGTTCCGTTCTTATGCAATTATATATATTGTCTTGCATATTGCTTTTGTATAAACATTATACTTATAAAATTAATGAAATTAAAGGGCAATATGAAGTACTGAAATTTATGTTCCTTTTTAATATTATTTGCTTCTTATTATTATATTTTAATAAAAATATTTGTTAGCCTTACAATTTCATATATAAAAATGTAATGGAAGCTTAAAAAAATTGAGTTTCATTATTTAAAAATATGAAAGTTATATTTTTGTGTTAAAAAAATTAATATAGTATTATTTTCTGGCCTTTGATACGTTGATACTTATTTTTTCAAAAGTGGATACTTTTGGATACTTTTTTTACCTTTTTATGGATACTTTTTTAAGAGTCGTTGCTGCAACACTGCATAGAACAAAGAAAAGCACAATGACAGTTCAAGCTATGGTATAATTATTTGACAAGGAAGCCGTGACAGTTTTTTGGCGATTGGTAGTTGTCAAAAACAGCTGAAGGAGTTGTAGTTTGCTACTGTTGACTAGCTATGTACTTAATTTTGAACTTTTCTTTGATTCATTAAATTTGTTCGCAAAGTTTATTGGAATGTTTTTAGTTTGCTGCGATTGACTAGCTATGTTTAAGTCGTTGCTTATTTTTTCACATTTCTTTGATTAATTACATGAACAGCTAATTTTGACAACTACCCATCGCCGCTCGTGAGAAAAAAGCCAGTCTACCAGTGTTGCCATGAAAAAAAATTTTACAGCGTAACTTTTTCACTCTGCTCGTCAGATTTCTCGTCGGATTTGTGAAACTCTGAAAACAAGAACTAAGATATTTTCAGTCGCATTTTACAACAAAGAAGACAAATAAAATATTGCATTTTATTAGACGTATGACGTATATTTAAGGTTTATTTATTTAAATAAATCACATTTTTTTTCAAAAGTCAATTCAATAATGATTATAAATGTAGAATATATATTATAATAAATTAGATTTTGAAAATATTTTTGAACATACAAACAAAGAGTAAAAATCAAATAAAAATACATTTGCAACACAGTTTGGTTTAACCCTCTTAAATCGGTAAAAATGAAATGCATAGAGCTATAATACATAATTTTTCAATTTTAACTCTACAAATGTAAAGCTTTTGCTTCAAGTAAATTAACGAAAAAATTTTGTTTTTTAAGCCAGCAAAAACTACAAAAAAATTAGATTTTAGTGAAAAAATATGTGTAAAAAAATATAATTTTTTTGAAGTCATATATACATTGCTTTATTAAATTTGTTTATCAATTCTTTATCAATTTCAAGACTAGAACAGTTAAAAGATTTCATACGCAGATAATCTTTTGTATGCAGATTTCCTTCCATTGTATCTTACTCTAATCTATTGCGAACTTTAGTTTTATTAATATTTATTTGACTAAAAGTTCGCTCAACGTTAGCTGAGGAATTCGGTAAGCTCAACAATTCAAAAATAAATTTTTCCATTATTGGAAATGCAGAAGTACCATCGCATCTTTTTATTTTAAAGTTACTATCAATTTTATTATACTATTTTTTTTTCTTTTCATATATATATGTATATAAAAATATATGCAAAATCGGACGCAGGATCTACTTTTTCTGAAATCGTAACATTTTGAAGAATTTTGGTCAAATATCGGAACGTCGGATTCAAGTATTAAAATCGTAACATATCCGATATAACGGACCATATGGCAACGCTGTAGTCTACGCTACTATCTTGTCAAATAATTATTCCATGGTTCAAGCAAAGGCGGAAAAAGAGAGCATTTCTCTCAAGTGCCACAACCTGATAAATGAACCTTGCTCTGTGTTAGCGGAGAAAAAAGAGAGAATAGTAGAGAGCAACATGCAGTTTATTGAAACTCTCAAAACAGCTGGGATTTTTCTTAGAAAACTTTACTTTAATTAAATATACTTATTATTAAAATTTGGAAAAAATTCTTTTAAAGTATGCTGTGGTAGAAATATATTTTGAAACTTTTTACACAAAAATCGGCCCAGTACTTTTGGAGTTCAATGGCAACATAAAATTTGCACTTCAATGTTTACCCGACTACGGTGAAGCAAAAGGAGCGGTATATGCGTTTGACCAGTATGTATGTATGTATGTTCATCTGTTCCACTCTCTCTTCTAAACTACTTATCATCATTTGACAAATGAGATATCGTTGGAAGCGTTTTGATTGACTGTTCATTATAGGCTATGTGACGTCACATTGTATTTAATAAAACGCCTAGAGGTCATGAACTAAGAAAAATTTTTAGTGACACAAAAAAATTAGGTATTGTTAGAAGCTTTTGATCGTCTGGTGAAGAAAAGTTATGTGACGTTGCATTAAATTGAATTTGGCGCCCTCTAGAGGACAGAAAGTCAACTTAATCCCTAACTTCTAAGCAACCTTAACTTCTTAACTATTTATCATAATTTGAAGAATAAAGTATCGTTGGAAGCGTTTGGCTCGTCCGCTCGGTTATAGGTTATAAGTTATGTGACGTCACATAAAATTTAATATAGCGCCCTCTAGAGAACACAAAAGTCCATTAAATCTCTAACTTCTGTACTAAATATCATAATGTTACAAATGGGGTATAGTTGAAAGCATTTTGATCATCCGCTGGTTATAGGCTATGTGACGTCACATCAAATTGTATGTGGCGCCCTATATAAGGCATAAAGTTGTGAACTTAAAATTTTTTACTTAAAATTTTAGTGATAAGATATCCGTGATCGTATGCTACCTAACCCAACAAAACAATACATTCTAACAGTAGTAAGCTATCATAAGCTGGAGGGCAGAGTGCATCACGCTATATATCTAGAGAGCGACTTATGACCATATATATGAGGTGGCATACTACCACGTATATCTTCTTAACATCACTATGAATAAGTATTAAATACAATGAAATATATTATGTGTAAGTCGTTTTGTTAATACATAACAATTGCAAATAAGAATATTTTCTTGTTTCATACTTTTTAGAGCGTGCTTTTTAGTAGTCGGTTTTTAGTTTTTGGAACTCATTTTTTTATATAATAATTTAGATATAATATTGAATTCGCCATTTTGACCTTACAAATTTTGACTTCAAATTCAACATCAACAACCCCTTAAAACCTTCTTTCACTAAGTTTTACAGACACACAATTAGATTTTGAAATATTGGTCGCCATTTTGGATTCACCATTTTGACAGAATTTTGTTTTTTTCGTTTGAACTTTGGTTAGTGAAAGAGGTCATTAAGATCCAGGCGCATAACCAAGGAGTTATAACCACAAATTTCGTAGCAATTTTGTGAAGTACTCGTAAGAGAGAATGAATGAATTCTTTTTTTTTTTAATTTCGTTATTCAAATAAAATAATTTTTAGAAGTATAATTTGAAAATTGTGTAGGAATAGTACTTTGGTTAAATTTGCCATAATTAATAAAATCTCGATTAAAGAGTTTTTTTTTTGTTTTAACGTTTTTTTGGTTTTTTTTTTTTTTTTTGTGACAATTCACTCCAAATTTATATTAATATAATATTTTCATGCACTTTTACACGAGCATTGTCGGCACATTGATATCGTCGATATGGGTTAAGGTCTCTGCACACTACGGCACGTAACGAAATGACTGTAAAACGGCTTTAGAAAGGCAACGTAATGTTCAATGCACACTTAACGGAACGGCAACAAAAATTTTAGTTGAACAAAACAATAAAAAAATATGCGCAACATTTTCTAATACACAATTAGTTTTAATAGCTTTGCTATTAGATGAAGAAGTTGTAGGACATTAACGTCGTAGATTTTGGATTCATCCTATGCTTTAAAAACGATCTAAATGTGGCAAATCTTTTACTTTGCACAATAAACTGTAGGAATCCATTCTAATTTTTGTAAACAAAGCTAACGACAAGCCGGTCAGAATTCTTTGCAACGACCATAAAGCTCTCTTACAATATTCAAAAAAAAAAAAAAAAAAAAATGTAGATACAGATATTTTTATAATTTTCAAACTCATTGGAAATCATTTCAATTTTAATCATACGAATTAAGTGAACTTGAATGCCTATTATTCTAGAATTCAAAAACACTGGTATTTTGTCTTATTTGCTAAATTAGAAAAAGTCTAAATAAGATTTTTATCTGTAGTTACATATTTGTTGTACTGTAATGATGATGCTTGTATTGTTAATAACAATAAAATTGTATTGACATTAACTATGTTTTTTAATTAAGTTTCATCATTTCAGATGCAAAGAAGTTTGCCAAAGTCAAAGAGATTTCAAATAAATTAAATCATCGCCACGCGTGCAATCCGCCGTACGTTTTCATATACGTATACGAGATATTGCACGCCCAACGACGAAATGTTACTCATACGCACCGATGTTCACTTTAAGAACTTCATTTACTATACTTCAATTTTCCACCATGGCAGTACATTGTAGACAAATCTTGTCCAAACAGCTTAATAGTAAAATTTTTCCAGCAGTATTTTTGTAGAATATTTTAACCCTCTGCGATCAGTTTTAAGAGTAAATTTCTACGTTTTTTAAAATGGTGAAAAAAGTATTTTTTCATGCATCCATGTCTACAATAAAAAAGGGAGCTAAAGGGATAAAATATTCTACAAAAATTTTACAAATAAAAATTTATTACCAGTCTGAAAACACAACTACCATGATAACACGATATATTTAGAAGTTTTCTTACCCTTTCTGTTGGCAAAATGTTAAATTTAATTTTAATTCAAGACCCATATACAAAATTTACTTTTGTTAAATTACTATTATGCACTGATCAAAATCTGTATTTTTGGAAAAAATTTAGAACTGTAGTGAAGTGGCTAAAAATAGACTTTTGTAAAGATTTTTTCAAAATTTTGTATTTATGCAGATCGAAATGATAACGAAGTCAATTTCTTTTTAGACAACAGTATTTTTCCATTAAATTTTTTTGGTGAAATGTCTACAAAAACATCTTATACGCAACTGCAGCACTAATTAATACTTAACAATCATAATAAGCTGTTGAGAGTTTTTACACTGAAGCATCGACTCATCATGACTCGCTTCACTATCGTTCTCTTCTCTTCCCTTCTCTTCTCTTCTCTTCTCTTCACCGCTTCAAATGTTATATATGCACAAACGCAAGGTCATCAAAATGCTCAAAACAATAAACAAGGTATTATTGATATTCCAAACAAGTTCTGAAAATCAACAACAACAATTTAATGACATAAAATTTACTTGACTTCATTGTACTTTTTCTAAAGCACTCTACTCTTATTCATTCTCTTTTGTTTTCGTAAAGATACAATGATTTCAAAACTATTCCTGCAATATAGTAAATTTATTGCAAATAACACAGAGAACCAATTTGAAATCAAGGAATCTCATCCTCCATTTAACTCAATATAAAGCAAAAATCATTGCAAGTTCTAACTCAAAAACAATTTAACTGCTGAAGAAGTTACTCTGCAAGTTCAATCGATACCTTTTGCCATGAGTTCTATCGTTATTAGGCGCATAAATATTAATCTCAACAACCAATGCAATGTGGAAACAGTGACCATGATGGTGACCGAGTATTGTTCTGTCTCACATCATTGCAATTATTTTTTAACTGTGTAGAATTTGTGTTCCAACATGAAATAATAATATTTTCTTGACTCAATCGTTTAGAATCGCGCGTGCATGCGTCTATGTCGCGTTCATGTGTCTATCAAGTAGCTACAATAGCAGGCCAGGGTTATGTGGCATTGACAGAAAATGGGCACGAAAACCTCTATTGGCCCGTTATCGGAAGCAAAATGCAATAAAGCTTTGAAATGTGCTTTTGTGAATATATCATGCACATGTTATTATACATGTGTGTGCTTATCTATTTGTATTTGTGAATCCAACAAAATGCTTGCACTATGTAGTGGTATTGCATGTTCGCCTTAATCTTAGTGACTTGCTAAATGAGTGAGTAAAAAATGATCAGAGAGCATTTTGAGTGCTGTAGTATAGGCTCGTAACTAAGGGGAGATTTTTGGTGTTCAAAGCCCCCTCAATAGGGTCCTAGGGTAAGAAATAAATCAATTTTAATAAAACAAGAAGCCTCTGCAGAGAATTTCGGGATATGAAATTCGTGATCCCGGGATACCGGTATTTTCCGGGATCCCGAAATACCACAATTTTAATATATGGCTTTAACCTTTATTAAAAGCAAGGACTCTTTCTCTTAATTAAGAAGTATATTTTTTTTATTTCTCAATTTTTGAAAATGAAATCCAAACGCAATCGTTATTTATGCTTAAAATATTCAGAATACTCAAAAGTTTAAAAGACAACACCAAGACAAAATCTTATGCAGACAAGGGTTATGAAACAGCTGTAATGTACAAATAATCAAATGAAAAAATTTCAACAAAGATTGGAAGATAAAGTCGAATTCTGAAATCCCATTTTTTATTTTCAGGGAAAACTCTTGTAAATTTTATCATTGAAAATTATTCATCACCTGATTAAACCAGATAAAAAAAATTAAATTAGAAAATAACGATTATGGTAACACTTTATAATAAAAATCATAACCCTTTACGGTCCTTAATTAAGGATATTTGCCAATTTTTTAAGTATTTAAATTATATAAGTTTAATTAATAAAAAAACGTTATGATTTTTTATGTTTCAGAAAAGTTAAGCATTTATTTTAGAATAATAATAAAAAATATTTACAAATATCAAACAATATTTCACTTTATTATAAACATAAAAATATAAGCGTAAATAATCAAAATAAGACAAGCAACATTAATTTATCTTTAAAAAAATTTAAAAAAAAACACAACTTCATATTCAAATAAATTAGTAAGCTGTTAGTAAAAAGTATGATGTAAATAAAAAAATTAATTTTATAGTAAAAAAACTATAGTTTAGTAATAAAAGTATTGCTAATCGAAAAATTCCATAAAAGTTAAACAGCCTAGTACCCAGAGCCTTTAAAGATCACAACCAAAACAAACTGAAAAATTGACTTTCAAAGTGTATAGAGAGATAAAAAAAGAAAAGGGTGATTTCGATATTAAAGAAAAACCATCGTTTACATTGCAGTTGCATTTGTAATTGCTGAAAATTTTTATATTTTCTTGTGAATAAAATTCCCGGTATTTAGGGTTGAAATCCCGGGATTCTGGAATTCGGGATCCCGGGATTGAAAGCCCTAGTATTGACTGATAGATATATTAATTTCAAGTAAAAAACCATTCTGTGTCAGATTTATTTGAACCTGGCTCTATGCTTTAAACCTGGGCTTACGGTGCATCCACTTCACAAAATTCCATGGCCGTTACGAGTTTTATGGAGTTGAAAAATCTGCCATTCGGGAATTTCAAAAGTAATAGAAGCTATTTTACCTAAATAGTTTTTTTTTCAATTTGAAAAATCATCGAAACGGATTCATCGCAGCGGAGTTTTCATGATTCTGAAGATACTTTTTGGTAAAAAGATCGTGTTTCATGCTTGCAACTTTTTATTTTTCACAGAATGCAAACTCAAATTTTCGAAACATAATTATTTGGCTCACACGCAGGTTTTTGCAAAGCAAGATTGCAAAATTAGGTGTTAGCATAAATTATCTTTGTGCTAACACCGCTGTGAAAATTGGATTTTCATTAATATTGTGTTATTATAAGAGGTCTTGATACCGTTATTTGCATTTTGAAATACATCAAATCTAGTTTTGAATCTATAGGGCAAAGGGAATAGTTTTCTTCCACAATATTTTGGGTCAAATAAGCTGTCAGAATATAAGATATATGGGGCAAAAACTTTATCGCTCCGATTTCGATGAAACTTGGTAATGTTGTTGTACTATACGAGTACATAAAAAGTGCAAAGCGAAGGCAATTAAAAAGCTCGAGTTGCTGAGTTATAAGGGTTTCAAGTTTAGATCCGAAATATATGTTTTAAATTATAAATCAAATAATATTGTGATATAAAAAAATAGTTTTACGTTCTTAAAGGATTTTTTCGTTCTTTCCTATAAAAATATTAAAACAAAAAATTTTTAACAATATTTATACCTAAAAAATTTATTTTTTTTTATTTTTTAAGTTTCAGCTAAGTTGGGCATTTTTATATTTTTTGAATTAGTCTTAATCGAAAGCTTGATCTTTTCCCTTTAAAAACTAAGTGACATGATGGGCCGCGAAAAATTATAGAGTAGTCCAAACGGTTGAAACTTGCGCATCGCATGCGCCAACTGTACTGAAAGCACGTGCTTACTCGCCGCTGTATGCGCTCATCAGCGATGCGCAAGTTTCAACCGTTCGAATTTTTCACGGCCCATCATGTCGTATAAATGCTTTTAAAAGAAAAATATCAAAATAAAAATAAAGGAAAATAAAGGAAATGAAAAATAAAGAAAAAAATATTTTATCCGTGGCCTTATTGTGTCCAATAGGCCCTTATTTGTACGGAGATAATTTTTTTCTGTTCTTTATTTACGGATCGGGGTTTTGTTCCTTTACTAAATAGAAGAGAACTGTGAAATTTTCAAAAAAAAATATTCATATTTAAACGTGCCGCTTGCGACCTTAAGTTGAAAATCTGATTTATATGGGGAAAAAGTGCTCTTTTTTTCTAAAAAATCTCTATAACTTTTTTTTAAGTGCATATTTAAAGTGCATAAAAAAAACTGGTACGTGTCTCGTTTTTGATTTAATTTTTCTTCAAAATGTGCTCACAAACATGGAAATTAGACAAAAACTACTAGAGTTGTGATTTTTTACTTTTCGACAAAAATCTAATTTTTTTTTCCTTGTATTAAAAAATCGCAAAAATCCAAATTTAAAAAAATTTCTTTGAAATATTGTGGAAATATTTTCTTAGACTATGTTCAAAACAGATACAAAAAATTGTGAGATTACGTTAAATAACCTGCTCGTTATGAAATTTTTCGTTAGAAGTGTACCTTTTTGGAAATTTCAAGTTTGGGTATTTTTACGAAAAAAATTTCAAAAAATTTGAAAATGCAAGTTTTGTAAAAATCACCAAGAAATAGATTACATACTTTTCCCCATATATGCTATTTAAACAGTTATATAATTAGGTAGGAATGATCTTCGACTGCACCGAAGCTAAAATATCCCTACAGCCGCTTATATTTGGGTAAGAGTATTCGAAGTCTTGAAGGTTTTGGTTTTTTGGTGACGTCACTTTGTATGGATGATAGGCATGGTTTTCTTCCAACTTCTCCAAATATCGAACTCAGAGAATATTTAAGTATTAAAGTTACGCATGTTATGTAGTGAATAAATTTTTGAGAAATTTATGAAGGTTCTACTGCGTTGATGACGTCATTTTGTATGGGAGGTAGGCAAAAGTTTTCATCAGATTGTGCCAAATTTCAAAATCAAAGTGCATATTAAAAATCAAACATATATCAAGAATTTCAAGTCATTATATTATTGTTTTTTTCTTGTTATTTAAAGATATTTTACCGTTTTGATGAAGTCACTTTGGGAAGGTAGGCGTGGTTTTCATCCGATTTGGCTGAATTTTATACTTAAGGTAGATATTCAATATCAAATGCAAAACTTCAAGTCCATATATTAATTTTTGTGAATTTTAAAGAGATTTTACTGTTCTGATAAAGCCACTTTGTGTGGGAGGTGGAAGTGGTTTTTTTCATCCCATTTGGCTCATTTTCGAACCTTACCTTTATTTTTTAGAAACAAGCCTAAGCATTGAATTTCATTACGATAGCTTTAAAATTACGGCTGTAATCGTGATCACAGACAGATACACTAGGGAGTCCAATCCCGGAAGCTTTTCTCGATCCCGGGGTCCCGGGATTAGTTCGGGATTAAAAACTTTAAGAAGTAAATAAGTCAAAACGTTTCTAATACAATTTTTTTATATTTATTACTTAAAACTAAATTAATTACTTGAAACAACAAAAACTAAAAACCCATTAAGGGTATTCACAATTGCGTTGTTTTCAGTGCAGTTAAAAAAACCCCATGGTATTGATACCACACTTTACCTAGCGATTTTTGTTGTTTTACATGAAATCTCTAGAAGTTATTTTAAGAAGACCAATAATATGTTTAACTAACGCGTTTTTAAAGTTCCATAAACAACTGATCGGCTGCTAGTTATTTCCTAATTGCAAAAATGGAAGAAGCTCAAAATGCAAGTTAAACTTTTTTATGCTATATTAATAATATATATCAAATTGAATAGTCAATTTATTTGTATAGTAACAAAAAGCTATAGCGGAAGGTTCCCAACAACAAATTCTGTTTTAAATGGTGCTAATAATTGTAGTTTTTTACTATGGCAAAAAAACACAATATCACACAATTGTGAATACCCTCATTGTTAATAAGCACAAGAAACTTAAATAATATTAATGACTAGCAAATTGTATTAATTTAAAAAACAAAAAGTATAACAAAATAAAATACAGAACAGTTTAAGGTATTATCTGTCTATACTATTATATAAAATTTAAGTTAATTTTAAGTTACGACTTTACTCCAAAAGTACTGGGCACATTTTTCTGAAAAAATTTTAAAATATCATATTTGTGCTACAGATTTATTTAGGGATATTTTTCTTTCGAAATTTTAATAATGAGTATATTTAATTAAGGTATTGAGTTTTGTAAGAAATTTCTTTTTTTTTTAGACTGAACCAACGCTCAGGGGATGCCCCCTATAAAAATGCGTTAGCATTGTGTTGATTCATGGGTGATAGTTAGTTGGAGGGTGGATAGATGGTACTCCATAAACTGCTACGCATTGCTTGTTCGTTGTCTTTTGACGCGTTTGTGTTGCGACAGTTTCAATAAACTCCATGTTGCTCCCTATTTTTTTTCTTTCTCTTCGTGCTCAGCTAGCACAGCGCAAAAAAAACTGATGAGTCTCGAGCATGGCTAATTTATAAGAGCCCAAACAGAACCCGTCCAGAATTGGAGCGGTGGCGGTTGTCGGATCACGGTTGCATTTCAATATGGGAATAATACAAATTATTTTATATTTTGCTTTGAATTCACATGAATGGAACACAAGCACAAAAACAGAATGTCAGATCGTAGTAAAAACTAAGAAAATAACATTGAACGTACCCAATCTTTAGCAAAAATATGGCAGCAATTGAGTCACTCAGAGAGAGACCCGCCAGCCGTCAGAGAAAAATTAGAATAGATTCTATTCTGGCGTTTTCCCGTCGCGCATTTCTACGGCGGTTTCATTTTTGGCGGCTGCATGTATTTTCATGTATTTTGTTGCATGGCGAATCCGACAACCGACATCTGCTTTGGTTCTGTTCGGGCTTTAAGGTTGTGACACTTAATAACACGAGAGCGAGTTCGGTCCAACTGTCAGAATGGATGAAAAGAATATAACCCGCAGATGAGAAGCACCGTTCTGATTCTATGCTAGTTGGAAAAATAGTTGTACGATAATCGTAAGCAATTTGTAAGATTCGGTCACGATGGCCTTCAAAGCAAAATTATTTCCTAAGTCAGAATATCTGACAATTTTGAAAGGCATAGCTGACATCCCGATGTTGCAACTTTTTCTTAAACTTTGCAAAGCCTTTGCTCCAGTGATTTACACTCATCGTCCTAACAATCTTTTTCAGCCTCAATAAAAGATTTTCAAATTTTATATTCAAATCAAGTTAAATTGAAAAGGATTAATAGAAATTTTTTATTTAAAAATCCCGGCATCCCGGAAAGAAAATCCCTGGATTTAAAGGGGGCTTAAATCGTCCGGGATCCCGGGGTGGACTTCCTTAAGACACACACACACACGGACAGACAGAAAAAGATAAATCGACTCGGGTGGTGATGCTGATCAAAAATATATATTATTTTCTATAGCTACCACGCCTCCTTATGGGCGTTACAAACGCAATGACAAAAAACCTTCGTATCGAAGGTGGGTGTGTCAGTGGTCGGATTTGATCCATACTTATATATATATGTCTGTACTTAGTTGTATGTATTTAGATGTACAAAGCACTCATACTAAATTTCAAAGCTCGATATTTATTTTTACAATTTTTTATAAAAATTGGGCGTGTCTGAGGGTAGATTTGATTCAAACTCATATATTTTTCATATTCAACTGGTCAAAGAACTCATACTAAATTTCAAAGCTCTAGGTTTACTTTTTCTATTTATGGACAAAACTTGTATGAAGTTCTTTCACTGTATTGTATCTGTCTTGAAACATCTTTTCTTTAGTGATTAAATTGCTGCAGTCAAAGTAGCAAAAGTCGTAAAATTATTGCTTTTAAAGCAATTACTGTTACCAATCACCATCAATTCAAAACGTACTACTGCTTAAGCTTGGGCTCAAACAGTCGCAGTCAAAGCAAAAGAAAAAATGTCTGATACACTGCGAAGCACTTCAGCAGTCGACAGTTTCAGCAGTTTTTGTTTTGATTGACTGAAACTGTGAACAAAATCGAAAGTCGAAGCAACAGAGTATAAAACAAAAAACCACATTTTTAACGTCCACCCTAGTGATCAATCGAAAAGCGATTTGCGATCGAAAAGCGAAAAAATTGACACGAAAGCGATCAAACAAATGATCAGCACAAAGCATAAAACTAAAAACTACGTCTGTTGAAAAACTACTGAAGCTGTCGACTGTTGAAAAGCTTCAAAGTCTTTCAGACATTTTTTTTTTGCTTTTGCTTTGATTGCAACTGTTTGATTTTTCTCAAGCACAAGTTTAAGCAGTAGTAAGTTTTGAATTTTTGGTGATTGGTAAAAGTGATTGCTAATTGATAATTTTACGACTTTTGCTACTTTGACTGCATCAATTTAATCACTGAAAAAAAGATGTTTTAAGACAGATACAATTTCATATGTTTTGTTCCTATACAATTTCTCCATACTTATATTAACAATTAATTAAGAAAATTCTTAAAAGTGTGCATATGTAATGTATGCTTCTTCCACTATCATAAGTTATATTTGGATATTCCAACTTTCATGGTGTCATGTGTCTACAAAAATACAAATTTTAGAGAAATATTTTGAATTACACTTAATTCAAATATTCTCTCTCGACGTGTACACATTTTTTAATGAATTTTGAAAAAAAGTTGTCCAAATTCACATATGTTAGCAAGGAATACCTTGAAAAGAAATAAAATTAAATTTAGGCCTCTACCTGTCTGAACACCTGAAATAAGAATGGGGCAAAAATTTAACCCCTTCAGGTAATTCATAATACACAGGTGGTTTGATACCTTAATTTTACGAATTGAAGCCCCATTCATTTTCTCTTACTTCACAAAATTTCAAGCAAAAAGCTAAGAGCATTTGGTCTAGAACGTCAATAGAAAAAATGCCTGTTTGAAAACTTGAGAAAAATGATTCATTATACACACATGAATTCTCCGATTGTTACCAAAATTTCACGAATTAAAGTCCCATTCATTCTCCCTCACTTAACAAAGTTTCAAACAAAAAGCTTACATTATTTAGTCTAGAACGCCAAAAGAAAAAAATACCTATGATTGGTTGAAATTTCACCCCATTCGACTGGAATGGGTTAACGAGATTGATAAAAAAAACATCAAGTCAGAAAAATTTTAAGTGTAATCATTAATAGCAACAAATGTTTGTTATAAATGTTTGCTATATAGTAATCCATGGGAATACTACGGGCCTGGCGTAGTACTTAAGAGCTTATTAGATTAAAATATTAAAAGCGGTTGATATTTACTTTAAAATATTTATCATTTTTAATTAAGAATATCCACTTGCTTTTAATTTATCATGGATATTCATTTTTTTATGCATTAGACATCACATCTGAAAAAGTTCAAGTTTAAGTTGTACAGAATTTAATTTCTTAATTTTATATGTCAAAAATTAATAATATAATTAATGGCTTTGATTGTAATAAATTTTTATGTTCGACTAAATAATAATCTTCACATGTTTTCATTTCACAGTATTTCTTATCAAATTCACTAAATAATTGTTATACATGAGGGTATAATTGTTCAGTTAATAAAAAAATTTTAGATTTAGCAACCAAATAAATTGGTTAGGTTGAAAAAATCTTCTTTATTGAAAATCGGAGACGAAAACGATTTATTATTAAATAAATAAAATACATATATATTTATATAAAACATTTTCAACTCCAAATTTGAAACCATAAGATTTTTTTAATTAAGCTGATTTATTAATGTCGCTATATGAAAAATTCTTTATTATGAAAAATAATTATCTCCGTGGAATAACAAAACAATTTTTGAATTTAATATATAGGGTAAATCCACAAAATATTTTGTTGATTTAACAAAATATTTTGTTAAACCAACAAAATATTTTTGAATCAACATAATATTTTGTTAAATCAACAAAATTTTTTCAAATCTATGGTATTTTTTATCAATTTGACAGAGATTTTTATCAATTTCACAAAAACTTTTATCATTTTGACTTAAATTTTATCAATTTGACAAAAATTTCACCAATTTGATAAATTTTGACCAAATCAACAATATCGAAGATTCTTGTTGGTGCTCGAATTGTTTATATTGATAAGTGCTTTATCAATCTGGAAAAAATTTTATCAATTTGACAAAACATTTTTCAATTTGATAAATTTTCATCAAATCAACAAAATCGATGATTGTTAATATTGATAATTGATTTATCAATTTGAAAATTTTTTATCAATTTGATAAACTTTTATCGAATCAACAAAATCGATGATTCTTTTTGGTGCTCTGAGTTGTTCATATTGATAATTACTTTATGCATTTGACAAACAATTTTATCTATTTGATAATTTTTTATCAAATCAACAAAATTTGTTTCTTTTTTTTGTTCTCTGCATTGTTCATATTGATAATTGGTTTATTAAATTAACAAAACGGCTTTGTCAAATCAACAAAAGGATTTCAGGTTTTTATCAGATTGACAAACATTTTTGTTGGACGTATAGTGACAAAAATATTGTCAAATCAACGTAGTTTTTATCAATATCACCTAGTTTTTATTTTGAGTGTACATTGTAATTGAAATTCGGTTTGCTATACAAAAACGAGCGCATGAAAAAACTTGCATTGGCAGGTACCAATGATCAGGTGATCAAGTGAGATAAAATTATTGTCAAATCGGAGGAAATAATGTTTCGGTTGATTCCAACCGACTCAAACCTAAACCTACCTCAATACAAAAATTTGAGCAGTTTTACATCAGCATCTTTAGAGGACAACAACTAGTCTCTACACCTAAGCTACTGTGTAAAGGGATGTTTTTGAAAAAAATACTTGAGTTGGCATTTGATGACTTTTCAGCCTAGTTGTAGGCTGTGTGCACATGGCTAATGCTTATCACAACAATACACAATATGTACACAATACAATGCGAGCAGATTCAGAGGTATAAATTTACCAATTAGCATAGAATTAAACTGCTCTGATGTTGAAAGCCTTGAGAATTTTCCATATTTCATGCTTGAAAATAAAGCTAACTGTTTTTTTCATGCTGACATTGTACGCACACACACGTTCGTTGCACGTTCTACAAAGCACGACGAAAACCGCTGTCTAGCAGCAAATGCAACAATATAGTATCTAGCTACGGACTGAAAGTATTGTATTTTATTTTTGTTATTGTTTAATTGCTGGCGTTGTTCAGTTAGTGTACGTTGTTCGTGCCTATATAACGGAATACATGTTGAAAAAGCAAGTTGTTGTCTAGTACTAAGTTGTTGTATCTAGCCGCTGCCTTAGTCAATGTCTAGGTCGTTATCTATTAAAACTAAATAATCAATACATTTGTCCGTGAAAATGCTCGCTCAATTTCAAAAACTTGAATAACAAAAGCACAACAATCACACATTCATATGTTGTATTTACGAAAAAACATGCAACTGTGTGTAGTTTTCACATAGATATCAATATTATGATTGTGTGTGCAGCGCATATTGAGCTACAGTCGGCAAGCTTTGCATGAGCAAGATTTTGGTTTCAATAAAGTTATTTTTACGAGATATAAGATTTTGCATGTTGAGTATAGAGTTTTTTAGAAATGCGTCGGCTCCTACCAACCACACCCAGGGACATGTGTGGTTGTTTTCATACTAACTGGTTGTTTTGTAAGAAACTAAAATGAACTGACGTATTGCTTTTAAGTATGTACTTTTCTTTGAGACTGACGCATTTGTAGTTAGACGCATTAATTATAAGCTCTAAGAGCGTGCTTTTTATATGCGTACATGCATGCATACATTCATAGCTAGGCATACAAAAATTGTTTTCAAAACAATGTCAGGTAAGTTCTAAACAATAGTTTATAGTATTATGGTACGTAAGATTAACTAGCAAAATACTAAGCTATAAAACTTGAACATGCAAAAGCTTTTCTAAACAGTGAAAACGATAAGATTATCGTAAGCCAACGAACATTGAGAATGATGCTCCAAAACCCAAATTCTTTAAGAAAATGTTTTATTCTTTAATTTTTAAGAACTATGTATTCATCTGCCAAATTTTTGAGTACTGCACGGAATAAGTTCAAAGTTGCAGTTTATCTTTGAGCTCAAGGTCATTAATGGCCCTCTATAAATTCTCAAATATCGTAAACAAAATCATGTTCTAGAACATGTACCGTAACAGCTATGTAATTTAATGGTGATATAAAGAACATACGTAAATACGTTTACTTACATGCATAAAATGTGTTAATCAAATTTTTATGCGCATAATAGATCTTTAACTACACATATACATATATGTCTGTATGTAAGTATATTATTCGCAAGTTAGACTGCCAAAATTAGGTGACCTACTTTTTGAATTTTATGATTATGTCACTGCTTAAATTTGCGATAGAGAGAGCGCTTTAAAGTCTCTGAAGTTTTGCTCTTTGCTATTTATTATCAATGCTACCACTTAAAAGTGTATGTCGCCAAAAAGCTTTGTGGTTTGATATGCCTACATTTATATTTAACAGTATCATTTAGTAAAAGGAAAGGTTAGTTACGTTTGCTCCAAAAGTTCTGTACAATAAACGCTTGTTTCTTTGTTCTTGAACACTTTAGGTTTTTTGCCAAAATTCGGCCGTAATTGAAAACATCGATACCAAACACTTAAGAGATAAATGTAAAGTTCTGCGGATATAATTAATTGTTTTAAGCTTGCTTATTTGAGAGCATACCTTAAAGTTATGCATTTTTTTGTTTATTTTTATGCAAATTAGACGATCGAATTATTTAATAAAACAAAGTTATTAAAGTATATTTGGAAGCTTCACAATCTGCAGTTTGTTTTTGTGACGCATGCGGAAGTTGAACTATTTATTGATAATTCGATCAAATATCTGTTTTTATTTTTTGATTTATGTATTGCGGTCATTGTCAGCATCTTTTTAGGTATTATATTATACAGCACTTCTTCCGCTTCTTTCGCATTTTCGATGTGAAAATGTGCTTCCTCAAATTTTTTAATTAGATTGATGGTTAACGGCTTTCATTCAAATTCAGGTCTTTGAAAACAGTGTGATTAAAACGAATAGTATTGCATTTTAATTATATGCTTAAATGTTAAAAAATGCTTGATTTATAACGAATATAACGCATAACGAAGAACCAAAAGTTAACGAAATACCACAAATACCAAATGAGAAAATATTCGTTCGTATAAATCGAACACGATGCTTTGCTGCGGTACTCCATATAAAAATGAGCATGTTGGCTTATTCTTTGATTTAACCCATTCAGGATGAATGGTTAGAAAACAAACCCGAAAAGAGTATAATCTTGGATATCATCTAACTAATATTCTTGGAGCGAGGCTAAAGGTATTGCAAATCAATCAACAGGGAGAAGACAAAAATGTGACAGAAATTAAAAATTTAAATTTAAGGTTTAATTTAACTCAAGCTGTTTAACGGTGTCAGCTGTTTCAAATGAGCTAATTAGCTATCTCCTTAACACATTACGGTTATAAAAACAAAACAATATCCAGAGCTGACAACATTTTTAGTTTCACTAACTGAGTTCGACACTTTTGTATACATCTTAACCCATGAAGCTTCGCCCAAAGCAGGCCTGTAGCCAGACCCAGAAGACAGAGGAGGCAGGCATGAGTCTTGGGAGGCAATTTTTTGTTTTTTCATTTTAATAAAAAAAATTTTAGCGTGTGAAATGAATACATTACACATATTTATTAAAAACATTTAGTTTATAATATATACATGTACATATCTATGTATCAATCATACCATCTTTTTATACATGAGATTAATACATAAAAAATAAAATAAAAATTATTTCAGGACTTTGTAATAAAATGAGGGTTAAAATACAAGATTTATTTAAAGTAGCTAGAAATATAAGAAAGAGTAGCGAAATGGGCTAACATATGTATAAGACATTTTTTAAGTTAAACAAATACAAAAATTTAATTAACCCGCATCCGTCTTTTGCATCAAATTGATGCAAATTTTTTATTCAGATTTATATATTAAGAACAAACATGCATGTTTTGATTTAAATCTTTTGCTTCTTTAAATTTTTACTAAAATTAAGATTGGAAGTTTTTTTTAATTAACAAACATTCATCATGCATAAAAAAATTTTAAAATTAAAAACATTTCAATAATTTATATATTCTTTTTGTATCTGCATCAAATTGGTGCACAACGTGCTTTTTCGTTTATAGAAAGTTCCTATGGATGCGGGTAAAAAAATTATTAAAATTGAAATCTTATTTTTTGGTAGCAAATGTTGGTGACCCAGTAGAAATTTGAAAAATTGTAACAATTTGTCTGAAATGTTTTGTTAAACAAATTTAATATACATATTCAAGTCATGCATAAGGTGAATGTGTGTATTTTTTGTTATTTTAAGCTAAACTAATTTTAAAGCAATAAACAAATATATCAACAAAATGCATATTAATTATTCATTTAAAGTTTTTCATTGTCTGATTTAGCCAGGGAGGAAAACGGTTGTAATAGGGCGTCATTCCACCCTTTCCCCACCCTGGCCCAGAGTCTACGCTCTAAGCTTATGGCCTTAAACTTTGTCTGGCAAAATTTAAAATTTTTACTTGCACAGGTAATGGCTGGGTGACCTGATGTATTTTTACACCACTAGCTGGAATCGATATATATATATATGTATTTCATAAACAAATAAAAAAGGTACACACTGAGTACCCAGCAAAATTTTTGATACAAATATGTTATGCATTCTCAGGGACTCTGATTACTAGTCAGCGGAATAATATGCAAAATTTATTTTAAGTCTGATTGAAGTCAAGCCTTGGATTTATATTGATTTTGACTTCATTAATGCATTTATTACTCGATATCTAATACATGCAAATTTTTTGCAAAAAATATGCAAAATCATATGCAAGAAATATGGTGCATATTTTTTGTATATGCAAGAAATATGTTGCATACTTTTTGCTTATGCAGTAATAAAAATGGTCTAAATTCATAGTATTTCCAATAATTGAAATATCCATAAAGCTTATTGAAAAAAGTGTTGAAAATGTAACAATTATTTTATTACCTTTAACAGATAATTATGTCAACTAGAAATCGCCAGTGGTCGAAATTCGACCTTTGCACTGTGACATTCGACGTAGACTGTGATATGAAATTGCTTTCGTTCTCAGATGAGCGTAGAAAATGGTTAAAAAAACGAATTTATTTCTATTTTCAGTTTGCCGATCAGTGCTCACCAACGACTTTCCATACAAAAATAATTTTTAAGCAATAATTTTCATGTCATAATAAAGGGAATTTTTTTTATACTACCCGTGAAAAATATTACAAAAAAAAGCTTTCGTATACCGTTATTTTTATTAACCAACGAATTTTTATACAAAAATACGTTATACTGAGGAAAAACTACAGTTTTTGAGATATCGTCATAATTTAAATGTCAAAATCAGAGGAATTTTTCAAAGTTTACTGTTTGTAAGAAATTTTACAATCCCAATATATATTAGCATATGTTACATAAAAAAACTCTTATTGTGGGGTATCCGTAAAAGATAGCGAGAAATGTTTGTCATATATTTTGTACATCTTAGCAATATATAAAATTTCCTCATACACCGTTTTCTTAGCTTTTTTTTTTGAGAAATTCTGTTTTGAATGCTCATATTTCAAGTCAAAGGTCACAAAAAGTATTCTCTGCACTTCTTCTCCCTACTCTCATTCCTTTCAAAGAAAAATTATCCAAATCGGTTGAGAAACACGGGAGAAAATGGTACAGAACTGTTTTTCCTACGCCTATTTGAATGAATGAATGAGTCTTTATTTAAAGTAGTGAAACATATTATAAGGTTGATAATTCTAAATAAAATGTACAGAGATTTGTGTTAAATACATCACATCTATAGAATAATATCACAGTCAAGTTGAAATAATGTATGTATAATACAATAATTTAAATGTTTGCGAAGGAAAAACTACTACAAAAAAACCTTCGATTAAGGTTTATGTAGTAAACCTAATAGGTTAAGCTATACCTATTTATGTATAGCTTATCTGTTCAAAATTTTGTTCTATAGTTCATATTACAATAGGGGTATTCACGGGTTGTTGCGAATTGCAAGAGTGTGAAAAGGCAAGATATTTTGAGCACTAACGCGTGAACATCAATATTGCAACTTAATTATGCAATACAAATTATATGTCGAATGAACAGTAAATATATTGGCACCTCATTTCAAAATCACAAAATGTTGTTAGAATCAACGTACAAACTTAAGCTATTTAAAGTTTTTCCCAGGTGGCAACTATGTTTCAGAACAACCAAAACATGAATCAGCTGTTTAGCATCACTGCTTGTGCGTTCTCGCAATAGGTTTGGGCAGTGCGTAATTCAAGAAAATTTGTAAAATTGCTTCCAATGTGTTTGTTGTTGGAATGAAGCGAAAGTTCGCAATCTTGCATGTTACCCGTGAATACCCCTAATATATTATTAAAACTTCTTCTAAGTTGTCGATAGTGAAATTTTGACGCTTTTCAGAAAATATCATTTTGTATATGGAGAAGCTTTTTTCCACATCACATGAAGTCAAGGGTGCATACTTAAATTTAGGACCATGTTCTTTCTTTAATAAAAAAACATAAAACTAAATATTCTCTTAATGGTGGTTTCAGCTAAGTAGCTATAAATCCCTGCGTCTTGTTGATGTTCAAATTTCTTCATCAGAACTTTCCTTCCGCAGTTCCTTCATCATTGAAAACATATCCAAGATAACCAGTAAATTCTAAAAAACAGAGTGCTTTCAGCGGGCGACTATGACAAACAAATTTTTATTAATAATTTAAACGGGCTGTTTTTTTCACACTCAGAAAATTAAAAATATTTTCAACACGTAAAATTTATATAAGAAAACAGTACAAAAAACAGTACATTATTAAAAAAACAGTATTTTTGCGTATTGTCTTGGGTGCATGTCATAAAACAGTACATTGTCCAAAAAAACAGAACTGTACTGTTTAAAAAAGCGCATCTGGCATCCCTATCCGGTACCCTCTGAAAACGTTCATGTCTATGATAGAAATTATGAACATACATTTGCGATTAAATGGACTTGCATAAATTTTGCATATGCATATAATATTCAAATATGCAATTTTTCAATTTGCATATGCACTTAACATATACATATGCATTTTGAATGCAATATGCAAATCTGCAAAAATTGTGTTATGTTTTCCGAGATAGAATTTTTCGGGACATCGAAATTGTTTTGTGATCATTCAATCCAAATATGCAATTTCATATTTTCCTCTATCTACTGATTACAGAAGACATTCTATAGATCCAATTGTGCTTCTCCTTAGCCTTATCAAGAAGTGCTTTCAAGAGGCACTCTCATAAACTACTTCTGAAATACATTCTGGAGGACATTTAATAGCATTTAAATGCAATTAATGTTAAAAAAAAAATTATATATAATTGTTTTAAAATATGTTTAAGATATTTTCCGTGGAATTTTTTACACCCGCAACAAAACGCAAGTACTTCCTACTTTCAACACAAAAATGCCGTGAAAATCGGGAATAGGGATATTTCCCATGGGATTTTTTAAACCCCTCTAACCATAAAAACCATTTCATTCAATGGAATGAAAGTTCTTCAGGAAAACACCAACTAGAATCCTTTCATCAAAGGGATCAAAGAAATCTTCCATTGAACAATTTCTGGAAACACTTCTAGATAAGACTCAGGAAAGCATTGCTACCAATGACATGCATATGTTAAAAGAATACCTTCTGGGTGTGTAAGTGTAAGGGATGGAATTCAAGACTTTCCCTTCCAATCTACCTTCTTTTGGAAGCAATTTGTTTGCTGGGTTGTTGTGTGAGAAAGATAATTATTTTTAAATCTAAACAATTTTATGGGTGATGGGGTACATTTTTACCCGACCACGGCGAAGCAAAAGGAGAGGTATATGTGTTTGACCGATATGTATGTATGTTCATCTGTTCCACTCTCACTTCTAAACTACTAATCATAATTTGACAAATGAGGTATCGTTGGAAGCGTTTTGATAGTCTTCTGGTTAATGGCTAAGTGACGTCAGATTCAATTTAATATAGCGTCCTCTAGCGGACATAAAGTCATGAGCAAAAAAAAAATGTTTAGGACGTAAGCAAATGAGGTATCTTTAGAAGCGTTTTGATTGTCCGATAAAGAAAAGTTATGTGACGTCACATAAAGTTTAATATAGCGCCGTCTAGAGGAGAAAAATTCAACTTAACCCCTAACTTTTAAACTACCCTAGCTTCTAAACTACTAATCATAATTTGACAAATGAGGTATCGTTAGAAGCGTTTTCATATAATTTCATATTGCATATAATACTAATTTAAGATATCCGTGGTCGTATGCCACCTACCCTAACAAAACAAAACATTCTAACATTAGTAAGCGATCGAAAGCTTTAGGGCACAGTGCATTATACATCTGGAAGGCGATATATGACAATATATGAGTATAGGAGATGGCATACTACCACGCATATCTTTAAACATCACTATAAATTAGTATTATATGCAATAAAATAAGTGTAAGTGGTTTATTTAATAGACAAAAAAATTTAATAGTTTGTACCAGTGAACGAAAATTTACCGAATGATATTTTAATGTCTCTCACATGGCATGAATTTTCGTACGGTTGAATATATGTGTGTGGAGACGAACATAAACATTCCCACCGGGAAAAAAGAATCAATTGTGTATGAAAAAATAATCAATTCACTTTTCGAATTATTGGTTCTAGAATTGATTATTTTTAACATTGTGATGTCCTACAAAAATTAGTACATTCTTTTCTGCCTACCACTTGAATCACTGCTGAAATCGATTCTATTATTCGCTTATAAAATGGATTCTTTTAAATGAAAAAAGTATGCATTTTTTTAATATGAGAAAAGTATGAATCGCTAAAAAGCGATTTTGGAATAGATATACATGAATGAATTCCATAATGCATAGGTTTGAATGGCAGAATTGAAAATCTTTTATTCTTTTTTAAATAATTAATAAAAAGTTACATTAGAATAATTCAAATTAATACAGATAACTATTAGGTAATTAGAAAAAATAAATAATATTTAGATAGACGACCAAACAATTATAATAATACCACATTTAATGCAAAAATATTGATGTTTATGATGTAGGCTTTTCCTTCCGTTTTGCATCAAATTTCCTTATAGTACAATATATAGATTTTGACTTGCTTATAGCTTCCTTGATATCTTTTTGGGACTGTTCCTGGTTGTACCCTTCCGTGCAAAGGCACTCTGCATTTAAAAAAAAACATTAAAAAATGATTAAAACAAGTAAAGAGCGATGGTTTTTCATAACTTACCAAACAATACATTATTAAAATTTTCGGGTCTTCTGAAGCAGTTTGTTCCTTCAACGCTGACAAATCAAACAGAAAATAAAATTTTTAAGAAACACGTGAAAGGAAAGCAATAGAACAACCGTTTTTCAAAAATATCTGAAAAAACAAAAATAACAACAACAAACAGAAAATACAAATCATAATCGATTCCTGCAGCAATAAAAACGAATCAGTAAAATTTTTGTTTATTGATTCTAATTCATAGGTTTTGCTTTAAATTTATATATTCCTTGGAATACATTCTAAAATGCAAGCACAAGAATCCATTCGATTCCCGATTTTTTTAAGAATTAATTCTCATTTTCCCGGTGGGTTATTATTCTGTTACGTTCAACAGCATGGCACACAAACACATTGTTATAATGCATGCGTACAAACTACTGAATACATACGGCATACGATATTTTCACGTAGGCTACTCTCTCATTTTGTGTCTCAGAACAGTGCCTTGAATACGGTGCACTTGACTCTACTAGGTTTTCCAACTATAAAATTATAGTCTAACTAGCTTAGTAGGTCCAAAAATAAAAAAATAAAAAATCCCACGTCACGGGATTCCGGGAAACAAAATCCCGAAAAGGTTAAAATCCCACTAAAAATAGGGTAAATTGGTTTTTCGCCGAAAATCCCACGAATAATAGGGTAAAGGGGATTTTTTTAAAAACTGGCAACCTTGGCTACATATGCTTGAAAACAAATAAAATGGTTTTTTCTCTGTTTTCTCAGTCTCTCGAACAACGCTTCTCATACGCGTATATAGTGTAACTTATGTTACGGAATAAAAATGTTTATGTTCAAGCAAGGCTCATTTATACGGTTGTGGCACTTGAGAGCAAGCTCTGTCGAACTGTCAGAATGGATGAAAAGAAATGAAGAAAATTAATGCTTAGAACAAAGAAAAGCACAGTGACAGTTGGAGCAAAGGCGGTAAAAAGAGTGCATTTCTCTCAAGTGCCACAACCTAATAAATGAACCTTGTGTTCAAGTATGCAAACTTGAATGCAACGGAATAATCAGCGCCGTAATGAATGCTACACAACATTAATATTCAGTTCTCTCAAATCAACGCTTTAGTACCTTAACGAACACAACGTTAGGTACATTTTCGTTCACTGGTTTTCAAACAAAACAATTTCAGGTGAGAATATTTTCATGTTTCATACTTTTTAGAGAGCGCTTTTTAGTAGTCGGGTTTTAGTTTTTTGAACTTATTTTTGCATTTATTGTGGAAGTGGGGGTCAATTCCCATTCTGCGTTATCGTCATATGAAAAGTGTTTTCAGTTTTGCACGAAAAACGCGATTCCCGTTGTGTGTTAAAAGCGCAAAAGCTGTTTACTTTTTGCTGAAATGAAAACAAAGTAACGCCGGTTGCAAAAGCGCGTTATCAACTTGCTATATTAGTTTTGGCTATTTTATGCTACCGAAAAACTTATCTTGGTATAATTAAAATTATATTTTTATATATTATGCCAATATATAATTAAAAATTCATTATATTTTTCTTTTTTATTGTTTAATTTTAATATACAGTTTTACTTTCTCAATCAAGTTTATGGCTTTGGGAAATCGATATAAGTCGAAATGTTCCTTCGCAATTCTGGTGAATGAGTTTTCTTCATCGTGAAGTCTCCTCCTAAAAATTCTTGGGTTTTCTCCACATAAATCAATAAAAAGAATGTTGAAGTAATAATGACGTCATTATGTTCAATAAAGTCACTTTTGTAAATGTTTTCTTGCCTATAATACGTTGTTTACATATATTTTTCATAAAATCTTTGTTCAATAGTCATTCAGCAACTCGCAAATGCTATTCAGCAACTACTTTCCATTAAGCGAACAAGAATCGCGTTTTTGAGCGCAGTGAAGTGAAAAAGTGAAATCGTTAAATGAAAACTTTTGTGAAAAGCTTTTTTCACTTCACTTTAACGCAAAACGGGAACTGACCCCCTGCATTTGAAGAAGATTTGCTTATGTCATTGCTTGCATCGAACACGTTTAGTGTTGTGTGTAGTGTGTAGTGTTGCACCGAATGATTTAATGGCAATATTTTTCCTACCAAATTTCGTTTTATGCCATTTTGCTATTCAATTGGTCCTTTTGGCTGTTGGTGTGGATGGTCCTTGCGCTTTACGCAGCAAGTATTTAGCGACGAAGGCGCAGAAATTCAGTTGTGATACTTTCTTGTTCTTCTTGGTCTTGTGACAATCGACTTCGTATTTACGTAGGACACAACCAAGCGCGTCGGAAGCGAATTTCAGCTGGGGGGGCAGTACAAATGGGGGGCAGTACAAATGGTGGTGCAAAAAAAGTTCACCAAAATTTCTTCACATGAAACATGAAGAAGAGAGAAAGAAGAGGAAAATATATAATACAAAAATATTATCTTTGTAAAAAAACTGATATTTTGAATAACTTTTCCTTTTAAATTGTTTATCTTGCTAAAAAAGTGCGGGGGCAACTGCCCCCCTTTTTCCCCCCGCTTCCGACGCCAATGGACACAACTGAGTTTCCTCTCATTCACCATTCACCGTAAACAGCGGCCTGTACCACTTTTTTCCACTAATGCGGATTCGGTAATTACTCATGGCGTTGTTAAAAAAATCGACGCCACCCATCCGATGATTGTATGCCTTGAGGCAATGCGACATTTCGACAACTAAAATGTATTTCTTTGCTCTGCTCTAAGGTTTGCCGTAGTGCATTAGTTGAATCGGTTCGTAGTTTGACGCAGCCGTAACGACAGAGTTGTCATTCCAGCCAGCCATTACGTCTTCATGGTTTTTGTGATAACGTAATCCAATGCGCAGCGCGGCTTCTTCTTCATTTTATCAACGTCGGATAGAGTAGCATCGTTGGTTCGATTGGCACGGACGGTCTCAGTGGCGAAATAGTTCAGCGAAGAAAAACGACGCATCAATGTATAGGAAGTGAAAAAAATTATCAAACGCAACGCAATGCCGCATCGGATTTTCCAAATTTGACAAGAGCTTTAGTACGACGCACAGTGCGCTTTTTTTTAATTTTACGATGATATTTGGTTTTTTTTTTGTTATATCTTATAAAAAAATATTTTTATTCGTCAAATTACAAAACATGTATTATAAGTCGGTAAAATATATAATATTTCAGTGCATATACCCTTTAAAGTCGAAAGTTGAGTTATCGAACCAGGGATGCTATGATTAGGGCTTTTACACGATTCAAACACTTTTGAATGTCTCATTTCAAATGAGTCATTTGGTCCAATGTAAACGTAGTATTAGATTTTGTTACTACTCAAAAATTTTACAGAAAAAGTGATTTTTCTACCAAACTACTCCCTTAATCATAATCAATTCAGAAGTAAGCTAATTAAGCACAAGTTATTGCTGCTGTTTTCTGCAAACTGCTTATTCACAAAACCTCTGCTAAGAAAGAGAAGGTGTAAAGAAATAAATTATAAATTTAACATTTTAGAATATGTTGGCAAAAAATTATTGTATGTATGTATTTTGTTTTTTACTGTTGCTGCAAAACAGTGCATTTTGTTTATTTAGATTATGATTCGTTGAGTTTGTTTTATTTAGGTGTCACACTTAAGTAATACATATTTCGAAATAATTTTGATTTCACGTACCTTCAGACTGTGTCAGAGTAATTCGATAAAATGCTTACTAGTCAAAAAACTTTAATTGGGCTGTGTTCTAATTTTATTTATTGTTTAATGAGGTGAAACTTTAGTATGTTTACATTTTTATTTTTAATGAGAACATTTTTCAATATATAGTAAATTTTATGATTTCTGCTCTTTAACCGGCTTAATCAATGCTTTGGGTGAACTTTTTCAAAATAGTCAATTTGTAGATAATAGAAAGATTTGCTAGTTCTAAGCTGCAAATATAAGATTGACGAGGGAGAGTTAATTTCAATAATTACAATAAAAAAACAACTCTCCTACTCAATTTTATTTAATTAATGAAATTTTTATTGCATTATAAATTAACCATTTTTTAACTCTTCATCTCAGCCTAAATGATATTTTTGGTAACAAAATTATACTTTTTGATAAATTTCATTAAAATAAATTGATTGAATTTCTAAAAGTTTTACTGCCCAACAAATATGCTTAAATCCTAGTTTTTAATCGATTGGATGTTGTCAGTCAATAATTTCATAGGTGAATTTTAAATAAACTACTATGAAGCACTACAAATCTTTAGTACCCGCTTGTAAAAATTTTGTCCGTGATGACATTGTAATGTAGAACTGTAAGCGAAGTGTGACAAAATCTTGTTTGTGCTTAAATTATTTTATTTTCCTTTCATTGTTCAAACAACAGTTTAACTTTACTCGTCTGTAGAGAAACATTGTGTTTTGTAGCAGGTAGTTTTGCAGTGAAGTGTGTTTTTCAAAATTACTAATCTTTATATTTAAACTAGAACAAATAAAATAACTAAGTGTTTGTTCAACATAAATTCTGAAATGCTCGATAAAAGGCATTCGTTCAAATTCGGCAAATTGTAAAAATTATTGTGTAAATTAATTTGTGGCGTCATTTGCCTTTGGTTGCTTCTTTTCGGTGTGTTCTCTTTCGTTTTGGTTTTACTTTTGGCGCAGACACGATTTTCGTTCAATTGTTTTTGTTCTCTCAAATTTTGTGCGTCATTTTTTGTTCTCACCTATCTTGTGCATACCTACTCCCATCGTAGCTTACTGTGTAAGGCAAAAGTCATCAGTATTTTAGGGGCCATGTCTGAACAAATGTAATTGATAGTTGTTAACAAGCTTTGGACGCCTCGCTGTTACATTTAGGGTATTCACAAGGTGTGCTGTCCTGTCATAATGTCATATTGTCCTAAGATTTTGCACTAGTTTAAACATTTTATTGTTGCCTTCCATATAAAAAAGTACTAATATGCAACAACTCTGAAAGCTATGTTTATTGAAGTGTCGTAATCAAACAACTGTTTCTTATTTGCATTTATTTATCTTGTAAATTTTAGTTGTAAAATTTTAGGACAATGTAACATGATATTGTGAGCACCCTAATTGTATTTAAGAAATAACTGGTTACCCAATGTGTCTATTTACCACTGGATACAATTATTTTTCCTGCCAAAATTTTATAGTTTTTCAAAACTTGACAATAAAGCTATTCACAGTTTGACTACGCTGGTCTGCTATTTGTACGATTTGTCAATTTACGTAAGCATATTTTGCTTTGTTGTTGTTTTGCATGAAAACGAAAATAAGCAAACACGCTTAAATTAAAGTAGCCCTTGGGCGTGTTTTATGTACCTCGTATTTTTATGCTCTGTCTACAGCCGCATAATCACATCAGGGTTGATAAATGATTTTTTCATTTTGGTATGAAAATTTAGAAAAAATTGTACTAAATGAAAAAAGTATGAAATAAATTTTTGTTTTATTTAAATTATAGAGTATGTATTATAGAGTTTAACAATTCAGTTAATAAACTTTATAAACAAAAAGGACAAAGATTTTAGTAATTTTTAATTAATTAAGAAGTTTTTTATAATCACAAAAAGGGGCACAGTGGTCTTTTAATATTCAGAAAAAGAGATGAATAAAATCTATAAATAAAAGCATAAAGTTTAGAGGTTTTTTATAATTAAAAAACAAAAAATAATAAATTGAATTTTGAACAAACATGAACAAACATGAGAATTTCTTTCGTTACCTTTATATAAAAAGTCCACTAACATTTTTTTAAATCAAATTCTTTGCAAATGCCTCTAGGTCAACCACCTATCTACCCGCAATCTGATACAATCCAGCCGAAAAATAGATTTTTAAAAATGTAAGTCAAGCAATTCTTCACTTTCAGTTAAATTTTCTGAAATTTTTCTTTGATATATTACTTTTGATATCAATATTGTGACATTTTTTTAACTCGATATTAAAAAATTTATTTTCATTAAAAATTAAATGTAGTCTCTTTTTGCATTTCCATTGAATTTTTCTATTGAATTTTTGAATTAAAAAATATTTTTTAACTTTTGCTGAAGAGTGAGAAATTGAAAGAATTCCTTGAGCAATTTTATATGATTGGAGAAAATTGACTCCTTAAATTCAATTTATATAGTTTTTACAGAGTGACAAAATTCAGAAATAGATAACTTTTTTAAATCTTTTAGTTCTGTTTGCTTACTAAGAGCTCTAAATTCTGTATTAAGTAAAAAATATTTTGAGCAAATAAAATGTACCAAAAACGCTTTGGCAGTAGGAAAGTAGAAACAACGTAAAATTATACCAAAAAAGTACAATTGTACCGAAAATATCAACCCTGAATCACATACATCACAGGGTTGCAAAATTTTTTAATACGACAGTCTCATGGCGGCGTGCACACAGTTTCAACACTAACAAATGCTGTAATTACGATTTGTTAAATGTACGCTTAAACTGTGAATACCTTAATGTTAATTGAGTTGAAGATAAAAAAACAAAAAGGTAACTTGGCCCAAAAATAATGAAATGACATACGATTTGCTACTTTCATTTAAAAATCGACCATTGGAAATATAATCTGCAATAAAATCTGATTTTATACCACCACGCGTACTGCGTAAGGGGTATATTTATTTTGTATAAAAATAGATAAACACTGAGTCGATTTCGCCATGTCCGTCTGTCTTTCATCACGATTACACCCGTAATTTGAAAGCTATCGTAATGAAATATAATATTAATATAAAAGAGTTTAATTTTAAAAATTAAGATCAAGTTCAAAATGAGTCAAATCAAATGAAAACCCCGTTTTTCTCTCATAGTGACCATATGATACATAGTGGACTATACAGTAAAATACCAGAAAAATTTATTTAATGACTTAAAATTTTACACATCAGTATCAGTTTTAATCTCAAATACCCATTCTGAGTTTCAAATTTGGCAAAATCAAGTGAAAACCACGTCTACCTTCCAAAATCTTACAAAAATTAATCTATTGACTTGAAATTGTACGCATAAGCTTTGATCTCAAATCGCAATCTGATATTTTGAATAAAAAATTTCATCATGCTTCACTCCCATAAAAAGTGACATTATCAAAATAGCTTTACTTCTTTCTATAACTTAAATACCATATTCCTTAACAATCTGATGGAATCTAAATAATAAAGCATAAATAACTTCGAATACGTCAGTGTTTCATACGACCCTATGAAAAACTGGGACAGCAAAAAAACTGGGACAGTCGATTTTCACAAGCTTCTTTTTAGGTGAATGTTTTACCAGCAAAATTTTTCGCCATAGACAAGATGAGGTGGCAATCACTTAGTACCTACCATCTTATATGAATGTATACATAAAATGGATGTATACGAACCTCCCAGCCAAGCTGTCGGAGCTTCTGGCGAGTAACTATTGATGTGTGTTACCTGGCATAAAAAATTACCCAAATATCAAAACTTGTGGCTAAAAATCTATTTTTCATGCCATCGTCTATCTTTGTTATATTAATAAAACTCATTTTCTGTTTGTTTGTTCGTTGGTTTGATTAAACAAATACAAATCTAAACCGGTGGTCGGATTTCACTCAAGTTTAGTACACATATTAGGTCTGTTCCCGTATTTCATACTCGATTCATGTAGCTTGAAGTTGCTTGAAAGCTTTATTTTGAAGCTCTAGAAAATGTCACTCTCTAATCTATTACAATTAATTGAAGTTAGTACGGGAACAGACCTATTACGATGCACTTTGAATAGTAGGATTTCTCAAGATCTCTGAAATAAGCTTCAGTTTCCAATTCGACCTGTTTATTCGTCGCAAATCTTCTTCCCTGGAGCCACCTTTTTAAGTTTGGGAAAAGATAATAGTCGCTGGGTGCAAAATCTGGAGAATATGGGGATGAGAAAGCAGTTTGAAGCGTAACTCATGCAATTTGACCATGGTGTCGATCGATTGTGAGCTCGAGCATTGTCTTGCAAAAATATGATTCGATAAATGGGGCCGTTTGTTTGCGATTTCGTTCTTCAAATGGTCCAATAATAAGGTGTTAAAATATTAAACAGTCCTAGAAAGGACTTTGGCCGAGCTTCAATTGATCGATTGTGTTGTGCGTGTTATTAAATGTTTGCACAAATGATCGAGAACTGGACCTAAGAGTTTAATGCCGACTCCGAACGGCTTTTGTTCTCAAGAAGCTTTAAATAGCTGTTTTTTATTCTCTGAGGTTTGCTATTGTCTGCAGAGAGGTAACGACCGAACAGACAAGTTCATTTGATTGAAAAAACATTCTGTCTGAATTGGGAATTGAACCCAGGCTACCGCAGTTCTTTAGCTTAGGGGCGAAGCACTCTACTCACCAGGCTACAGCCGCCACGGTATATTACGGTGTTACAGTGAAAAAAAACTCGGCTCAAGACATATTAGAGGTTGTAGGTCTGGTTGAACATAAGATAACTGCATATTAGTTTATTTAATATACCCTCAAAATCGGAATTTTTGGTAAAAAACAGATTTCAGGTAGGTGCGTGCATAGTTTGTTATCTAACTCCGTTATATCTAGCTCGCTTTTAAACATTTAAACGTTGAAAGAATAAAATAGGCCTTTAAAACAGTATATAGACCGGAAAATTATAAAAATCACGTGTGAAAATCGAAATATGTTTTGCTATATTTTTTCGCTGCATTCTTATATTCAGACATGTTTGGATTAATAATACTAGTCGACAACTTCGGATCTGGTTAACCCATTAACACCCCTATATGTACTTTCAACACTGGTTCCAAGCCTGTACTCAGTTTCCTCCTATATTGTAAAGTTTTAAAGATACAGGGTGTTATATGTTTTTAGCACGTGCCTAGTATGATTGATCTAGAATCTAAACTACTCACATAAAATAAAAAATTATATATTATATTTATAATAAAATATATTGTATTTTAGAAAACAATATCAACTTTTCAAACAATATATCAACCACTATCGTGACATGTGCTGTAGCGGAGCAAAAATTTTGAGATTATTCAACGAAATATCAACAAATTTTGTATCTTTTGTTTTAGCGGAGCTGTAATAGTCCAAAGTTAGAATTTAGAAAAAACTGTTGATTAAGTGTATTTTTACATGAAAAACATAGATTTTAAATTTGGACGATTACAGCTCCGCTAAAACAAAAGATACACAATTTGTTTATATTTCGATGGATAATCTCAAAATTTTAGCTGCGCTACAGCACATGACACGATAGTGGTTGATTTATTGATGAAAAAGCTGATATTTTTTTCAAATACAAAATAATATTTTTTAAATAAAAAAACTATGTAAATTACTATAAGGAAGATTTTATATGAACCAAAATGTTTGTAACTACTCTAGACAGACAACTGCATTCTAAGAGATAAATGGAGGCGTTCAAAGGATACAGAGAATTTTAATACAAAACTCAGTTTTATTAATAGTCTGGTATGAAAAAGTAGATTTTTAGCCACAAATTTTGATTGGAAAGAGATATTGGGGTAATTTTTTCACATAAATTATTTTTGAGACTTGAATTTTTTTGTAAAAAAATATAAAAACAACATTTTGGAAAAAATAAATTTCGCGAACAAAATCAAAGGGTTTTTGATGACAAAAACAGTAAAATAATTTTTGAGCTAAGCTGGAAGAATCTTTGCAAATAAATGCTATGTCATTTGAAAGGTAGCCCAATGTGCAATTTTCAATTGATTTCATTTTTACAACAGCAACAATTTTTGAGGCATTTTTTGAGTAAAAAGTCAATATTCTGGACCTTTTTTGACATAATCACAAAACATATATACATTGACTTAACGGTACAGTCCAACCTATTTTTGTGAAGTGATTTTATTGAACTTTTGAACAAAAAAAAATTTGAATGAAATATATTAACGGAGATATTTGCGTCGAAAGACCAAACTTTGACTTTCATGTCGTTTTTTTCTCATTCAGGTAACGATGTTTTATGAAAAAGTCGTTGTACGGAAAATTTCTACAATTTTGAATATATGTGAGTGCTTTTGATGTCAAAATAACAAAAATTATTTAGAATTAAATACACAAAAAACTCCGATGGTAAAAAGTATTATAATAACAAAATAACCGTTAGTTGAAAAATTTCGGAGGAGGCGTGGCAAAAACTAAGTATGTTACATTTAGTAGTTTAGATTTGTTTAAATGCCAAACAAACAAACAAACAGAAAATTAGTTTTATTACTATAGATATTTACATATTTTATTTGAAAAAACTTAACAAACTCGTTTGGTTTTTTAAGCTTTCAATTGATTTTCTGCTTCCTCTTGAAGCTCTTGTAAAATATTGATTTTAGTGCAGTTGACATTATTTTTTGTAGCCCATTGTACAGAAGCCCTTAAGTGTTCCTTAAATCGAATGACAACATATTTGTATTCGTTATATGTTGTATTCTGTATTGGACATTCGTTAAATCGGGTATTCGTTATATTGAATAAAATAAAAAATTACTAGAACTATTGATTAATATATAAATAATGAAAAAATACTGAACCAAAATATTGGAAAAGCATGACTAAAGAAAATTTTGTAAGTTCTTATTTACAAAAATATCAAAGGTTGAAGTCCTGACGGGATCAACCTCAAATATTAAAACTTTTTTGGATCGGACGTATTCTTTCCTTGGTCGTTTATTGTATATTTGGATTATGTTTTCAGATTTTTAGCCGTGTAATTTTTTTAGCAATCATACTTTTATTTTTTTCAATATCTTACTCACTGCTGGCTTTAGCGGAGGGCGCTCTCAGCGACAGGCTAGAAATTTCAACTTGTACTAGGCTCACTGCCTTTGGCTCTATTTTACTCTCAAGTTCGTAAGCAAAAAACTTTTTTAAAAAAGTAGCCGATTTAGTCTAGTCTAATGCAGGCCACTAGCTATCAAATTACTTGTACAATCTGCGCTCGTTGTTATGCAGATCGTACAGTTAGTAGGCTTGTCGTATAAGTACGTAGTTGTTTGACAAACGATTTGCCGAAGATCAAAACGATTTAATCTTTTGTGCCATCGTACGATAAATTTGATAGTTAGTGGTAGTGTTTGTAAAGATTTCGTCATTGATATTTCTTCGTCGAAGTGATAACATCGCTCGCTAGAAAAAGACTTCGAATGAAAAATTTATAAAATTTATAGAATACTGAACCATAAGCGAAGGTTTTGCGTAAGGTGAGAGTTTTGGATAGATTTTTTTATTTAAATTTTTTTCTTTTATATTTTGTCGCTTAAAAGTGCTTTCTATAGAAGAATACATTCGTGAAAACTTTTTCGATACTTAAAAACTGTAGAAAAGATTTATTTTAGAAGCTAAAAATTCTTCGAAAATGAACCAGTTTTGTTCATTTCTATGAATTTCTATGGTTAATTTTTAACTCATTTCCGAATAAAAAAAAGTTCAGATGCAGAAAGGGTTCATTTCCGAGTGCCGAAAAATGACTATTATATGATTAATTTTTTAACTCATTTCCGAAGAAAATAAGGTTCGTTTTTGAGAGGTATTGTCGTCCGGCGATAGATCAAAAAGGATTTAATTTCCGAGTGCCGAAGAATAACTTTTCTATGGTTCTTTTTTTAACTCATTTCTGAACAAAACAAGGTTCATTTTGGGGAGGCATTTTAGTCCGACGAATCATACAAAAAGGGTTAATTTATGAGTTCTGAAAATTAACGTTTCTACCCGAAAAGGTTTATAAATGAATTCGAAAACGGTAGTTTTGGTTCACGTTCATTTTCGGCACTCATAAATGAACCATTTTTGTATCATTCGTCGGACTAAAATGACTCTCAAAAAATTAACGTTATTTTGTTCGGAAATGAGTTAAAAAAGAAACATAAATTGTAGTTTTTATGTTCAGAAATGCATTAAAAAAAGAACCATAGAAATGTTATTTTCTTCCGACACTCGGAAGTGAACCCTTTCTGAATCAATCGCCGGACGAAAATGCCTCTCAGAAACGAACCTTTTTTTCTTCGGAAATAAGTTAAAAAATGAACCATAGAAAAGTTATTTTTCGGCACTTGGAAATGAACAATTTTTGAATCAATCGCCGGACGAACATTTTAAATTTAAGAAAGCAAAAAAGAAACATTTATGAATAATTTCTGAACTCATTTATGAACTACAAAAAATACACAAAAATTGTTAATTTATGAGGAATTTTTAGCTTCTAAAATGATTCTTTTTCACTCAAAATAAGTTCTTTATGAATTTTGCAAAAGAAGTACAGTTTCTATCTATGGTAAAAGTTTTCACGAATTTAATCTTTTATAGCAAGCACTTTTAAGCGACAAAATAAAAAAAATAAATAAAATTCTATCTAAAAACGTTCGCAAAACTCTCACTTTACGCCAAACCTTCGCTTATGGTTCAGTGGGTTGTACTCGAAGCAAATCGACTGCCAAAATTTTGAGCTCAATTTAGCTTAAACCTGGCGCGGTATGCTTCACTTCACGCTGATCCCCCGAAAAGTGAGTGTAACTAAACTGGGACATGTCCAGTTTTAGTCCACTTGCCGAGAGTAGCCATATAAACTAAATTATGGAAAAAGGGGGGGGCGTTGAAACCCATTTTTAGTACAGTTGCCGAGAGTAACTATACAAACTAAATTACTAAATTTTAGGGTGTGGCAAATTTTTTCCTAAAACATCGCGTACTTGAAACAAATCGACTGCCAAAATTTTAGTTTAATCGGTCGAGTAGTTTTGGAGTCTATAAGCATCACACAAACAGACAGAACTTTGCTTATAATACCCCCACGTTTAAAAACGTAATAGGGGTATATTAACTTTGTCACTCCGTTTGTAAGGCCGATAAGAAGGCGTGGCCAGTATAGAAAAGTATATTTATTCTTGATCAGCATCACCTCCTGAATCGATTTAGCCATGTCCGTCTGTCCGCCTGTGGTCACGATAACAGCCGTAATTTTTTAGCTCTCGTAACGAAATTCAAGCTTTTTATTCAAAATCGGATGAAAACCACGCCTACCTTTCATACAAAGTGACTTAAAAAATCTCTTTAAAATTCACAAAAATTAATTTAATGACTTCAAATTTTGCACAGCGTCTTAAATATTTATTATAAACTTTGAGTATGAAATTTGTAAAAATGGGATGAAAACCATGTTAATCTCCCATACAAAGTGACTTAACCAAAACGGTAAAATTCTTTAAAATCCACAAAAACTAATTTAACCTTAATCGGTTCTTTGTGTAAATTTTACACTCTTTTCAACTTCAAGCTGATATTTCTTTAATATAAGTTCCTCAAATCGAGCTAGGATTTTGTCTCAATGTAAAAATCGTATGCAAAATTTATTTTTTGGCGTTTTTATTCACGCTAGGTGTCGCTGCTACCATCCAGAAAAAAATTCCCTAATAGGTTCTTGTGTGTAAAATTTACACACCATAATCTTGGCGAGTCCATGTCACTGTTCTTCTGCTTTATTGTTAATTTTGTTTCGATATTTCCCCAATTTTTATTTTTTTAACTAGCTCAAATTTAGCGCGTTACTACCACGCCCCCTTGTCCTACGCGCCCATAAAATGTTATGAGTTGAACGAAACGTGTAAATTGTGGTCGAATACCAAATTCCGAGGATGTGCGCGAGGTTATTCGATATAGCAAATTTGGGTTGTTTAGGAGGTGCCACGCCCCTTTTTCAATGCAAAAACCTTTCTTGGTTTGCGTTTTATAACTTGCTAAAGTTTCACGAAACCGAATTCCGATGCTGTGTGACCTATTATTCCAAAGCTATTTGATATCGAAATTTTTGGGTATATTTGAGGTGTCACGCCCCTTTTTTCAATCAGCACCAGATTTCACAAGAACATTCTGAAGACTTTGCTACCGTTTTCCTGACAATTTCATAAAAATTGGTTCAGCGGTTTCGGAGTCCTAACACATACATATATTAATTTTTTTTTTATAAAGATAGATGGGCGAAAAAAGTAGGCATGGCAACATTTATATAAATATATATAGGGACCGCCACTCTGTCCCATTGCACCTATATACCAATCTTCACTATCAAAATGTGAGCATCTCAGGAATTAGCATGATTCATACATGAATCATGTCTAAACAAAGTTTTAGTTTTTTACGATCAAAACCGTTCGCATATATAGCATTTTTATGGCTTGTGGGCGATAGAGTAAGGGACGAACAACGCCTTCTTGTCCAATCGACACCAAACTTCCCAGGACTTCCAAACTTCAAGATATTGTTTCAATTTCCCTGAAAATATCATAAAGATCGGTTTAGTGGCTTTTGAGTCTATACGCGAAATACATACATCCACTGTTGTATACAAAGAATTGTTACTCTATTAATCGATTTGAGTTTGAACACAATGAATAATTAATTACTTTTAACGAGAAGATTGCATGCATTTCATTCATCGATGAAAATATTGCTCCTGAAAAAGATTGTGTAAAATTTATACACAAGGAACCTATTCGTTTCTAGAAATATGGGACCAATGAATGTTAATGACTTCAAATTTGCACAGCATCTTTATTATTTATTATAAACCTCCCTTACAAAGTGACTAATCCCAAAACGTATAAACGCATTTTTAGTATAAAATGTGTAAAAGTCGAATAAAAATCACGTCTACCTCCTATAAAAAGTGAGTTCACCAAAATGGTAAAATCTCTTTCAATTCCACAAAAACTAATCTAATGACTTCAAATTTTGCACAAAACCTTTAACAATTAATATAAACTTTAGGTATGAAATTTGGAAAAATCGTCGTCCGTGGGGGTATTTTAACTTCGGCTCGGTTGAAGATACTTCCTAACTACTTATATATATGGATATAGATTAATGAATATTAATTAATTTATATTTTTATAGAGTTTTTACATTCTAATTAATTTTATCTCAACCCACATTTTTGTGCGTCTTCTTTTTCTAACATTCCTTTTGCTCTTTTCTTCATTTTCCTCAAGAATTTCGCTAAGGACCGTGTAGTCCATCGCGTACGTCCTTACTATTCAAAGGTTGCACAAAAATTATGTTTGATATGGTATACAATTGAAAATAACTTTTTTTAATTATAATTATATATCTGTAGTCACAAGGAATAATGACTAAACTCAAAATATCGTAAAAACCGTTATGAAATTAACTTTATTGCCAATTTTTGGAAGTATGCAGATATCCATTTTTTGCTCAGAATTGATCATCACGTATGTCTCTGCATATATTTTGTTTGTAAAGGTTCATACATTTAAAAAAAAATGGGTCGTAGTTCGTGCAATTAAAATATCGTTTTTTACGATACTTTGGGTTTAGTCGTTATTCCATGTGACCACAGAAATAAAAGGGCGCCAAATGCATGACTCGCCCGGGGCGCCTAGATGGGTAACGCAGCCCCTGATCTTACAGATGGTAAAGAGTATTTTGTTAAATTTACCACTGTGAGTAGTACTGTATTCATGCAGTAAAGCATCCATGTTACAACTTACCCGTTTCGGACCAAATAGTTGAAAGAGTGTTATCCACTTGAAATCTTGGTCTTGTGCACAAGATTTGGCAACAGGTGCTCCAAGAGAACGCGTTGTTTTGATGAAGCATTCGCACTGCACTTATTTGACGATTTGTATATGTATTTAGATCTATGTTAAATAATCCTTCAAGTCTTTTGTAAGCTTCTTAGCTTCAAAACAAATTCTTGTGATATCTCCTTTTATATTTTTGTTTTTGCAATTCTTATTAAAAAGTGAACGCAATAATTTCGACAAAGTCAACACAGATCGGGCGAAGCGAACGGAACAAGCGACGAGATCGGCTTGCTATACACCTAAGGGAAATGTCCGCCAGTGCATCAACCCGTTGTTTGGATCTCAGAAGATGAAGTAAGCACAGCGCACATCACTCGGCAACATGCAGTGCAATTGCGGTTATTATCGTCGTCGTTGTTGTTGTTGTTGGTGTTGTTGTTGTTGCTTTATTATTGATGTTGCTACTGCTGTTGACCCCATGAATGTGTCGTGTGCCTCGTTACGTTGATGAAAAGCGGGCGGGCTGTATCCAGAGTTCACCCACCCCTGCTGTTCACACACAAACCACTGATTCATAAAAAAAACAAAAAGAGTGCAGAGAATTTGCGATCGCACTCCGTTTCACTTTCCGAAAAAAAGCACTCGTTGTCCAAAAAGGTTGTATTTTGTATATGCTTATATTCTTTCTTTTTTTTTTTTTTTGTTTTTGCTGTAACGTTTTATCGTAACTAAATCAAATCAATCAGAATCACAGGTGAACGAACTCTGCTGAGTATCTGCTGCATTACTGCACAACTTAGGGTTTGCGGACAAAAACGAAAAATGCAACACGTTAGACACATATGTATTTAGTATGAAATAAAGTCCAAAATTAGCAATTAGCAAAGTTAACACAAGAAATGCAATCGGATCAAATCCAAGTTTGCGCATGCACAGCTCGAAAGACCTTACATGTCAGCATTGAACATGCATTCAGCGATCTGTATCTGAGGGGTTTGCAGCAGGTAAACTGCGGATGCACTTTGGTTAGATAATAGCCAGGCCAGAGATATTCAGTGAAAGTTTCTGATATTGTGATGTGTATTATGAAAACGCACTCGCGCCGTTCAATTGACTTGCTCACGAACGCCACCCACCGAATGCATCAAATAGTGGGAGTTAATGACTACTAATGAGTTGAGCCCAGGAGAAGTGCAAATAAGAGAGTATTTCTTGTCACCAATTGGGCACAAATAAAACACAGCTTCGAACAGAACTTAATGCAAAGCCATTGTGACGTCACAATGATTGTAACGTCATTGAAGGGTACTACGACGACAACGACGACGACGACGATTGCCCCAACACCGACGCACTATCCGAGCAAGCAATAAATTCAAAAAATAAACACAACATAAACACAAAAAGCGAAAGAAGCGAAAGAAACAAAAATAAAAAATATTCGCGCTGCGATTTGTGAGTGAGCTTTCGACCGCTCGTTGCAAAAGTCACTAGTTGACTGAGGCGACTAAGCACGGCACACAGCCAGACAACGCAAGCCCCAAGTTCAGAGCTTTGTTACCTTCATTCTCGGCTAGCTAGTTGGCTCGCTGGCTGGCTGGCTGGCTGGCTGGTTGGTTGGTTGGCTGACTGGCAATATTAAAATTGCACTCGCTAGCAAGAGAGTGCCAATAAAATGCGAGAGCATTAAGTTTTTTCGCGATTGCGAATTTAAATGTAAAAGTTTGTTAAAGAATGCTTCCACAAATAAAACACATGCCACCAGCGCTTTGCTCCAAAAGAGATGCAACTGTCAACGGTAGAAAGTGGAAATGGCAAGAGAATACGCGTATATTTAAGAGAGTTTTTACAAACAAGCGGGCGCTACATACACTCTACACCCACAACAAATTCCCGTCCTGATTGCGATATATAAAGATTCGGAAAGTCTTGCCGCAAAGCAAAAACAAAGGGTTTGTTTTCTTATTTGTTTTAAAGAGTCAAGAAAACACTATACAGATGTTTTAAAAACTTTATGACCTTGAAAAAAAATAATAATTCAAACACAATACAGTTCATTAAAAAAATCTCCACACACTAAGAACTTAAAATTGGTTTGAAGTTGAGTCTCCAGTTTGATTAACATTCAAGTTCTTTCAATTTCAAGACAGACAAAAAGTTTTTTCTTATCTTTCGGAAAGCTTCAGCAATGAAGCTAACTAAGAATGCTCAAAATAAGCCACCTGACAGGTTTCAACAAGGTGACTTGGTCAAGGTGCGTTTGAGGCCAAATTTTAAGAAAAAAAAAAACAAACTTAAGGGTGAATTAATGTTATGTTTTTTTAAATCACTTCATGTGAGTTTGTGTTTTCCAGTTTAGATTATTTTAATTCTCTGTCTTAAAAACTGATGCCTACCGATAGATACATACACACATACAGCTGTTGCCAACTAATTAGAAACGCTTCTGGTATCGTTTTATTTTGTTGTCTGTTATGCGTGTTTTGATTCACCGTTAATATCACTACTCCACGAAATGGAAATTTAAACCATTTAAATTTAAAACTATATTTATATTTTACTTGATTTTGTATGGGAGGTACATACAAAGGTTGACCGATCTTAACAAAAATTCATTATAATGATAGTGAAATAGAGTATCAGATGCGTACTGAAAATTATCAAAATCGGTTAGACTCTAGGGGTACCTCCCTAGGACCTATACTATTTTTTTTTCTTGATTTCGTTTGTAAATTTTTAATTTTATGCATTTTTAAATAAAATATTTATTTGTAGGACGACTTAAGGAAAGTTATTTTCAGTTCCTTATTGTATAATATATGATTTTTAGGCCCCTATTATGTATTACAACTCAACTTAAGTTGACTAGATTCAACTAATTTTTTTTCGTATAACTTATTACATACATTTCAAGTTGAACTACGTCGTTTGAAAATTCTTAATAGATGGTAGCAAACTACATGGTTCAATTAAAATATATGCAATACGTTATATGGAAAAAATGTAGTTGAAGCGAGTCAACATCGCATACCATCGCATACATAATACGTACATAATAGGGGCATTAATAATCGAAAAAATCACTTATTGTAACATATTCCGTTTTTTCCATTAAAATATGCTAATTTTTCATTATTTCTCATTCAAATACATCAAACTTCGAAACCACTTAAAAATATTTTGTTTTTAATTTTTAATAAAACAAATGACTTTTTTATTAACACATAGACTTCTTAAAATTATGAGCTTTAATTGGATTAGTTTTATTAAAAACTGTATTTTTGGCAATTATTTGTATAAATCACCTCAAAGAGCTATGTCCAAAATCACAATTTCTTAAAAAAAATACTCAACTTCAAAGCGTTGCAGCTCATTCAAAACGCATTTTATTGCTCCAATGTTTTGGATTATCAATAGTCAAAGTATTACCTGTCGATTGATACCAAATTTGCAGGGTTTCGAGACGCAAATTTTTTTATTTTTGTCCACTAGGCAGTTCACTGTGCGGCCTTACAAAGAAATCACACGATTTTTGCCAAAATTATTGTTTATTCTTCCATATTTGTTCCTTTCAGCTCGATACACTTAACTATACGATGCCCATTGAAAAGGAAGATTTCTCAAGATGTCCCAAATACGCTTCAGTTTCCAATTCGACCTGTTCATTCGTCGCAAATCTTCTTCCCTGGAGCAACCTTTTTAAATTTGGAACAGTTAGTAGTCGCTGGGGGCCTAATCTAGAGAATATGGGGGATGTGGAAGCATTTCGAAGCGTAACTCATGCCATTTGGCCATGGTTTCGATCGATTTGAGCTGGAGCATTGTTTTGCAAAAATATGATTTTTTTCATCGATAAATGAGGTCGTTTGTATACGATTTCGTTCTTCAATCGGTCTAATAATTTCCACAAATAGTCGCTGTTAATTACTTTTCCTTTTTTCGAATAGTCGATGAACAAAATGCCACTTAAATACCAAAAAAACAGACGCCAACACACTTCCGGCCGTTTGTTGAGTCTTCGCTCGCTTTGGTGCATTTCCACTGAGACCTATCCACTCTTTTGCTAATTCTTTAGATTCTGGTGTATAGTGGTGAATCCATGTTTCATCCGTGGTCACTATATTACGCAAAAAACCAATCGGATTTTGTTTAAACATGTCCAAACATTATTTGGAAGTGCGAACTGTTCATGTTTTTGATTAATTGCTAACGAACGCGGCACCCATCTTGCAGTCAGCTTTCTCATACCCAAATGTTCATGTTAAATTGAAATCACCGACTTACTTGATATGCCTATGACTGAAGCTATCTCACGCGCTTTATTTTTCGGATTGTTCAATAATTTTTCAGTATGTATTGAAAAAATCCACTTTTGATTTGAAGTGGTCACTATTTTTGGTGCTTCCTTGGCGTGTTCATCCTTTGTCTCTGCAATCCAATATTTTACGGTTGAATACGACAGAGCAAATTCCCCATAATATTTATCGATCTTTTCTTTTGTTTCTTTCGAACTCTTGTTACGCAAAAAGTAATGCCTAATCAAGGCAAAAACTTTTTTGTATCCATTTTTATAACAATTCCCAAAGTTTTTTAATTTAGAGCACTGTAACGTCATTATTCATTGACAGATTGATCTGACATTTATGGTGTGTTCATGCTAAGGTTGCTACCAAATGTTCCAAAAAGATGATTTTTAATACTATGCAGCATTTCCGAAACTATGAAACTCATATTAACGTTCTACGAAAGAAACGCCCAAGGAAAGCCACAGCCTGCATTGATAAAAAAATCAAGCGTTTCAGAAGTAGACCCCAAGAAAACTGCTGTAGGCATTCAATGTGAACTTGACTCGGATTACAGAGTTTCCATATCAAAACGTACTTTTGCACAGCGTTTAGTCGATATTGGCCTTCACGGAAGAATAGCATGCAAGAAACCATTGATTATGTCTAAGCAAGGAAAGTCAATGGAAATTCGTAGTCTGAAGTGATGAAACTAAGGTCAATAGCATTGGACCTGACGGTGGAAAATACGTGAGGCGTCCAAAAAAGGCTGAGATTTTTTGTTTTTGAAAGTCTAGCAAAAATAGTTTTTAAGCACATTTTTCAAAACAATTTTATGTTTGGTTTTTATAGAAATTATATCGTGCGGCACGAAAATCTGTATTTAATAATTTCAACTTTTTCACTTAATATTAATATGAGAAATCATGTCCATCCACTTGCCACTATACCAAAGACATCCATTTTGCCACTATACCAAAGACTTTAGAGCAAATTTTTTTTTCAAACAACTCAAGATAAAGATTTATTATCATGTTGATTACTCGTGAACCATTAATTATTTTAATTTTTCTTTCTTCAGTAAAGTTATTCTAATTGTATATGAAAAAATCCAATTGAAATTGTCTTTAAGCCTTTGGCAAGCCATATATGTATGTATTAGGGAAGTCAATCCGGACGATTTAAGCCCCTTTAAATTCCGGGATTGTCTTTACTGGATCCCGGGATTTTTAAATAAAAAATTTCTATTACAAATATTCATGTAAATGCAAAAATTTAATTTTAAGTTGATATGAATAAAGAATTAGAAAAAGTTTTTATTGAGGCTGAAAAAGATTGTTAAGACGATGAGTGTGAATTACTGGAGCAAAGACTTTACAAAGTTTTACAAGAATTTGCAACATCAGGAAGTCAGCTATGTATTTCAAAATTGCCAGATATTGTGACTTAGGAAATATTTTTTTTTGTGGTGAAGGCAATCGTGATCGAAACTTACAAATTGCTTACGATTATCGTATAACTACTTATTTCTCCAACTAGAATAGAATCAGAACGGTGCTTCTCATCAGCGCGTTATATTTGTAATAATATCCGAACAAAGCTCTCTAATGAAAAATAAGACGCGTTGATCAGCTTAATGTTTTACTTTAAAAATTATTAAAACAAAAAATTTAATTTTGAAAAGTCTTTTCCAACCTCAATACAAAACAAAACATGAAGACGGTGTACAAAAAAAGTGTAACATTTATATAGTAATACCTTTAAATGTTCTGTCTTTTATTTTTTATATTTTTTTTTTCTTTAACCCTTTCAATGGCTAGGCTAAACTAAGAACATAATAATTTTTTGGGGTAATATTCCTATCATGTAGGTCGTTAAAAGATGAAAAAAACATACCTTTGATTTTAACCTGCGCTACTTACGTTTTACAAGCATGTACAAAGAAAAAATTGTTTTGCTCCTGTTCGACACAAAGTCTTTTTTTAATTCCTTAAAGGTTTTACAACCCTTTAGATCTTTGTTTTTGAAACCATCTTAATATTCTTATCACTAAGGCCATAAAAAGATAAAAAACATACTTTTGATTTTAGTTTTTTCTTTTTTGTCCGGTTGATTTTTTTTTTTTTTCTTATACAATAAGCCGCAATATTTTTTTTGCTTTTCTTTGCCACAAAATCGAAAATCCAACTGACTTTAATGTCAAATATCTCTCCAAATTTATATTTATTATGTTAGTTCATCTTAGTTTCATAGAACCAAACGATTGGATTTGAAAAAAAAACTTTGCAAAATAAATACATATAAAAATGACTTTCTGACGTGTCCAATATATTGGGCAAGTCAACTGAAAGGGTTAAATTAATACAATGTGCTAGTCATTAATATTATTTTGTTTATAGTTTTTTGTGTTTATTCACAATTGTGTGGTATAGTGGTATTGTGTTTTTTGCCATAGTTGAAAATCACAATTATGAGCACCCTTTAAATAGACTTTTTGGTTGGGAACCTCCCACTATAGCTAATTTTACTATACAAATAAATTAACTATCCAATTTGATATATTTATTAATATATGGCATAAAAAAATTTAACTTGCAATTTGAGTTTCTATCATTTTTGCAATTAGAAAATAACTGGCAACCGATCAGTTGTTAATGAAACTTTAAAAACCACGTTCGTTAAACATATCATCAAAATTACCACACTTTTAGTTTTTAGAGAATGAAATCTCTAAAACAAGAAAAAATATGAAAACTGCTCGGTAGAGAATGGTATCAATACCATGGGTTTTTTAACTACACTGAAAACAACGCAATTGTGAATACCCTTAATGTGTTTTGTTTTTGTTCCATTTAAATGAGTTAATTTACATTTTCTAGTTTCAAGTAATAAATAGCCAAAAATTATATTAAAAACTTTTTGAATTATTTACTTCTTAAAATTTTCAATCCCGAACTAATCCCGGGATTGAGATTTTCAATCCTGATAATCCCGGGATCGAGAAAAGCTTCCGGGATTGGACTCCCTAGTATGTATGTCTTGCCCGCTTTCAAAGCTTTAAAGTAATTAATGTTACTCATACGCTACGTTGATCTAATTTTTTCGTTGCAAACTATGCTGACTTTAAGCTATACTTTTTGTAAGACTCACTCGATAAGACCCACTGGAAGCGATTTTTTCATATTAATTTGTTCAGCAAAGTTGTTGGCCAGAATAATAGGAGGAACTTTGCTGAAGAAACCAAAATGAAAATCCTAATGTTTCAAGAGTTTCAACATGAAAATAAGTGCATATCTTAGGTAATTTTTTATTTTGAGCTTCATACAGTGATGTGCAAAGAAATAGGAACACTTGTATTTTTATATTCAAAGCTGCATGAATTATAGACAAGGTGCCCCAGATACAGCATTAATTCCCTCGGGTAGTGATTCTCCTTGATAAGACGAGTAAGGAAATGCAAGGATGAGGGTGACCCCCTCCCCCTTTGGGAGCTAGAGAGGAATTTGATCACCAACCAAGTGATTTGGCAATGGATCGGAGAGTGGAGCCCTGGTCCCTGAGGTTTAAAATTAAGCGCCTTTCTTTATGTGTGCAATGCGACTTTCGGCCCATCTTAAATATTTTTATTTTGCAACAAATAAGTTTAAAAGTACAGTATATTTTTATAAAAATGTACAAATCTTTTCAGAAGAATTCAACATTTTTAGTAGTTATTCAAAATTCCACCTTGTACTTATTATTATGACCAAGTAAAAAAGGCACTTTGTTTGAAAATATGAACGCACACGAAAATTGATTGAAAAAATGTAAATACTTATTTATTGGTAACGTCGTTGCCAAATTGGAATAATTATAATTAGAGTATATTTGCATTCAAAGATTGACACCAAAATTAATAAGCCCAGCGCAAATGTGTGAAAAGGTGGTGTACTTATTATTTTGGTCATATGTGTTTACTAAAGATGTCAAATTAACTTGAAATTTGACAATGTCAATGAAATTTGACTAAAGATGTCAAATTAACTTGAAATTTGACAATGTCAATGAAATTTTTTGCGTATGTAATAAATTTTTTTAGAAAAAATCTTCTCTAAGACCTCTTTTAAATGAATTAAAAAATTTTCATATTGCTTTAGTTTTGACGTAGAATTACGTCTTACAGCGCGGTTTGTATGAGGTAATTTTCACACATTTTTTCAAGCACATTAAAGAAGTTTAGTTGACACTTTGGGATATATCTACAGCCTTTAATATTCATCGTACAAAGAACAAATATACGCAAAAATATTAGTTAGAGTACTAATAAAACGAATATCTAACTTTGGATTTTGTCACTTCTTTAATAAAGTCACAAAACAGCAAAATATAAGAAGAAAAAAATTCATATATTCGTATGAGAAAAGCTTTACACAAGCTGCTTCAGTAGCTGCTAATGCTGTTGTTATTTTTGTTCGTATGGTTGTTGTTGTGTCTGTTGTTGTGGTTGTAGGTTTAGTTCGCAATCGTTTCGTTTGTTTTTGTGCTGATTTTGTTGTTTGTTGTTATTAATATGTATGTAAAATAAACATATATAAATACACATCAGTTGCTTTCTTTTTTGTAGTTTGCTGTTGGTTTTGTTTATTATCAGCAAAATAAATACAAAAGCGCATGCAGATTCGTGTAGCTACAGATCCAGTATGTTTTACTACTACGCAGGTTTGCGCAGGTTTGCAGGTTACTAAGCATGAAACAAAGATATACAGATAGCTTGCTCCGTGCGCAAAAATTAAATCTTTTGCGCACTACGTCACTCGAGCTTGTCAGCTGTAACACGTGGTGCATACATACAAAAGAAAATGTGAAAAAGCAAAAAGTAAACACAAGCAGCAAGCAGCACAATTGCAAGCATTTAAGAAATATTTAATTCATTTTCTAATATTGTGCACTTATAGTACGCGTAAATTATAATTTTTAATTATATTTTATGTAATTACAATTAGTTCTAAAGTTTTAGAGCTTTTGATGAGATTAACAACGATTTTAATTCGGGCCATAAAATGAATTTACAATTTTTCAACAAACGAGAAGTACAAGAAAATGAAAACAAAGAAGCTATCAAAGTGCTGTCAAACACATCAAGTAACGTAGCTATTTTTTTGTGTAGGAGAACAAATGGGAGAAAATACCCCTAATATATATGCATTTCTTTTCAATAATAGTACTGAAAAATAAATTTGCTTAAATTTATTTTTAAATATATTTATAATGTAATTTATTTCATTTCAATAAACCAAGTTTCAATAAGAAAATGTCGATATTTCTTCATCGCTATAAATAAATTATCCCCTTTAAATATATTGTGACTACGTTTTTATCTATCCACTTTGACAAGCTCGAACTACGTCACAACAAAGATGGCGGACATGCGCAATACTTTATCTGTAGTTCTTTGTATCATGGTTACCAAGCATGCGTTGTGCTTTGAAAACTCTATTTTTTAAATATCATAATAAATTCGAATTATTTACATTATGCATTCTATTTTTCCAATATTAATTCCTATTATTCCAATATTTTGTTAGCTAAAATTTTAATTTTAAATTACTTCAAAAATATACATATACAGCTATATGCATATATGCTCTTTTCTACAGGAAAACTAAATAACTGAAATTTTGCGATATTTATTTCCACTTCTTAAACATACCATTGAATTAAATTTAGTTTTAACCAACATAAAAAATGAACAATAACAACAAAATCATCACGAAAATATTAAACGAAAACTTTATATAAAACAAAACAAATTTTTACATGAATTTAATTGTAAGCTTTATAGATCAAGTTAATTTGAAGAAGGCAACAACAACAACAAATTTGTTCTTGAACAATTTTTATTTAGAAGATGAAATGTTTTAATATAGTTTTGAAAAGGGGTGGTTAAATTTCAAGGGCCGATGTTGAATGTGAACCACACCTAAACGACAAGTTTTTTTTCTGCATTTCATTTGGCATTTCTCAATTTCAGACTAAGTCAATTTGAACCATGGAAAGATACACAATCGAGCAACGCGTACAAGTTATTCAGGCTTATTATGAAAATGGACATTCAAATCAAAATGCATATCGTGCACTTCGTGATTTTTTCGGTCAATTTAATCGTCCAAATGTGCGTACAATCGGAAAAACCGTTCAAAAATTTGAGCAAACCGGGTCTGTAAGAGATGTACACCAGTGCATGCTCGTACAGCTCGTACTGCAGAAAATATTGCTGTTGTTCGCGATAGTGTGGCTGAAGAGCCGTCCACCTCAACTCGTCGTCGTGCCCAACAATTGCACCTCTCACGCTCGTCGTTGATGAACATTATGCATAAAGACTTGCATTTACACGCTTACAAGGTGCAATTGACTCAAGAACTAAAGCCTCTTGACCATTTCAAGCGTTGTCAATGGTCAGAATGATGGCAAGAAATGGCAACAGTGGATGATCAATTTTCGAAGAAAATCATCTTCAGTGATGAGGCACATTTTCACCTCAGTGGATTCGTCAATAAGCAGAATTGCCGTATTTGGGCGAATGAGTGGCACATGGAGTTATACTTGAAGGATCCCCTACTTTTAGTTTCTTGTAACATATGAAATAAGGCCATACAGCAAAAACAAGAGTGATTGTCGAAAAACCAATGCACCCACAAAGAGTGACTGTTTGGTGCGGTTTATGGGCTGGCGGCATCATCGGGCCGTATTTTTTTCAAAATGAGGCCGGTCAGGCAGTTACTGTGAATGGTGTTCGCTATCGTGAGATGGTAACGAACTTTTTATGTCCCGAATTAGAAGATATGGATGTGGACGATATGCGGTTTCAACAGGACGGTGCCACTTGCCACACAGCTAACGAAACAATGGCTCTTTTGCGCGACAAATTCAATGGCCGTGTTATCTCATGTGGTGGCGATGTCAATTGGTCGCCAAGATCATGTGATTTGACACCATTGGACTTTTTTCTTTGGGGTTATTTGAAAAAAAAGGTGTACGTCGATAAGCCAGCAACAATTCAAGAGCTAAAGGATGAGATAATTCGGCACATTAACGGCATAGAACCTCAATTATGCCTCAGCGTCATCGAAAATTTGGACCATCGGATGGAGGTATGCCGCCGAGGTCGCGGCGGCCATTTGGCCGATATTTTGTGCCATACATAATTGAACCATATCAATATTATCATAATAAAAATAAATGACAATAATTTCCTAAATAATTTATGTTTTATTCAAAATCAACATCGGCCCTTAAAATTTAACCACCCTTTATAAATGAAAAAATCAGAATTTTTCTCTATTACTGTATAAAAAGAAATTCTACGTCTATACTTACGATACTATCGAAACTGTGTCTTTTTTATGTTAAATTAATAATGGGATAACCAATTTATAGTATGTTAACACATGCCGCACAATGGTCCCAAATTGAAAAAAGACTGCCAAAACCTCAAGGAGTTGTCTAATCTGCATAAAAATACTACTGTATAGGTTTTTGGGGCCGCTGATCACGAATTTGAAGTCAAAAATTCGTAATTCAAAATGGCTTTTCTAAAATCTTAGTTTTTATAACTTCTTTAGATGATCTTTATAATGAATCTGAGGTCCAAACAATAAAAAAATTATGGAAGCATTGGTTTTTTTCGTTTATTTAATATTTATGTAAAAAAACTATTCTTCTTATAGAAGTAAAACATCGGAAGGTAAATGTTTTTTTTATGTCTCCCAACAAAGATATTTTCAAGTCTGAATATAACAGGCACCTGTTGAAAACATCCTCATTTGTTGCCAGCCGTGACATCCTCCTAGCATTATATATATTTCTAAATTTTTTTGCACATTTATGGGATGCTTCAAGGACCTCTTCAGATAGTTGACCCAATGGAAACATCCTATTTTTTGCCACAGAAGCACCATGTACAGGGTTGTCAATATTCGAAGCGCCCATCTGGCAACACTGTAACTTTCCGCAGTGATGCCAAATCGACTAATGACATACCGCGTTTGAAGCGTCATTCCAAGTAAATGTTTACAATGGAACAGTACACGCCACGCGAACGCTCTAAAATTGTTGAAATTTACATTCAACAAAACAAGTCAATAGTGAAAACTCAACTCAATGAGCGATGAAGCTTATTTTCAGTTGAACGGAACGGTAAACAAACAAAATTGCCGTATTTATGCCACTGAAAATCCACAAGAGATTCAAGAGGTACCTCTTCACTATGCAAAAGTCACTGTTTGGTGCGGCGTTTGAGCTAAAATGCTAATTGGGCCGTTCTTTTTCGAAGATGATAATGGCCACAGAGTTACTGTCAATCAGGAGCGTTATCGCGATATGATAAACAATTTTTTCATGCCAATCGTTCGTCGAAAGCGTATCAGGCACTACTGGTTTCAACAAGACGGCGCGCCACCACACACAAGCCGCACTACAATCGATTTTTTAAAGCAATTGTTCAATGGCCGTTTGATGTCAAAAAATGGTGATTTCGATTGGCCGCCAAGATCACCAGATTTAACGCCTCCAGACTTCTTTTTGTGGGGTTATTTAAAATCAAAGGTTTACGTCAACAAGCCAAAGACCCTAGAAGAGCTGAAAACCAACATCCGTCAAGAAATAACCGCCATTCATTGGCTTCGGAAGCGGGGGGGCAAGGTGGGCAGTTTCCCCCCCCCCCACTTTTTTAGCTAGATAAACAATTTAAAAGGAAAAATTATTCAAAATATCAGTTTTTTTACAACGATAATATTTTTGTATTATATATTTTCCTCTTCTTTCTCTCTTCTTCATGTTTCATGTGAAGACATTTTGGTGAACTTGTTTTGCACCACCATTTGTACTGCCCCCCCATTTGTACTGCCCCCCCAGATGAAATTCGCTTCCGACGCGATTGCCGCCATTCCCATCGAAATGTTGAAGAAAACCATGGAAAATGCTGCAAAACGGGCACAATATGTCGTAGAGGCCAATGGCGACCATTTACGAGACATCATATTCAAGAAATAATGTAAGCAAATCTACTTGAACCCAATTAAATGATATTCATGACGAACAGACAAAAAATTGTGGTTTCTTTGATTTATTTAAAAAAAAAATGGGCGCTTCGAATATTGGCAACCCTGTATAAGTACTTTGTGGACACTGGGTGGCATGTGGTACCATCCATATAGATGGTACACGTACAAATCGGCTGTATCCACACAGTACTGTGGATAAAACAAATGCCTACTCAGCTTCGATCAAGTGAATTTTTAAAATAATTTTTGTAATCGATCGCAGGCAAAATTAAGTTTAAAAAAAATGCGTACAAAATTCAAAACACAGCCAAATCGCACACAAATTTAAGTGAAAACAAATGCCTACTCAGATAGCTTCGATAAAGCAAATTTTTTTAATTTATAAATTTTAACGTTAAAATAAAAATATTATAATATTAAACGCATTAAGTATGTTTAATAACAATACAAATAAATAGAGATAAAATAAATGGTTTTAAGAAAAAAAATTTTAGTTTCCGTAGGTTTCCGTGGTGAAATTTTTTTTTTCGTTTTTCAGATTGGCCACCCCATAAATTTGTAACACGTATCCATAGAAATAACAATAATAATAATAAGAATTGTAAAGTTTCAGATGACTAGCTTTACGGGAAGAGGGTGCTCAATAGAGTACGTTTTTTAACATTTTTGTGAAAAATGCTTGATCTTGACTTTTTTTTTGTTGCAGGTCAGTTTAAAATGAATTCATCAACTCGAAAAAAAGACGAAATTTTTCTACTTGGATGTCGTGATCATGAATCATTGGTCAGGCTTAACCAGCTTCCAACACTTCGCCCAGTTCTACTCCGTTATCACCACACATTAAATGAATCAAAAAATGTTAAAAATTCTGCGCACATATTCATTCAAGAAGTCATAGGCGTGTGGAGCAAATCTGGTATTCCGACAAGACAACTAAAACACTGCGTTGAAAAACTTATGGAAATTCATAAGAAGTGGCTGCTTTTAAAGAAAAGCAAAAAGATAGTTTCAGAAGCCCAGAAAAATAGAGAGCAGTTGTTTACAGAAGAGCTAGATAAACTTGTTGATATTGCCCATGCGAACGCCATGAATTCAATCAAAATTGCGGAAGACAGAGAGTTTCTCGCTGATCAAAGAATTGTACGGAAGATGATTATGACTGCGATTGACAAGAAGCTGGAAAAGACCAAAGAACGTTCTCTAACGAAAAAAGAGCTGAAGAATTAAAAAATGGCCGCTAAAAGCAATAATTTAACTTCAGTAGTGTCTAGTCAAGAACTAGAATTTGATTCCAGCTTCACTAGCTCTTTGAGTGCCGCTAGTGCTTTTCAAGATAAGAAATACAGTAAATTTCTGGTTCCTTTATCAAAAAAGACACAGAGCGGTACCAGTGCTAATGATGTTGTGCCATCGTGTTGTACCAACGCTCTTGATCGTAACAAAATAACCGACCGAGAAGCCGTGCGACTGATTATTCCATTGGCTGCCGCACTAGATCGTAATCCCACTTCGCTCCCCATATCTCGAAGCACTATTCGACGTGAAAGAAAAAAAGCAAGAACAGATTTTTATGCGAACATAAAAGAAACATTCGGGCCGACTCATCCACTCGTAATACATTGGGATGGGAAAATACTTCCGCATGTAATAACTAATAAGAAAATAGATCGCCTTTCGATTCTTGTTTCCGGTAATGGAAGCGAAAAACTGTTGGGAGTACCAAAACTTACATCAGGAACTGGGGAAAACACATTCAAAGCTGTTTTTGACACAATGAAACAGTGGAATATTACAAATCAAGTTCGGGCTATGAGCTTTAATACTACTGCCTCTAACACCGGTGCCAAAAAAGAATCGTGCACTCTCTTAGAAGCAAAGGCGGGCAGTGATCTTTTATGGCTTGCTTGTCGTCATCACGTATTTGAAATAATGCTTTCAAAAATATTTGCACTGTGCTTTGGGCCATCAAGCTCTCCCGAGATTCCATTATTCAAGAGGTTTAGAGATGTTTGGGATACAATTCCGAAAGAACACTATGATTGTCTTAACACCAGAACTAGCACGGAACAGTTCTCTGAAAACACTATTGAGAGTCTTATTACTGCTGTAGCTGGAGAAAAACAAGTTCGGGATGATTACAACGAGCTAATAGAGCTTACAATGATTGTTCTGAACAAGCCGCCAGAGAGAATTCATTGGCGTACCCCAGGACCAATACATCATGCTCGATGGATGGCGAAACTGTTGTATGCTATGAAGATTTTTCTATTTAGAAATAATTCACAAGCATTTAAGCCTACAAAAGACGAAAAAAAACAAATCGTTCGATTTGTTAGTTTCGGCGCACTCATATACACCAAGATTTGGATCGAAGCGCCCTTGGCAGCAGATGCACCGATTAATGATTTGGAACTTTGGAAAAGATTAAAATCTTACGAAGCCAGTGATTCCGAAATCAGTGGAGCAGCAAGGGGTTTTTTAGAACGTCACTTATGGTATTTGTCTGATGAGCTGGTTGCCTTTGCCTTGTTTTCCGACAAGTTATCTTATGGCGAGAAATTGGCCATTGTTCAATGAATGTATGTTGAGGGCGGTTCCCGTTCAGTTCGAAGTGACTCTGCTAAATTATCCACGGAAACCACATTAGAAGCCTTTAAAATTGAACCATTAGAAAACTGAAAACGCTCTCGGTTCTAGACATCGACGACTCATTCTTGCAATTACCTCCTGAGACTTGGGGTGGCAATGGTGATTATCTTCAAGGCAAAAGTTTCATAAGAAATTTGCGTGTGGTTAACGACACTGCGGAAAGGGGTGTAAAATTGATTGAAGATTACAATTCGATACTTACTAAAAATGAGGAAGAAAAACAGTTTTTGCTTCATGTCGTTGAATACAACAGAAATATAGTTTCTACTGAAACATCCAAAAAAGATTTAACCAACTTAGTTTTAGGTTGAGAAAAAAGCAATAGAACAAATATTATTTAAAGTATTGCCGTGTGTTTTACGTATATTTAATATGCTTTTTTAATACAAAAATGACTTCTAATTTATTAAATATAATTTTATTTAATTGTTCTTTTTAAGGATTTTTTTCATAAAATTCTGATATTTCATGTTCGATGAGCACCCTCTTGTATATAAGATAGGGGACTGACATTTTGAAATCCTGCTACGAATGGTATGTGTAACAAAAATACTGTGTGACGGGACTTCTGCCTCAAAAATTTTTTTTTTCATATAAGCATGGTCCACCCTAGTATACATATTAGTTTTTCTTAAAAATTTTACATTCGAGCAGCCCATTTTTTTATTAGTATAATAAGATGTCTCGCAAAGGAACCAATACCTATCTAAAGGGAAAAGAAGGGGAAAACACTTTCGTTTTTCCATTTTAACTGAGTCAATGTATTTTTTTTTAAGGAATGGGTATGAATATTTGTTAAAGTTTTACTTTTATTCTGATTAATTAAGTTTCGATCCACTACATAAAAATATAAAACATGTTAAATTGCTTATACAAATAATACAACAAATGTTCGAACTTGACTTGAAATACGACTACTTTTTTGTTAAATTTTTTAAACTTTAAAGACATCTAAAACCAATAAAAAAATTTCTAAAAAATTTGACAACGCACTTTTTTTTATTTATCTATCCTAAATAGGTATTTGAAGTAAAAAATGTTTTTCAAACATCTTTAAAAATGAGGTTTTGGCCGTCTTTTTCATGTTTGGAACCAATGTGTACCCTTTAAAACAAAGTGAATTTTATTTATAAAAAATGTTAAAACTATACTCTACAATAAGAGTTTCTAATAAGTTGGCAACAGCTGTATATATGTTTCTGTGCGTGTTTATTCAACGAGTGTTCGGGCAATTGTGCGAATTTTTAAACTACAAATGTATGGAACCAACGCTTTTAATAAACACATTTTAATTTAAATATGATATTTTACAAAAAATTAACCACGATTATTTAACAGTGGCGCAAATATTTAGAATTGCGACACACTCCACCTACAGTGGGGTCGTACAAGAAGTATACAACCTCGTTAGTTAGTTGTCTGCATGCTGTCGAGACTGTGCATTCTATTGCCGTATCCATGCTTGTGCACACAGTAAAATGCGTCTCTCTTCAGCCAAACATACAGCGCCAATGACCACATAAGCGCGCAACAAATATAGGACAACAAACCCGTTGACTGTCAACTCAGACTTCGCATGAACACAAAAAATAGAACAGTGCAATGAATCCTAATGCAGCAAGCATCTGCCACCACGAGCAATGTACAGCACAAAGGCAAGGCACACCATGTCATCGTCATCATCAACATCATCATCATCATTATCATAGTCATCGTCATCGTCATCATCATCTTCAATAAACAACATAGAGAAAACCGAAGAGAACAAAAGCATGTACTACAACATGTGCTACTCACACTATAGGTACCTTTGTACTAGACTCTCCCAATGCTAATGCCGAGATTAATGGCAGCAATGCAGAAAGGGTGAACTCTTATTTTTGGACTGTGTCAGGCCATTGAACCGCTGCACTGCTTGCATAAATCAATCGCAAAAATGCCCATTCAGAACAAGTTTCCATTTAAGAGAATTCATTGTTTTCTAAGAAATACATATGTATAGCGCTAGATGGATAGGCTAACGCCCCCCTGAGTATAGTACTATATACACCCTGAATGGTCTGCTGCTTTATCCTTGAAAATAATATTTGGCAAACAAATAGTCATACGTAAGAAAATTGATTTGTCTATCTTTAGAAATATTTTTTATTTTCCTTTCTTTTTCTTTTCATGTACAAAAACAACAATAAAAGATGCCTAGTGGTTTTGTTTTTATTTCATTTAAGGTAGTATTCCAAAAAGACGAATTCCAAAAATCAAACTTTTTTATATTCTTTGCAATAAAAATATATTAAAAATATACTCGTAAAAGTTTCAAAATGTAAAGTTGCAGCCAAAAGAAGAGAGAGCACTGTAGTGTGTAGGAAAGAGCTGTAAAAACTTTAAACCAGAGACTGAAAATAAATTTAAAAATTTAATTTTTTAGGTCAAGTCCGACTGTTAACTTTTTTATTTAATTAAAGACGTTAAAAATTAATTTTAACTTTTATTTATAAAAATATAAGTTAAGAGTGGACTTTTACTTTTAAAAATAAAAGTTTTCCCTCACTTTTTACTCTTAAACTTAAAAGTAAAATTTAAGAGTCTCCATAAAAGTATTTTATTTTTCATAAAATTGTATATAAGTCTCCAACGACTTTTATTTTATAAAAATTTTACAATAAAAAACCTGCGAAAAAAATCAAAAACATGTTTATTTATGAATTGGTTTTAGTAATCAATTTATTCCACCGATTGATTTTGTTAATCTTTTCGACTATTGGAATGATTCATATTGAACCAATAAATGACATACAATACTTTTTTAAAGACTTTTAAAGAAACTTTTATAAAATAAAAGTCTCAAGTCTCTTAAAATTTAAAGAAAAATCTTCAAAGACTTTTGAAATTATTTTTATAGTTTAAAAAAATCTTCAAAGACTCTTAAGTTTGATTTTATTTTAAAAAAGTTAAAAATAACCGTTAAAAATGATAATAGTTATGTAGTGAGAGTTAAAAATAGAAATTATAAATAACTCTTATTTGATAGCTATTACTTTCGACTATCAATAATAACTTTTATCTAAGAAAAGTTTGTTAAGACTCTTATTTCAGAGACTTTTTGGAAAAAGTCATAAAAGTCTTAACCTCTGCTTTAAACACGTTTTTCTCGAAACTACGCTTTCAAAACTTCGGGGAAGCACTGACTAAACACTATTCAACCGCTTTGGCTAAAAATGTCACCTTTCACCAGTGTGGCCAGCTACTGCTGATCAAAATCCGCAAAAAAATACAAAAACAAACCCGCTTAAATCCGCTAATTAATCTTTTTTCTACTTTTAATAACGTAGTTTATAAAAAAATATTAATACTTAGAATTATAAAAAATTACAAAAAATATCCATCAAGTTCCAATTAAAAAACTAAAATTATATACTACTTTAACCCTTGGATTTAGGAATCTTCCGGAGATGGTAAGTTGCAGTAAGAGATCTGGCCAGACCTTATAAGAAATGCATGGGCGTCCACAGGTGGAAGGGGGCAGTACCCCTCTAGGAAGTAAAAATTAGCAGTATTTGAGAACTTTTTTTTATAAAAACGTCGTTTTTAGTTGTAGGAGTGTTAAATTTAGCAGGAACATGTATTTTGATAAGGTGCATCAATAATCAATCAAAAAGTAGACTTTGAATTTATTATAACTTTCGGTTTTTTGATTATATATCACGATATGTTCATATATTTTGAAGAGAACTCAAAAATACGTCTTTTAAAGTATATCTATAAATAAAACTGAGCTAAACCATGTATGCCATTTTAAATAGTATGTTGTACCCGTCGCAGTGATAAGTTACGATACCATTTCATTTACTTACACTCATACTATTCTTACACTCAAAAAATTTTGTGTGTAAATATTACTAAAAACTCCGTCAATTCTACGAATATTATTCGTAGTTTTCAGTCACGAATAGAAATCTTAGATTGGACTTAGTTTGGTACATATTACAAATATTTAATTCGTATTCGTACAAAAACAAATGTATATTGTGCGAATACATTTGTTACATTTACTAATAACGAAAAAAAACATTCTATCTGAGCTGGGGTTTGAACCACGGTTTTTTAGCTTACAGGCCACGTACTCTTTCAATAGACTACGGCCAACCTTGCAATCATACATTTCCTTTTATTCGGTAATTGTTCAACAAGCCAGGCTGAAAGATTTCGGTTGTTAATTTTTTAAACTCAACTAATACTTCGTACATTCTACGAATAATGCGTACGGTCAACCTACGAATGAATTCTTTCTACTAATATTAATTGTAGTTCGTAAATAGTACGAAGCCATTAGTTAATACTACGAAAGTAATGGAAGAAATGACGAAGTTATTCGTACGAGAAATTGAGGAGTGATAAGGAATGATATCCCTATTAGTAAAAGATCATTATTTTCTAATTCAAACGGGCATTTAAGCCAATAAAGCATATGTACTTGGACGATAAGCAATTTTATATTTTAAAGTAATTTTAAACATAAGAAGAAAACAAAGTAAAATAATTACTAAATAAAAAACTAAATGTTTTCCTAAAAGTCGGCTTAAAAAATCGTTTTTGTCATGAAGATGATCCAATTTAGATAATTTTTTAATTTTTCGTAAACTTAATAAAATTGGTGCAATTGCTGCAATTTAAAATTGAGAAAATTTTCAGCGATCTAGTCGAGGGCAAAGCTTCTAATTCAAAACCGAACAAAAAAATTAGGAAATTCTGAATAAAGTAGGCTAATTTTAGATCAAGCACTAATTGAATATCTTATGGTCAAAAGTTTTTTTATGACTAAAATTTAAATACGAAACTCGATTTGAAACATTTATTTTATACTTCTTCCAATTCACGTTTTTAACAAGCGTCCACCTATTTTAAGAATTTTCTGGATTTTTTCGCGTCACGTACTTATATTACACCCAGAATTTAGAATTAAGCCTTACAGGGAGGTTCTGGAATATGTTTAAAAAATGAATGGAGCCCAAATTCCATCTATACATGTACCTCTTTATATATTTATTCACACGTTTTGAATTAATAAAATTTTTTAAATAATTCATATAATAGGTATGTTTCCAAACTCGATTTTAGTAACTTGCATGCTGTTAGAACTGATGCATGCTGAAAAAAGAAATAAGTCAGTTGATGTCCACATTTCAAAAACATTTCATTTCAGGAACATTTCAAGAAAAGCGAAAACTCTAATTCTTAAATTTTGCAGATTATATGGATTTTTACCTACTAAATCCAAATCTGATAAATTTTAGGCCGCTCGCAATTGGTTTATGAGTTTACTCCAAAACTGGAAACATGGTCTAAAAATCTTGCTGGTTTTATTCATTTAAAAAAAAGTTTGGGAAATTTTTGTATTCTTATTTGAAAAGAGGAAAACTTGGGGGCTAAATAGTAATTAATTTATTAATTTTGTTTAAGGATAAAGGAGACCCCACATTATTTAATTTACTAAGAATATTTGTTGAGAAAAAATTGTTGAAATAACATGAAAAAAAATTAAATTTGAAAATGTTTCGGTCATGATACGAGAAAGATTTTTACTCCATCTTTGAAATATATATAATTTTTTTATGTGCGCCAGCCAGCGTATCATGACAATAAAATTAGTACCAAAAATCTCAGAAAATAGAATTATATAGGTTACATTTTCTTTGTGCATTCTAGACTCCTTTGTCTTTGGACCCTCCCCCTAGAACAAATCTTGCGGACGCCCTTGTCTCTCGGAATCAATAAACGTGCCATACAATTATTTCCACAAAATAAAACGTTCGAAACAATAACAGCATTGTTTAAGTTTACTACTACTCTTTAAAAAAAAGTCCAAAACAGGTGATTTTTTTCATAAACTCCAAAGGTATCTCTCTCCCTTAAGAAATTCAAATGATTATTAAATGCATTGAAAGTCAATATGTTCAACTTTGTCTCCCCCAAATTTGAAGTCAAAAGCTGAATGCGTTGATTTTTAACATTTTTATTATATAAACGTAGCTTCAAAGCAACGCCGGAGTTTAATTGGTTAGTTCAACATTAAATTATTATTATTTTTCAAGGCCTCTGAAGATGGAACGGGTAGCGCCTTCCGAAATAGTCTGCTGTGTGATTGACTCTGTACGGAGTTGTTGTTGTTCTTGCCTTCCTTAGCGCTCTTCATTAAAATCATGTAAAATAACAGAATAGGTCGCAATTAATTAATTAACAAATTAAAATTATTTTTATTGGTTTCCTGTATAAGGAAATAGATGCATTTAACTTCAACTTTTGATAAAGCATTTTTCCCCCAGATGAAAATAGCTTCCGGCGCGTCTGTCCTTGAACAATTCTGTTTCGATAAGCAATAACTGCTTATGTCGACTTAAGATAGAACTGAGTTATTGATGTAGCTATGTTCCACGCATATAACACTATAAACACACAAAATCTAGAGATTCTAGCATGACCTTAGCCAAAGTTATGACACAAAAACAAAAGAACCTTTCATAAAGTTCATACGGCAATTGAAAACTTTGAAGCAAGAAAACATATCAAAACTTTGAAAACATATCTAAGTTTTTATTGCTTATCGACACAGAATAATCAATTTGTTTACAAATATTGAATGAATAACATCGCACCTGTTTCCGTGCATCAGTTTTCGTGTTTTTCTTACAACAGGAAAAGTGGGCTTTGCCATTTCTAAGCCGAAACCTCTTCAACTAAAGAAAGCTCTCATTATTTTTTTCTCCTCTCTTTTACCTTTAAAAAAATAAAATAAAAAAATCAACAAATTTATCCGCTTTTGCCTTTTTATTAGAATTAAATTGTATGCATTTACAAATAACATCTACTTACGTTAGTTTATTATAAGCATTTAAGTGCAATAAATTGTCAGGTTAGGGATATATAATAATAATACTCCAAATTAATTTTAAGAAAAAGTAAAACGTACAGTAGAACTTGTCATTTAGGTAGGATATATCATCATGTCCTATAGATCTGCAAAACAATGTATAGTTATATAATGGTTCAATAAATAGAGTTAAGTAAATTTAAATTCATATCAAGAAGAAGAATATCTATCTAAATGTTATAGAGATGATTAATGATATCATTACGACACTGCTTAATTATGTTTAACACTACAAAAGCTAATTGCATTAATCATATACTCTTGCGTAAAGCTTCTGAGCACTCACCTTAAAATAATAATAATAAAATATTAAAGAAGAAAGTTAAACAAAAAGAATATTCATAAAATAATTTTCCGCTAGCGTTTGTTTGTGGTCTCCATTTGTGGAGATATCATTGTTCTTTAGGAATACATATTTTGTATATAGGTTTTGAGAAAATATAGAATTATATTCTGCTAAAGTTATACGTGTTTTAACTTAATTCTTTACTGGTAGGGGAGGAGGGGGATAGGCAAACATGCCAGGGGGCGCTGCTGTGAATCCAGCGGGAACGGCATACTGTGGATGATGGGCATAAGCAGCAGCAGCAGCTGGTTGCGGCATGATACTCTTGGCTCCATAGGAATGATGCTGTTGTTGCTGCTGCTGATTTGGAATTGTTGGTGCCGGAGTGTTATATTGAGCGTAAGAGGCAGCTGCAGGTTGATTGAAACGAGAGCCTTTGTATTTGTCAGATTGTTGCTCTGGATTATAATCTCCATTAGCATGAGTTGAAGAAGAGAATCTTGACGCTTGACCATTAGAGCGTTGCATCATTCCATGCGACTGTGGTGGAGGAGCCACAGGTCTGGGAGTGTTATATGGCTGATATCCTCCACGTTGGCGCATGTCTTCGTAACGATTGCCATTTCTTTGAGCTCCGCCATAACTACCTCTACCACCCATATGACCACCAGACCCCATCTGATTACGGTTTTGGTATCCACCACGGCCTCCTCCTCGCCCTTTATAGCCAGGAGAAGATGCCATTTCCATCAAACGTGGATTAATTACCTTAAAATGTAAAAATTGTTATTTTCGATTAAAAATTAAGTTAAAAATTTACAAAAAAAAATACCTGATTAGCCTCTCGCAACACTTGGATTAAGTCGTTGGCCTTGTTTGCATTGGTGACGGTAAATAATGTGTATGCCGTTCCCGTATTATTTGAACGACCAGTACGCCCAATACGATGTACGTAGTCTTCAGAATTGGAAGGGTAATCATAATTGATAACAAATTTCACATCATCAACATCTGCGTTGTTGTAAATTGTTGCCATTCAAGGAAATAAAAAAACAATGAGTCAAAACATTGCAATGTAGAACTTAAATAACGCTTAGAAAAAAAAACATTGAACAAAAATCTCTCTTTCACAATTTTTAAAAATGGAATCTTTAAATCTTCTTTTCAAGTGGACCTCGACCTTTAATATTATAAATTTTAAAATAAAAACATTAAGTTTTTTTTGTTAATTTTATAGATGAATAAATTTGTGTACTTACCTTTTTGTAGAACCTGAAAAATAATTTCTATGAAATAATATCTATATCTAGAGTCTAGCAAAACGATACGAAAGCCCAATTGGTTTTTTATGCATTTCTAAAGAATTGTTACATAAATTCCAAAGCAATATATTTTTTTTAACAATAGAATGTATTATTTATGAAAAGTATAAAAATCGAAGTCCATTTCAAATAATTGATGATATTTTTGTTCGTTAATATATGTATATCAATGCTTGCTCATAATAACTTAATGCCCACATAAATAATTTGTCAGTCAAAACTCTTTGGCCGGGACTCTGAACACTTATTTATACATTATCTTATTTCTTAATTATTTTCCAATTCTTATTCAAGACTAAATTCATTTTAATAAGCAGATTAAACAGAAAATCATAAGTATTTAAACAGTTTCATTGGGTTGAAGAATCGCATAACACGATTTTTATTATAATTCTTTTCTTAAATACACTATGTACTTATTTTTGCAATTATTAAGTAAAAGCTGAAGTTTAAACTATGTTTTTAGAAACGTTATAATTTGAAAAATATAAGGAATATACGATTTCGCCACGTCACTAAATATATCATACCGACCTAAGCTTAAATTGTAGATTTTATTTGTTTGTAAGCATTGTTGCCTACGAAAGTTTAAAAAAATTTATAGAAAATGAGTTAGTTTGTTCGTATCCAACTTATATTTTAAGCATACCAATAGAGAATTGAGAAGTGATCGACGTAGTTTGTGATATTTCAAAGCATTACCATATTTTAGCAGAAAATAAAAACACTTTTTGTATAGGTTTTGCGGTATTTTTGAAAAATTATACACGAAAGCGAATTACCAATAGTCAGTCAGGAGAAACAGCTGACACTACGAAGCATAAACCCTTTGTTTTTGTTAAATCCTAAACGAAATAAGTGCTATTTACTATTTCTTAATCTATGCTCAAAATGTAATGGATTCGCTCTATCGTGCATTGCCAACAAATTTTTTAAAAAGTTGTACGTCTTCATAATAATGAACTTGAGTCTTAGCCACTTGAAAAATTTTATTTATTTAAATATTAATTTTGAAAAACAAAGAGTTTTAAGTTTTCAACAAAGTCACATACTTTTTTACTATCCATTTTTTTATATTTTTGAGGGAAATACATTTGAAAATTTATAGCCGACGTCTAACCAATGTAATGAGCTGGGAGTTTAAATGTATACAAACTGAGAAGAGAACTAAAAAGAGATTATTTCATTAATTATCAAGAGTCTAAACTAGTGAATAATTCAAAGAGAATGTTATTAATGCGCACACAAGGGGTTAAAATAATTCAATATTAGAAACATTTATTTTTTTAAATTTTCATTTTCCAAACAATATGCTTGAGACCTTATTCTGATAAGGTTGAGAATTGATTGGTCATTTATATTTTCGTTTTAATTTTTGCATAATTTTTGTAGTTTACACTCAAACATTATAAGCATTTAAAAGTATTTGTGTTATTTTTCCTATCAATTTTGACTTCGTTTTTTTTTTTAGAGCGGCTTACCTTTTTTAGAGCCACACTGATTTAAGATCTATTTTTTTTTTTCGTTTATGGATAAGATACTTTGGAAAGTGTGAGCGTTTTTCGAAAAATCTACTGTTTATACAAAACAAACTATTGAAAAGGCCCAAATCATTTACATACAAAGTGATCCAGTACAAGCAAATTTAAATTCAAAAAGAAGCATAGTATATCGTAAGAAATAAACATTTTTACAGTCTTTATAGAGATAAAATTTTTTTAACTTTTCTCTAAAATTCGCTAAATGCATTTTGACAATTCGCCTAACAATACACTTGTGCCATATTGTGTTCTAGGAAAACTTGTTTTAAAATTATGATCTTTTCACATTTTTTTTAGTTATTACTAAAATTTTCAGATCTTACTTTGAAAAAAGGAGTTAGTAAATTTTAAGTTTTTATTTTCTATGGGTAATTTATATTTAAATGACTTACTAGTTTCTTTGAACTAGTTACTAGTTTCTTTGAACTAGTAAGTGAAAATAAAGCAAATTGGAGATAAGCAATAATTTCACAATTCAATAATGGAGTATGGAAATTGAATTTGATTAAATTGCTTTCTGATTTTTCTGATGATTACGCTCTGTTGGTCATCGTGTGTTGAATTGTTTAAAAAATGGTTGTAAACTTTTGTTTCATATCGCTTATTTTTTTCAATACTGCCACAACTCGAAAAGATCAGAATTTTCAAAACAAGCATTTTAAATTGTGGAAAATTCGTTCACAGCACCAACTATGTGTCATAGACATCGTGCCACAGAATAAAAAACACTGAAATTATTCTTTATCATTTTTTGGAGCAAATTGCAATATATTGAGATGAAGTTATTACAAATTCAGTTCTCGAGAAGTTAAGCAGATATTATTACCAAGATTATATACGCTAATAATGTTTCTGCGTCCTTTCTCGATTTTTTTTTTTTTTTTTTTTGATTAGGATGTTATTAAAGAAAACGAGGGATATATATATTAAAGTTTTAATTAAATAAATTGGTTGTGAATTTTATTTGTCAATGAGATGAACTAATGTGCATGCAGGCGAAAGTACTCAGCGACAGAATTATAAAGCCACCTATATACATTAAAATATACATATCTGGAAATAAGAAAAAGTGCAAAGTCTTCATTTGTTTTCCAGCTTTTCATATAATGTTCAAGTATAGTTAATTTCGCACATAGTTTGAAAATAAAACAATACGATAAATTTAAGGTTCAGTGAAATAACGCCCAAGATAAAAATTAAATAACGCCCAAAGTTTTTGGGCGAAAAGAAATAAAAAACACCCAAAAACACAAATGAAAAATAAAACAAATATCATTTTAAAAACTGCCCTAATCGAAAACAAAATAACACTTAATTCATATTTGTATTTTGGACTTTGAATGATGTATGATGCGCTCAGAGCAAAAATTAAACTTACCAGTGTTGTAAGTAATGTAATGTTAAAAAACTACAAATAAATAAATACTTAAATTGTATGGAAAACTTGTGGGCGTTATTTCATTGGACGTTTATAAAAAATTATTTACAGCGAAATATATTTACAGCGCCTGTCCAAGAGCTTTAGGCGCCCCCGTTCGAGTTCGATCATGCACCCCAAAAATTGTAATACCCTACATTTTATTAAAAAAACTAATTTCTGTACAAAATTAAAATTTTGTGTATTAAGATTGTGTTGTGTTTTATTTGATGAATAATATGGATAGGCCTACTCTTAAAATTGTTTCTCGGCTTTACAAGGGTCGTTTGCAGGAATTTTTGACCAAACAGCGGCCGTACAAAGGCCATTTTGAAGTAATTTCGGCTGTACAGCGACCGTACATCGGCCGAGCAGTGATTATTCTACAATGAAAAAAGGCAGCTTTTTTAACTAACTTTATACACATAAAAAATTCTTTCGCTCCACACAGAAGTGGCTATACTATCAAAATCGGCATTGCCAAGAGAGGCTTGCTTTTGTTGTTGCGCATACGTTTGCTGTTGAATAAGAGCTTTGAAAAATTTGGTGATATGCAACGGACGTATACCGGCAGTACAACTTAATTTAGGCTTTGTACGGCCGTTGTTCGACCCAACTTTCGACCGATAAGCTTTTTGGATTATTTTTAAGCCATCTTTGACTCTTGTACGGCCGCTAATATTTGTACTCGGGATGTTTTAAATATAGCAATAATTAAAATTAATCAGAGGAAGGCACCTTTTTGTGTTTTGAAGATGCAAATTGTTCTATGATTTTATCATATTGAATTGATTTAATAAATCTTGTTTTATCGAACTTCGAAAATAATTTTTAATTATTATCTTTATTTTATAAAAACATATTTAAGCTGATGCAATCCATACAGGACTTGTTAATACAGTTGGCAAATATTCTAGATACCGTTGGTTTTAATATATTTAAGAACAGCGATGACTAAAACAATATAACGACATTTCACCAGCATTAACGACATTTTCCTAGAAGAACAATCATGCTTTTAGTAATCATTTAGTTTTAACCATGCATGCTGAAATTAGTTTTCTTTAAAATATTTAGATTTATAAGTGAAATTAATCAAATATATTTAAATGACATGAGTTATTTATAGTTCGGGATTTGTGCACGCCTTTAGAATTATAATGAAAAATCACTTGTGAGTGCTGCTCCATTAAATTTTTTTTTTTCTTTAACTTTTTAATATTAAAAATAACTTAAAAATAACGCCTTATGAAAAATCTTTACAACTTTCTATGCATAACTTCGATTTATATTTTTACACGTTCTCAATGTTTTGTAAATATTTATTAAATGTCCGCAAATAACTATAGTTATAAAAAAATTACTCGTGCTTTGCACGGTCTGCACATGCGATTGGACAGGCGCTTTTTACATAAAAAATAAAGCCACTATAAGTATTATTGAAATGGTCTTGTTGGAACAACATGGCTTATAGTACAGTACAAAAGTTTTCAATAGGGTTTAGATATAGACTTATTGAAGGCCTACCGAAAACTGGGCTTTTTTCGAGGACCTGACAATGCCTTTATTTGTTTTTTTCCTTCAAACGTTATATTTCTAAATATTGCAATATTGCAGAAACATTAGTAATTGTTTTCGAAATCCATTATAACTTCATCCTGTATCTATTTTTGTTGTTACAAAATCAACTGAAATCTTTTCCTTTTGAGCGATTTCGCCAAAATATAATGACCTCCAAAAGTTCTTTACTATAATTACCTTTTGGTCCTAAAAACCATCGTTTTTAACAAAACGAAATCTTGCTCATTGGAATTCTATTTGGCTTTATATTTATTTCAGAAGTAACAGAGATCTCTGAATTAAAATAGATAATGATATTAAAAATACCGCTAAATAAATTCTCTTGTGATTACTGCATTTGTGAGAAATAGAAATGTTCTACTATAGTCTGCTTTGTAATTCATCTATTTCAGTATTTATTTTTTTAAGATTTTGTTGCGATTTGTAATTTAAGATTTCGCCACCCTGCATAAACTTATAATACAGCTATAAAAATAACAGATTTCGCGGCCATTTAAATCTGACTGACTTTAATTCTTTTTGTGTTTTGCTTTTAAATATAAAAATATACAAGTTTTTATAGCAATGTATGGATAATACTTGTCTCATTATTTTTCCCACACCTTATTTGCATAAATTTTCTTAAAATATATTATATTGTGCCGAGTCAAATGTTATATTAGATTTATATATATATATATATGTTAATAAATACCACGCATTAGTGATATTCTCCATAAAATTCCAAAAACTCGTTCGTTTAAGAAAGTAAGGCGTCAAGGCGGTGGGTGATTCATCGGAAAATAAATTTACAGACGAACCAAAATAATGAAAAAATATTTAGCATTTGATCCACAGCATCACTGATAATAAGGATGGTTTCATAAACAATAGTTTTCTTACCTAGTCCACGGGCTGCAACATCAGTTGCAACAAGTATAGATTGTCGTCCATTGCGGAACGATGTTAGCACATAATCTCGCTCCTGTTGAGATTTGTCACCGTGAATAGCGCATGCACGCCATCCCTGACGGGAAATAGTGCGAGTAATTTCGTCTACGCGTTTTTTTGTTTCGACGAAAATAATTGTTTTGGTTTCATTTTCGGAAGATATTTCCGTCAGGAGTTTAATTAGCTTCGAGTCTTTTTCAGCCTCTTCACACACATCTACGATTTGTAAAATATTATGATTTGCAGACAGAGTCAACGAACCGATGTTTATTTGGATGTAGTTGTCAAGAAATTCTTCAGCAAGATTGCGCACTTCTTTTGGCCACGTTGCAGACCACATCAATACCTGCCGATCAGGTCTTATTTGCTCAATAATTTTTCGAATTTGTGGCTCAAAACCCATGTCTAACATACGATCAGCTTCGTCGAGCACAAGATAAGTGCATCGACGCAAGTTTGTGGTACCTCTCTCAAGAAAATCGATCAACCTTCCAGGAGTCGCAATAACAATCTCGACTCCCCGCTCCAGATCGCGAGCTTGCGATTGCTTTGGAGCACCACCAAAAATGCACGTGTTTCGAACATGAGTTTGGGAGCCGAAATCGATTGCAACTTGCTGGATTTGCTGGGCTAGCTCACGCGTGGGTGCAAGTATCAAAGCAATCGGCCCATCGCCACGCTGTAATCTCGGCTGGTTATTAATATGCACAACAGCCGGGAGAACATAGGCTAGGGTTTTACCCGATCCGGTTTGAGCTATACCCACCATGTCACGACCACTAAGAGCAATTGGCCAGCCTTGCGCCTGAATAGCAGTCGGCTTAGCAAAACCTTGTTTTTGTATCTCACTCATAACATAATCGGGAAATCCGCCTTCATTGAAATCCATGCTAGGAGTTGGAATGCTAATTCCTTTGAGGGTGATCTCATTGCTTGCCAAAAAGCCATCGACATCAACTTTAGATCGCTCAGAAACTGCGTTACAAGGCTTGTAGAAATTTTTTTCAAAAGGAATCAAGTTAATTTCCGACCAAAATACACGTTGTAGCCGGTCACCGGGCTTGGAGGCAGATTGTGGGTCGTTCATATTGCGTCTATCGTTATTGTGATTAGGGGCGCCAAATCCACCACGATTGTATGGAGTACCACGATTGCGGGGTGCACCATTTCCACGCATTGGACCACCAGCTCCTCCGCGATGGTCCCGGTATCCACCGCGACCTCCGCCATTACCAATACGTTCAACGCCACGATTATTTCCGTACCTGCAAAAATAAAATCAATTCTTAAACACAGAGTTGGCTTAGAGTTTTCTTATGCAAAATTTGTATGATTATCCTTAAATCCTTAAATATTATACTGCATTATTCAAAAAAAGCAAATATATTTATTAGTTTTTGAATCACTGTGGGATATTATTTGCGATATTTAATAACATCTGTTATGGTATGGAATGTTCTTAAGTTTGATGTAGAGATTATTTACAATTCATTTATGGATTTTTTTCAATTATTTTAATTTGAAATATTAATTTAACCAAAAATACTAAAAAGAGGTATGCAAATTTGTAAAAAAATGATCCGAGAAAGCAAAACAAAAAAATTTTTAAAAAGACCCGTAATTTTTGAGGAATTATGCACGAAAGCAAAAATTTGTTTGTGGCTGTTGAATGCATTTAACAGTCGATGTTAGCACGTGTTAAGTAGAGTAATAATTTATTATCAAAGCGCATATTTTATAAAAACGTGAAAATGGAATACATAGTTGAAGGTTCGAGCTTTTTAATATTTGGAAAAATTTAAAACAAATTTTTGTTGTTTTTGTATTTTTCTGTTTCAAAATTATTGAACTTTACATATTAAATAATTATTTTTTTTTATTTGGAGGAGAGCAACTTTTTGTTTGCTGTGTTTGTCTACTTTGTTTCCTATAAATATTAAACTGTTCAACACTGTTCAATTATAATTGGGCATTTCCACAGAAAAGTCAACCCTGACCAAAAACTTAAAACTTATTAAAAACTTTTTATTTTATGATATTAAGAGAAACATTTTAATTTTATTAATTGAAGAATTTTCTATATAAATTCATTAACCATGATGATCAAATCGTCTGCATTGTTTCACAAATGTAGTTTTCTTTTTCGTAAATGTTTAGTAAATGTTTCGTAAGCTTTTTGTTTTAGTAAAAATGGAAGGCATTGATTGGCTAAAGATAATAGAAAAATGGTTGAGACAAGAAGAAGACAATATATTAAATTGGTTTGTTAATTACTAAATTACATAATGAATTGACTACCTAATTACTTATCCACCATATACATATTTTGTTTTTAGAGTGCACGTACCTCCAGCCAAAAGTTAAGTTTTTTTAAGAATGGCTTAAGGGTCTTGTCTGGTTAGCAGAGGTGTAAAAGAATGCATTCAATTTGATTTTATTCACTAAAAAGTGAACTAGCGAATAACGAAATAAGAATGCATTCAATAAATGCAAAATTGATTTATAAATAAAATTTTAAATTCACATTCATTTTTAAATATATGATTCATTATTCATTTCAACTATTCATTTTCGTTATTCAAAATAATGAATCAATTTTTTTATTCATTTGAATGCTATTCAAAGATTGCAATTCACAAAGAATTTCAGAATTTTCAATTATTCCTTTTTTATTCATTATTAATTTTTTATTCGTTATTAATTTTTTATTCATTATTCATTTGTTATTTATCATTAATTTTTTATTCATTATTCACTATTTATTTGCCAATCATTATTAATTTTTTATTCATTTTTTATTCATTATTCCTTTGTTATTCATCATTAATTTTTTATTCATTTTTTATTCATTATTCATTTTTTATACATTATTCACTTTTTGTATTTGTATTTGTATTTGTATTTGTATTTTCATCAAACAGAGACAACTCTTACAGACTACTTATGAACAAGATATATACATTAAAAATTCACTAAATTACACTAACAAAATTTATTTAATAAATATAATGACAAGAGAAAAAGAAATAAGTAAAATGTTACTTAACTTTAATGAAATAAAGATTTATCACAAGATTGAATACAAAACTTAACAAAGAATTAAATGACATTAAAATAAATAAAGCACAATTAAATATAAAGTGATGAATAGAGTAAATAATGCCAAAAAGAATATGATTAACTAGAATAAAATGTTGGTAGAAGCATGAGATGAGATTTAAAACACATTCTTGTGGTAGAGTTAAAAATGTCAATGAATGGCAAGATTTGATTCGTCTCAATAATGCAACGAGTAATCGGTTCGTTCCGAGCATAAACACATCTATGGAAAGGAACACGGAAATTAAACTGACTACGAAGATGCCGAGATGGTGAAATAAAGTCCAGCATTGCAAGTAGCGTAGGGTCTTGAATATGATAGTGGACCAAGTCATGAACAAAAATAATAGATTGAATTCGGCGCCTAGACTTCAATGAAGTAATATTAATCAGGGCACACCTTGTACTATAGGAAAGAGGCTCAGGAAGATTCCAGTTTAATTGGAAAACCATAAATCTCGTAAATTTCTTTTGAACCCTTTCGATTCTTAGAGCTTGGGTAGACGAGTAAGGATTCCAGACAACTGAGCAATAATCCAGATGAGGTCTAACCAGAGAAGTATAGAGAAGTTTGAGGGTGTAGGGATCTTTAAATTCTTTTGCGTTTCTGATTAAAAAGGCTAACATAGAATTAGACTTGTTAATGACGAGATTAATATGTTCTTTAAAATTTAAACGAGTATCAAACAAAATTCCGAGGTCTTTCTTACAGGAAACTCTTTCTAGTTCACAAGAGTTTATAAAATAACTATTAACTAAAGGCAATGAAGCTCTATAAAATGAAAGACATTGGCATTTAGAGATATTAAGGGGCAGTTTATTCAACTCGCACCATGCAAAGATAGACTCAATGTCCTTTTGAAGAAAAATGGCGTCAGCAAAAGAATTTATAGAGCGGAAAAGTTTGAGGTCGTCAGCGAATAAAAGACAATGAGAATATTTAACTACTAATGGTAGGTCATTAATAAACAGCAGAAACAGGAGAGGCCCAAGGTGGCTGCCTTGCGGAACCCCAGATGTAGCGACAAAGGGGCAAGATAGGCAGTCGTTAACTTTTACTAGTTGAATGCGATTTGACAGGTAGGATTTGAACCAATTGAGGAGATTAGAGTGAACACCAAGAGATGAAAGTTTGAGAATAAGTTGATTATGGTCAACTTTGTCGAACGCTTTAGCAAAGTCGGTATAAATAACATCAGTTTGTAAGCCGGCTTCAAAATTACGCATCACAGAGTTACAAAAAAGGGTTAAATTGGATACAGTAGACTTTCCAGTTATGAATCCATGCTGAACCGGTGACATTATGTTATTGACATGAAAAGATAATTTATCATACACAATTTTATCAAAGACTTTGGGGATGCACGATAATTTAGAAATAGGCCTATAATTTTTAACTTCTTGTTTTGCACCAGACTTAAAGATAGGAATAATGTGAGATATTTTCCAACTGTTAATAAAATATCCCTCAGAAATTGATTTTTTAAAAATCATAAAAAGAGGATTAGCTAATGAAGATGCGCAATTCTTTAAAATAATTTGAGCCACACCGTCAGGACCCGCCGATGAACTACTTTTGAGGTTTTCTAGACCGGATTTTATGTCCGAAAGGGAAAATGATAGGTCGCCTAGATCCAAAATAGAATCAAAAGGTGTATCAGGATTCACAGAATTAGATATAGTTACAGGAGAGTAAACGGATTTAAAGTAATCGGCAAAAAAATTACAGATAGATGGAGTACTATCAGAGGAGGACCTAAGATAGCACATAGAATTGGGTAGACCATTAGTTTTCCTTTTATTGTTAATGAAAATCCAAAAATGTTTGCTATTTTGTTTGATGGTCAGTTCAGTAGAACTGATGTAAGAGTTATAAAGAAATTTGTTAAGAGTGTCAAATTGAAGCTGGAGAGATAGGTAAACGGACTTCAGATCACTATTAGAATTACTGCATCTATAATGTTTGAAAGCTTTGTTTTTTTTGTCTTTTATTAAACCAAGGAGGGTTGTTATTTTTCGATATCTGAGAACGGGGAACAAATCTATTCACCGAATCCTTTAAAATTGATAAAAAATTTTCATAAGCCACAGACAGGTCCGAGTTATCAAGGACCGAATTCCACGAAATTGAAGACAACAATGCATTCATCGCATTAAAATCCGCATTTTTAAAATTTAACGAAAAGTTCACACTAGTGACCGCTTTTTTGTATTGATAAGATGTAAATTCAATTAAAATTGGCTTATGATGGATGGTACCATGGAACAAAGGTAAGATAGGAGATTCTAAGGAAAAATCAAATTCTTTATCAACAAAAACAAGATCAAGAATTCGATTAAGATCATTGGAAATATCATTTATTTGGGCCAAGTCATGACGAGTGAAAAAGTCAACTAAAAGGTTTTCAACTGTACCGTGTGCGTTGAATGGGAGAAGGTAAGATTCATCCCAGTCAGGCTTCCAAATAATATTCCCCAGATTGAAGTCCCCAACAAATACTACATGTTGAGAGTTAGAGAGATTATCAAGAACAGAACGGCAGTTATCGAAATGAGCATTATAGAGCTCCTGGGAGCTTCTAGGTGGAATATAACTTGCAATAATAAAAAGTTCAAATAAACGATCCACAAAGAGTTTAATGATAATCTGATCAATGTCAAAAACAGCCGGCAGAACAACTTTGTTATAAGGAAGCTCAATCTGGGTACAGGAGAATGAGTGTTTAATCGCAATAAGAACCCCTCCTCCACGAGAAAGCCCAGAAGTTAAAGAGCAGCGATCTTTACGAAACACATTGTACGAAGAGCCATTGAATATTTCAGAAGTTAGATGACTGCTAGACAGCCATGTTTCTGTAAAAATTATAATATCAAAATCTAAACCACAAGAGGATACAAAAAAGTTATTAATTTTAGATCTCATGCCACCAATATTCTGATAATATAAAGAATACCTATGACTAGATCCATGCTGGTTTTTAGAGTAGGAACTTGAAAGATTATAATTTGAAGGCGATGAAACTGATGCAGAGTTTTCACATCCAGGTGTTAATAATAGTTTTTTGCACGGACAGAAATAGCCTGAGTCTTATTTCGATGATTTAGACTACTTCGTGGTACGAATTCATGAACGATGGCTCCCGTAGGCCAAACATCCTTGCTTAGTAACGATTCAAAATCACTGGCTACAACCGATAATTTGAACGATGAAAAATTCCTAGATTCAGGTAAAACAAACTTGTGACACCACAGCGACTCAAGGGCTAGAGGTGAAAATCCAACTTTGTTCTTAATGTAATTTAACACATTTTCCTCAGTAGTGGATGAAGCTAAGCGAGAAATGAATAAAGATTTCCGTGGAGCACGATGAACAACAACCAGTTCACAATTCGGATCATTATTCGGCTGTAGATCGACTATAGATGACGTAGAAGCGATGTCAGCCGCTTGTGAACCATTCATTCGGAGTGCCGTGGCATAACTAGGAGCAATATTTAATAATGTAGAACAAATAGGCCGAGATACCATTTCAGTTGTAATTGTAGAGTATCCAATCGATTGAGAATTCGCAACAGTAGGATGAGATTGAGGTTGCGGTTGAACCGAAACAATAAATTGAGCATCAGAAAGAGATTTCACAGCAGCAGATTGCGATTCAGATTCCGATTGAACAGCAGAGAGTTGCTCTGCATTGACAATATGACCACCATCTGCAGATCTCACAGCAGCAATAGATTGAGCAGCAGCATTATGATTTACAGTGATTTGCGCATCAACATCAATTTGCAAAGCAGCAGCAGCAGTAGGGAGTGTTTGCATAACAACAGTAGCAGCACACGGAAGAGCATTAACCATGATTTGATCAGCAGCTACAAATTGAGTCACGGCCGCAGTTTCCGAAATGGGAGCCAGCGTAGTAGCAGATGAATGAGTATCAGTAGGAGTTTTTTCGATAACCGAATTAGAAATAATAGCATCACTTTGCAATGATCGGTTAACTAAGGATGGCGCAGCAAAGACACTGGCAACAACAACACTGGAATCCGTATCAGATGTAATGCAATTTGCCTTTCTAGACTTCTGATTAGCTCTAGTAACCCTCCTGCCTGATTGAACATTATTCTTAGAACCAGTATCAGAGATGGAATTATCAAATGGTTTGTTGCAGTATTCTGCATGAAGAGACACCATGCTCTGGAGGCGCGCCACGTCATCCGCAATTCCCGCCGTCGACTTCTTCAAAACTGATAATAAGCCGAGCAGATCACTAGCCGGCACACTGCGACAGCTGAAGCATTTCCACACTAAACCATTATTCTTAGAGTCAGACAAGGCATCCCCAATTTTAACAGGCAGCCCAGCACAATTAGCGTGATACTTTTCAGAGCAACCCTTACAGGAAATAAAAGCACCATAAGTGTTCCACTCCGACTTGCAAATACAGCAGCAATCGACCATACTGGCAAATGAAAGTGAGGTTATGTAGCACACAAAGCAGTAACCATCAAGTTGATAGCAAAAAAAACAGCAAAAACAGGAAATTTTATCTTGAGACTGATAACAAGCCGTAGTTATATAGTTAACACTAATAATTACTTTAATTAGTACAATTTAAGATTAAATAAAAGAATTTAACTAACAGACAAAGTTAGCAAGACGTCTTAGCAAGAGAACGTTTTATTCATTATTAATTTTTATTCATATTCATTTTTCATTTTTTATTCATTATTCATTTTTTATTCATTATTCATTTTTTATTCATTATTCATTTTTTATTCATTATTAATTTTTTATAGATTATTCATTTTTTTATTCATTGTTCATTTTTTATTCATTAGTCATTTGTTAATCATTATTATGCCTTAAATAAAAAATTAATAACAAATTAATAAAAAATTAATTATGAATAGCAAGTGAATAATTATAATGAATAATTAATAAAAAATTAAGACTTAATAACAAATGAATGAATAAAAAACGAATAAAAAATTAATAATGAATAGAGAAAGAATAATTGAAAATTCTGAAATTCTTTGTGAATTGCATTCTTTGTGAATAACATTCAAATGAAAAATCTCATTAATTAGAAATTAACGAAAATGAATAATTGAAATTAATAATTAATCATTTTTTTAAAAAGTAATGTGAATTAAAAATTTTATTTATAAATAAATTTTGCATTCATTGAATGCATTCTTATGTCGTTAAACAGTTGTACTCGAAATTCTGAATATGAATCTTAATTTTACAGCTCTGCTGGTTAGTTGTGCCAAAATTCTGGATATGTATAACCAGTGCTGCGGAGTCGGAGTTGAGGAGTCGGAGTCCGTAGGAATTCTTGTACAAAGGAGTCGAAGTCGGCAAAACAATCATGAAAAATAAATAACATTTCGCATAATTTTGTAAATTTTGTTTAAAACAGTATAAAAGCAGTAATTTTTAATTTGAAAATAAAAAACTAAAGCTATCATGACTGAAATGTCACATTGTATTGAAATAAACATTGTATTGTATTAACGGTTTAGAAAATAGCAAAAAAATGTCGATAAAGTCAGAAGTTTTTGACCATTTTACAATTACACCCGACGGCAAACATTACTCGTGTTAGTCTTGTTAAAAATTGTTATTAAAAATTAAAATAAAAAATTGTTTTAATTATTTTGTCGGAGTCGGAGCTTCGGTATTTTGATTAGTCGGAGTCGAAAATTGTTGGTCCGACTTCGCAGCCCTGGCTAGAACTAGGTAGAATATCAAACTATGTATAATGATAAATCGAAATTGGTATTGGGTCAAAAGTTGTGAGCCTCCGAGCGGACCAAAGCAGACAGCGCACTATACTTAAAACTTTAAAAGCTTTTTTTTTGCATTTTTATTAATTTGTGGGCGGTGAAAGGGGGTTGTGACAACATATTTTTTAAAACATCTCGTACTCGAAGAAATATAAAATTTTATTTATAAATATAATAAAGTAGTCCATTTTATTAATTTTTAAACAGTGGGAGTATAGATTTACCACGCCCATTTTTTATCCATTTGTTTATAGCAACCATTTAGACTTAGTTACCAAATTTAAGTACAATACGACCAAAAAGGCGGTAAAAGGTCTGCTAGCTAATAAACGGTGCTTATCCGACCCCCATTCTAGAACATTTTTTTTATTTTGACCCACATGAGTACAAAAAAGTGAAACAATAATTTTGTCTTGTTCAATTGTTAACAATTGTATTGATTCGGCTTATTATTGGCAAGCAATAAAATAAAAATTGATGCTCTACAAGTTTTGTTAAAAAACTTTTTCAATCCTATTGAATGGAAATGGGAAATTGAAAAATAACTTATTTCTGTTACTTGTCCAAAACGGACTATTTTACATGGTCATAAAAGGCGAAATATAACGTGGATAACAGCAAAAGGTATTTTGGTTTCACATTCAAATTCGTACGAAAGTGAAATAAAGCACATGCCTGTAAATAAAAATCGTTTCTAATATACAGGATGTCCAAGAATTAGCACATATTAACAAATTTGTACAGGTTGGAGTGGAACACATGGGTGTCATTTCGTTTCCTATAGGATACATATGATTTTATTTTAACCCAATGTGTTTACCACCCATAAAATCTTTTACTTCCCTCATCACAAGACAATTTCTGTAAATTACAGAAATTTTTCTTTTGAAAAGTCTCAAACAAATGAGCTCATAATGGCTCGATCGAAATTGGCAAATAATTGTATCAGAAAAAGTATACATATTTTAATTTTAAGATGATTGAAGATGCTAACATAGAAAATATATTTATCAATATAGTAACAAAACGACAATAACTTTTTTTAACTACTTTTAGAGAAAATCAGTTCGACTTCTTCCAATATCTTATTTATGCGACAATGTGTTAAGCACACTTAAAATTGGTGACGAAAGAATCGATCCACGTCTTAAGAGTTTGCAGCCGGTAAAATTTATTTAGGCCGCTACTGATTATGTCGGCAATCTTTTAACTTCGTGCAATTATGTAAATAAGAAGGCATGAAAATATAAGAATTTGATATATACTAATTAATAATTGATTTAATCTTTATATGCAGTTTTCTAGGGCACAATTATGCATTAAATTTTATAATATATGTAAGCATATCGATTTTGGGTAGCCATTTTGAATGAAGAAAATTTTCCTAGACAGCAAACTAAAGTTTTGGTAGTTACCTAGCGTTGCAAAACACATATATTATGCAGAAACTTACATTTTGATAATTTGAAGTCGGTTGATACTTTTTATTAAGATTTTATAAAATGATTATTTCCTATCCGCACAAGTTAAATTAAATCGACGAAAAATCACGATCGCAAATTTGCAGGCAATTGATTATTTGCTACAACTCAGGTAAAACAGTGCTGCCAAGTCACCACAAGCACTAATAGAGAATTATCGATATACCAGTTTGAGTCTTACCCTGCGTCTACAAGGGACAGTAATCTCTTGTAGTAAAGAATACATATTCGCCCGTATGAATATAAGTAGCAGATTCGACTAAACTACAATTCAATATAAAAATCCTTTAAAATTTGTTAATTTATATGAAAAAAAGTGCACTTTACAACACCACAAGAATCAGCTGTTTCGAAACTGCTACAAATGGCTCAAAATACATTGTAGTGCTTAGTCTGCGTGAAACCGGGTTTCTTAAGGAGCGTTTCCACAGTCAATTTTTCTTACGCAAAGTAGGCATTGCACGTAATTTTGAACGTGCTAACACTTGATTGCACGGCATTTATGAAATTGCATGCAATCGAAAAAATGTTGGTTAAATTCCAACTTTTCTTGCGCAATTTGGTAACTTGATCAAAATTTTTGACGTTTTGTATTATTTCCGTCTCCTCTCTATCGTTACTTTGATTTTCCAAGCATTTCGATTTCTGTTCAGTAACTTTTTATGAGATAAATTATTAAAAAACATTGAATATTAATAAATATTTTTAGATTAGAGTTGCCAAAAAGTGGAGTAGAGACAGAATCATACAATTTCTGGAGGAATACGAGACTCACATTTGCTTTTGCATTCTCCACTGTATAAAAAAGGCAATGTGCATGACTGCTCCAGATGCCAAGACAAAGATTCGCTCGATAAGGACGTCTTACGCCGCAGAAGTTGCAAAGATAAAAAAGAGCAAAAGTCGGGGCAGGAGCAGATGAAGCGTATGTGCCGTAGGTGGCCTGGTTCCAGCTTGCACATTACATAACAAATTTTTTTCAATAGTGCCTGCTTCGTTTTGTTATTCTTATAATTTTTTTTTTATTTTCGCATACTCTTTTGTTATTTTCTTGTTTTTCGCCTTTCATCTGCTTCGCAAAACAAAACCGATTACATTTGCATACAAAATGACTTTGAGCGTGTAAACAGTTTTTGTACGCAATACCCAACATTGCATAAAAAAATATTGACGCACACATAAGCGAATTAATCATATTTTATTTATAGGAAATCCTACACCAATACAATCAAACACAGTTCATGTACACAAAATAAAACTGGTTTCACGTAGGCTGACCATTACAGTGTGTTTTGAATAACTGCTCACGCAGACTGGGCACCTCAGTGTATTATGGGACAATTAACCGTACTGGTATGAACAAAAGTAGTGTTTGCTACTGATTTTGAGTAATAAGCGAAATGGCATACTACAAGTTTGTAGTAAATTATTAATATATATATATATTAAATTCATTGAATTCATTTCATTTGATATTTATTTCAGCAGGCAAAATGAAGATTTGTTGAAGTTGAAAGCAAACTACAAACACGGCAATCAGCCATGGATATTTTTAAAGCGTTCTTTAGATTCACTTACCGCTAGGTATTCACGATTCAGTGCACTTGCCTGTGCAGTTGAGGACTGAAGGACTTTTGCAGTTGTGCTGTTAGGTTTTCGAGAACACGCCACTATCACTTTTTTCAAATATGTCAACATTTTCTATGTGTACAAGTATACAGCTGCTCAAGTCCTCAATTGCACAGGCAAGTGCACTGAATCGTGAATACTATTAAAATTAATCAGCTCCGTCGAGCATAAATCACATTTTTGTAGTAAATGCTACTTTCGAAGTTAATAGTCATATAATTTCGAACAACATTTTTATTCATATTGAATCCAGTTACTACAAATTACCGAAAATGGTACTTTTTATTCGTATGGGCCATTAGCTGCGTTTTTTAATGGGAGATCAGATCATATGTCAAACTCTTCAGATCAAATTGTGCGATGTTTTCTACTTACAGACAGACGGTGCTATTTTCTGCTTATATATGAATGTTCTTATGTAGATGGCAGATAAGTTTTGCGAAAAACAAAAATTGTTTTATGGAAGCTGCCCTACAATTTATCCAATTGCTTATGGAGTCGGAAGTTCGAGTAGCACAGATTTCGCTGAAGAATTTGAAAAAACATGTTCTCTTTTTAGCAATGCTGCAGTCGCAGCGTCATCTAGCCGTCAATAACTACTCTACTTTTACAGTTGCGCCCTCAACACTTCAAAACATAGGATTGGACCAATTTAAAGGATCCAGCTCACTTGCTGGATCATTTGTTGTTTTTGTTTTGCTTGCAAATGTGATGATATGATCCTGATCTCCCATGAAAAAAACCCAGCTAATAGCTTACAGCTAACATAAAAGCTGCTGATACTACTGATACTACAGACTGATACAGTCTAATACTACTGTAACCCTCCTTCTGTCCGAACGAATGAAGAACTTATCGCTCTTTTAGCTTTATTTGTGTCGAAAACTTGACAAAAATATCTTTTGTCTTAAGTTTTTGATTTATTTTGTTCCGTTTGTTTGGATTTTTCTACGTTATTAACTACCATTCCAACAAATCTACTACTCTATTCACAAAGAAACACCGTATTCGCCCAAAATGTTCGAGCACCAGCCGATCAGAGCGAACGACGAAATCTTCGATCGTTCGTGCTGAAAAAGTGTAACTATTTCCAATGCACGAATAGCGTTCGCGGGCATTTTGAAAAAAAAAAACAATGTTCCGAACCTTCGTTCACACCAAACTGTTTCCACTGCCCGAACGAACGAAGAATTTCATCGTTCGTTCGGGCAGTGGAAACGCTTGGTTTACAATACTTCGATCTGAGATTTTATTGCAACAAACATATTTATTTATTTATTAAATTCATCTACTGGGCTACGCCCTTACAGGTTACTTAAAATAAAACTTATAAACTAGGTTGATATGGTATCTAAATTAATAATTTCTTTATTTATTTACGGATTCAATCTTACAGACTTATACATTTGATTGAATACAGTAAATAAACTTACTCTAAATCTATACTCATTAACATTGAAATTTATTAATTGAGAAAGACTGTTGTACAAATCAACGCACCTAGCAATTGGTTCATTGGCAGCGTAAATTGTGCTATGAAAGGAATCAATGATTAATCGATTATTTCTTAAAACTCTAGGTGGGTTGTAAACACGAAATAAACTAGACAGTTCTGAACACAAAATTTTACCAGTAACAATAAAATATGCAAACATTAAAGATATATATATATTATGCAACAAACAGTTTGCTATAATTTCTTTGTTTGTTCAGGCGGTTTAAGCCTGCATTACTATTTATACAATATTCAAATTAAAATCGCTCAACATATAACGATTATGATGTACACAAGCCCTGTGCTTTCGTTTTAACATCAAGTAAAGAGTAATTTGAATTTCAGTCAAAATGAAAGAATTTATCAAAAATCACGGAAACGATTCTAAGTAATTTTCAAGCATAACAGCTATTCACACAATTTACTAGTAGAAAAAATTATATCTTCTTGAATAATTGAATCTTATGAAAAACTCTTCCTGCAAAATATATAAAACAATTGCACTTACATGATAATGATAATTATAATTCTCATTTGCACAAAATGCCAGAATATTTGTTTTATATGTCAATGTGACGATCAGCCGAATCAGAGATTCATTCTCGAAGAAATTTTTCAAGAAACGGTACAAGTAAAACCTGCATAGAAACAGTACGATTGTCTTGCAGCCCTGATTAAAGTCATGTTAATAAACATCTGTTTATTGTTTTTAGTTTCTTAAAGTAAAAATGAGTAATTTAGAAAATGCTTCTCAAGTTTACTCTAAATTGGAAAAGGTGAAATTAAATGAAAGATAATAGTAAGATACTAACTCGTCTTAATTTACAGGAAACTACCAATTTCGCGCAGTTCAAAGAAAGTGTAGATAAGTACCATGTTTTGTCCACACAGATGTCTGGAATTCTGACAATATTCGAACAGCGTTTAGGAAAGCTTGAGCAAACTATACTGCCTGTGTATAAGGAAACGGAGCAACTTCAGCGTAGACAACAAAGTAGTATAGCATGCGTAATTTGCGGTTATCGTGGATTTAATGAAAAGTTATGTGTATTAACGTATAGATTTGGACGCCACTCTGGAATGCTTGGGAACTGTTCTTTCTCACTACGATGTCTCGCAAGAGGTGTGTAATTTGATACACCAGGGACCCTCTGAAGGCAATATAGCATCATTTCTAGATGCCTTAGGAAAACTTCGAGCTGCCATGGACTATTTTCTGCACAACAATTCGCAAAGTGTTGAATTGGAGAACGTCACCAGTCTATACAATACTGGATGCGAGTCTCTGAACAATCACTTTAAGCAGCTTTTAAAGAAGCATAGCGCTCCATTGCGACCGGTCGACTTGCTGGATCTTATTTACATCGAAGACGATTCTTCAAGTGATGAATACATTTCCATCAAACAGTTATCTCAAAACACCCGAGAGGAATTAAATTTAATCGCACACTGGTTGGAACAGAATCTTCGTCGTGAGTATACAATTATCTATGCAACGGAACGAAGCGATGTCGTATTTCGTTCGCTACAGAATCTTAAAGATCACCAAAAAAGTGGAAGTTGGGGAAACGAAGCACTGGTATGTAGAGTTATATGTTTTAAATATTTTTGATAATCAGGGCGAACTAAAATCTTTGTTTAATCTTTGTATTACATATTTCTTTAAATTAAAGTTTTTTCTAAGTAGGATTTAAACTATCAAACATTTAGAATTTGTATTTAAATCATATAAAATCAACATATTTTTTTAAATATTAAATATTTGTAAAGAAATTTTTGGCATTTTTCTGCCTAAATAGTTGTATAGGCGGTTTGATATTATTCGTAAATATTTTGGCCTATATCACAAAATTTCGAAGCTCTTTTCTGATCGATGGGAAAACTATGCCACAATTTGATATTGATATGATGTAGAAAATAAAATAAATATTTTTTAGCGTTTTAATTTATATTTAGACCGCTACAGTGTTTTTGTTAATATTAATAAATATTCCAGGTTTTCAAATAAATATTTTGATTGGTTCTGATGATAATATACATATGGATAAAATATAATTTCTTTGAGCGCCATATGTATGTATATGAAAGCCAGTCGGATACCTCACATAATTTGTTTCGATAGTTATGGATAATATATTAATAGATTATGTTATACCTAAGTATATATATTTTTATAACGTCTATACGAAATCAAACTATCGAATATGCTAATTTAATACTCCACTGCATCCGAAAGGTTAAGGACAGGTGTAGGAATTTTCAATATGAAGTCCTTACCTATTTGCTGCAACAGATCTATCATTTTGAGCTATGCTTCTTTTGAAACCCTTTCCACGTTCAGGAATGCAATTCTTGGATGTGACTTAACTGTATATCTTAATTCCCGTTGCTGTATGTATCTCCATAAACTCATACATGAAAAAACCTCTTTTACTTGTTTAAAAAACCTCCCGTTTTGTTTATCTAGAAGAAGTCATATTTTAATAGTTCCTAGGCATTATTCGTTACATTCGTCTCACCTTTTTTCATTAACGCCATTAAAATGTGGAAGGCTTTTACCTCGTAGATTAAGAAAAATTAGTGGAAGAGGTAGTTTTAGGCGCTCTATCTTATCTTTCTACTCTACTTCATAGTTTCTTAACTCTTTATTACTTTATTTTCTCAATTCTTCTGTCTTTATTAATAATTCTTAAAATACAATTCCAAATAAGATTTTATTTAGTATTTAAGATATTTAATAGTTATAAGCTATCTTTTTTAAAATGTAACGAAACCTTAAGTGTAAATTTGTTGTTATGACTATGTAGTATAATATAATTTCAAGCCAATGCTTATATCGTACTATAAAAGAACCTAATTATTATTGTACCAACATGTTTCCTTAATAAATAAAAAAATATAATAAACTCTTAAAGTAAATTTCTTACTCTTAAAACAACTCTAAGACCAACCTCCGCTTTCCACTACATAAACTCATTTCTTACTCATTTCTTTCTCATTTCTCAAAAGTAAAACATATAATATATACAAACATATACACAACATGCATTTTGTATATCAGTGACGTTTTAGCCTTGATAGAGTTGAGAGATCTTGGGGCCCCGAAACCTAATATTCGAAAAAAATTTATTTTATATTCAATATTAGCTGATATACCCAGTGTTACTTAGTTGTTCGTATAAATAATTTTTATTATCTTATAATGGCTTTGATTTGAAAAAAATGTAGAATCATTTTTAAAATTTGAAGCCGATTTATGATTATCTAACATGATCTTGCATATGCAATGAGCACCCAAATATTCCACGGCTTAAAAAAACGACTTCAAAATCACTACAAAGTAAAAATTAAATTTAAATTCTTTTCCTATTAATTTCTTGGTAAAATTTCAAAATTTATTTATATGTATTATCAGGGACCGAAAATAACGATTATTTTTTAAATTATAGAGCAAAAGATCATGTATAAAAATGTTGTATACCACTTTTACATATAGCAATGTGACTCTTGGAAGCTGTAGATTCTATTTTTTACATGATTTTAAAGATAAAAAAACTTCAAACCAATTATATTTTTAATAAAAGTTATTTCTTGGTTGTTATTTTTTCTATCAAAAATAAAAGTTATTTTCGACCATTATTTTTTTCAATCAGAAATAAAAGTTATTTCCTGGTTGTTATTTTTCAATCAGAAATAAAAGTTATTTTTTATCATTATTTTTTCGATCAGAAGTAAAAGTTATATCTTGATCGTAATTTTTTCGATCAGAATCATGACTTTTCTCTTCTTTTTTCAACTCTACTCTTCTTATAACATAATGTCTATTAGCGAAATTACAATACAGCAGTGGCAACGAAACAAAGCTAATGAATCTGATTGTCTTATTGAGAAACAAACGAAATACAAACAAGGAAAAAGCCAAACTGCTGTCCCAAACAAACCAAGCACCGTAGCTATTTTTTGAGTAAGGGAAAAACGTGAGAAAACGTATGATTTTTTTTAAACTTATTAAATCTGGAATACTGTTTCATATTCATAATTGTTTTGTTGAAAAATCTTGTTTAGTTTTTTGCATACAAGCTATAATATACGTTATGCTACAAATTTTTTCCACCAAAAAAGTACAACTCTATAAGTTTTTTTATATTATTGAACTAGAAAAAATGTTAACTGTAGTTCGGGACCGAAAAAATTAAAAACTGAAAAAATCGAGTATTTATTATACTTATAAAATTCAAACTTTCGTTAAAATTTTTCAACTTTTGTCATTATTTTCTAACTTTAAGTGCCATCCATCATTTTTGTTGCATTATTTTTTTAATATTCAAATTAAGATTAGCTCTCAGCACTTCTACAATATACAATTTAAACATTTAGTTTTTTGATAGAAATTGTTTCAGTCAACAAATAATTTATTTCTTCTGTTCGAAAAAAATCGATAAAAATAACTTTTATTTCTGATCGAAAAAATAACGACCAAGAAATAACTTTTATTTCTGATTGAAAAAATAAGGGTCAAAAAAATAACTGTTATATCTGATTGAAAAAAAACGACCACGAAATAACTTATTTCTGATTGAAAAAAATAACGAACAAGAAATAACTTTTATTTCTGACAGAAAAAACTAACGGTCTAAAAATAACTGTTATAAAATGATTGATTGATAGAATCGCCACATCTTATGTACAATCCCGCCTACTTTTGTAATGATTCTACCTTCCCAAGTACCAAATTTCAGTATCCTAGTGCCAATTTTAACCGAAATACAGTGTTTTTCTAATAGTGACACGCCCTTTGTCGAATTCCGCCTACTTTTTCATCGTATTTTATAATAATTCTATCCATTCTTGTAACGAATTTTACTATCCTAGTGTCAATATTACTCGCAATACAGTGTTTTTCTAATTTTTCCACGCCCCTTTGTTCGATTACACCCACTTCTTCATCGTGTCTTGTAATAATTCTTCCTACCTTTGTATTTCGGATAATTGAGTTTGTCAAAATGTATAAAAATGGATAAACATTTAAAAAACACGTTTTCCCCGTTCTGTCTGAAAGCATTTCATAATAAATTATTTCTGCATCATTTTTCTCTTGGCATTTTATTACATTTTCCAGTGTAAAATTTTTAAATTCAAAATTTAATAGATCTGACGTAAATATGCATTAATCCAAAATTAATATTGTTAAAAATTCAGAATGTGTTTCTCAAGTTAAGCTGAACGTTCCTAAGGCACTAATTTGAAAAGATTTCTTCTCAAAATATACCCTGCGTCGCCTTGTTTAAAAAATTTAGAATAAACATTTTTTCTATCCACAAAGAATAGTAAAAAATTTGGTTAATTTTAAGGATTCTACACTACCAACTTAAGGGTCTTAAGTAAAGGGCCCTCATATTCTTCATTCTCTCAGTGAACCCGCAAAAGCTTAAAACGGAACTGGTGTATATACTACATAGTTCTCGGTTGTTGCTATTTTCACAAACTTTCTCATAACGGAGTTTGATATGTCTTTTTCATTTCTTATTATCTCCAAAAATAACTAGTATCAAATAAAATTTGTACAAAGCAGGAAGGACATTTTTAAAAGTTGATCTCTAAAAAATGGATTTAGATTGTCATACTCCCACGGTCGAAGATGCGATTAAATTCACGTTTAATCGTACGCCAACTATTGTAACTGATCCAAACAGATTAAAAGAACTAAAAAATCTTCATGTGAATAAAATCAATGTGCGCTGTTTCACGCCAAATATATATTTTGAAGATTCACCGTCCCCGGGGCTGTCACCAATTAACGGTACCACCAACAAAAGTCCAGTTAGTCCAATGCAGGCAAATGAATTTAAGAAACCCAACTTAATGAAGACACATTCAAATACGAAAAACACGCCGAAACCAATTCCGCACATTTCACCCACGTATTCGTTGATGGAAGAATCACCTGAACTAGTCATGCACAAAAAATGCTCAAAGAAGAAGTGCACAGAATTGGATTCATCAAGAAGCAAAGGAAATCTTAATCATGCTCTTGCAGTGGCTTCCGCTCTGCAGAATCTTGGGTTGGAACAATATGCAGACATTTTTGAAAGTGAATCCATTGACTTTGCACAGTTCTTGGACCTTAAATGGACCGACTTAAAAAACATGGGCCTGCAGTCAGACGAACACTGCAAGCAAATAATGGATCTTTTAAGGGACTTGAACGAAATATGATAATATTGTTTTTGTGTATTTTTTGTGGCGCTGGCTGGGTTTTTTGTTATCAGTTTTTTGTGGCATATTTTTTAAGTTATTTTTAGCCTGTTAACACATTTAATTTATGTACTATTGCTTTGCACTGTGTTTTTGTTAATAATAAAATGTTTTAATTCTATTCAAGACTTGAACGTTTTTCATTTAATAAATAAGAACTCTTGTTTTTGCAGAAAACACGTCAGAGTGGAAGAGTAGAGACCAAGAAAAATACATCAGCTAGGCTGCAACAAATGTAAGTTACTCGAAATTAAGTTGCTGTATTCAATATTCGTTCATGTTTATATTTAAGATTTGAGAAAAAAGCCAACAAACTGTATTTGCGGGCAACCCAGACTATTGAACAGTCAACAGGTTTCTCCATTAAAAAGGCAACTTCCCACTCAGACCACTTGTCATCAGACGACTATCTCGATGGTGATCAGGAATTGGACAAATATCTTCTTCTGCTGCTCGGATTACAGCGTCTGCTGGTGTGGGAGCGTGTTCTTATGAATGATGTAATTCCGACATCGAAGCAAACCGAAGTATTTTCAAAGCTAGCATATAGTTCAATTGATTTGGTTGTCAAGGATGCAGAGGTAGGTTTGTTTTAAGCGATTCCTTAAAAACGGGCAATACTTAAAAATATTGAGTAACTTGCAATTGGACGAGCATAGAACAAACGCCTTAACAATTATCTATATTAATTGATACTTGATCTTGATCTATATTAAGCTTGATACTTGTATTTTGAGTATTATCTAAAAAAAACTGATGTAATTTTTGTTTTTTTTTTCTGCACTCTTTGCAGCCGTAAGATTAGTTTTCTGAAGAAATGCGCTTCACAACATTCCAGTTGTGATCTTATATCATTGCTCTGGCAGTAAATTCACCAAAACGTTCAAAAAATAAAGTACACTTTAAGAATTCTTTTTGACCATTTCTTTAAAAAAGTCCCATAAACACTCTTTGAAAAGATTTTTAAGTGTTAAAATTTCTGGCCAGAAATGGACATTTTAAGGGATTTTAAACAAAAAAGTCAAGTTTGAACATCTGTAACTTTCGCTTCAGAATTTTAGTATTTTTTTCACACAGTAGCTAAAAAGTGTGATAAACGTAGCCGTGATTTTTTTTTTGTTAAAATTTCTGCATTTTTGGATTTTTGGAATTTTTTCCCCCTAAAAATACCCAATCTTGGTATTGTTGAAAAATTTCACTTTTTGCTAAATATTGCATAGCGGATAGGTTCTGCAAAGTAATCGCTCCATTTTTTTTTTGTGTATAGCTTAAGAAAAAATATCCACTAGATTTAATTGCAATACTTTTATATTTGGATTATTACGATTTTTTTTTAACATCAAGAAAAAAAATGAAACTAGTCAAAATAAAGCTCAACTAGACACAATAAAGCTTATTCCGATCGCTTTTAAATTTTAACCCGTTTGGTTTATGGCACAATCGCACACACACTTTAAGTAAAGAGCCCATTGAATTTTCGCATTTTCATATTTTGCAGTATATTTTGCGGCCAGTCTAATCTCCATACTCAGAATTTTAAAATCATTTCTAAAAAAATTCACATGTAAATCTTGCAATGTAGCCTGTTAGCCACGCCTTTTAACTTTTTCACTATTTTTTCATTTTCATTTTCAAAAGTCCTGCAAACAATGGTATCTGCATACCAGAACTTTAGGAAAAGAAAGTCTGATTTTTTAAGCGTTTGGCTTTTGAAAATTTAAAAAAACATAATTTGCAATAGTGAATGCAATATTTATTTGGAGTGATACGCCAATGCCTGCCATTTACTTTTTAAAGGTTATTTCATGTAAATGTTGACCACGGCTACGCTTGAGGTGGTCCATCCGGGCCATTGGTCCATTGGTAAGCTCCAATTTTGGCATACTTTTTTTCACACATTTCTCACAGAGCACGAATTTTGATAATAAAATTCAATTATTTGCAAGCGCTGTTTGTTTGTTAGTCTATTCATGGTGAAATGGCAAACCTTACTTTGCTTTGCCACATGTTACGAATCACGCGTGAGGTTTCAACTAATTCACACTGAAATAACAAATACCAAAAATCACCCTTTATATTAATGTATTTCATACTGTTTGCCTAAGAAAACCTTGCTGTACATTTCCCGATTCCTTTGAATGCCACACCGTTAAACATTTTAAACAGATTAAAATTTCGACTACATTACTTTTCACTTATTAGAGAAGACAGTTGAATGTTCCAATTAAAACACATTATTAAGAATGAAATTTTATGAAGTTTTTAATATGATCAATTTTTGATGGATTTAATTTTGTAATAAAATCTTTATATTTTGCTTTGTTTATTTTAATTTGTTGCTTGTAGAAGACTGGTAAATTCGAATATGAAGAAATAGCTAGCTGGTTGGCCCTTTTTTATATTTACCGTTTGGTACTCGATTCCTTCGTGATCATGCGTTAATGCAATGCTCAAATTAGTTGGATCATAATTTGTTGATTTAAATACAGCAGCATCAGAATAACGATTTTTTTGTTGATTTGTCAGATGTGTTCTGTTATTGTAATTTACTGAGCAGGAAAGTTTTGTCTTTAAAAATCTGACTGAGCCGTTTTAGTGACACAGAACTTCTTTTTTTATTTGCGTTTAAAATGCAACTTTCCCAGTAGTTCATCGAGTAGATTTGCGGACAGTGAAGTAATAAATAAATCTTTGAAGTAATAAATTCCATTTTAATTTCCTTTTTAATATTTTGTTTTCTTTCCGCGAGTTTTGCAGTTCATGCAAGTTTTCACATTGTACTTAAAACTAATTTTTTTTGGGTTTTGTACTCGTGTATGTCCCGAAATGAGCGAAATATATGGGGGCGCACTTATATCGCACTTTTTCTGGACAGTTAAAGGGTATTTTTAAGCATCGTCCATTTCACGATCACTTACTTATTTATATTTTGAAGAAAGAAATATGTGTTTATAGAAAATAAAGTTATCTGCTAGAAATATATAAGTGTTTCTTCTAAAATTAGGAATTCGAAAGAAAAGTGTTTTCTTCAGAAGTTTGTAAAATCTGTGGTCTAAAAACACGTTTAAAAAGTTTTCTATGTGGGCTAGCTCCCAAAACTTAAGACTCAAAAAATATACGTTTGTAACTCGCTAACAAATAAAGATAACAACTTCATCTTTTGTACACATATAAGATTGCTGAGATTTTTTTTTGCATAATTTATAAAACTCAATTTTGATCTGAGTGGTGGTTAGCACCTTATTGCCCCGAACCATTCAATTCAATAAATTGATGTATCTGCATAACGAAAAAAAGTTTTTCCTATGCTTTTTCACAATATGCAACGTCAACACAAAAACTTTTATTAATGCTAACCATGATAGAGTACTATATTTCTTTCTATTTAGAATATAACAAATAGAATTATCCGCTGTATTGCTCGCAAGGAGTGGACATCTGCATTGGGCATATTTTCGGCATTGAAACGTGTTATTTTATTGCAACCCGACATTGATCGTATATGTGATGCCCAACAGAAGGAACAGCTTACGAAAATCTTAAATAGGCTTCATCTCACGGTAATAAAGAATGATAAAAAAATATTGAATATCATATACACCAAACTTTGCCTATAGGGATCTAAAGCTTTAGAACATTTTCTCGAAGTTGCTAAAGGCGAATTGGGATCCAATTTAGTTGGCATGAGTTCAAGCACGCTTGGCTATTTTAATGTACCAAAGGATGCAACTGTTCACGAACTCACCTCGAACACAATTTGGTTTCTGGAAAATCTCTACGATCATTTCGATGTTATTGGTGGAATTCTGAATCAGGACGTTCTCTACTCCACTCAGTTGGACACAATTTTGATGAAAAAGTCGTTGACAGCCGAGGAAAAAAATAAAGCCTTGCTGGCCATTTATATAAGTACGTTTGTAACCAGCTAACTGAAAAAGTATTGCATACTATATAATCCTAACTTAACCTTTTAGAAAAAGCTCTTGCTGAGCTCAATTTAAGTATTATGAACAAGTGTGAACAGTACAATGATCAAGCTACCAAGCATTTATTCCGTTTAAACAATATTCATTATATTCTCAAATCATTGCAACAATCAAATCTAATTGAACTGGTAACGCTGGCGGAACCTGAATGTGAACGTAGCTACTTAGACATGATACGGGAGTTAAAATTTTCGTATCAAAAAACCTGGTCTAAAGTTTTGGGTAACATATCATCGTTGGATGAACTTCCTAAGCCAGTGCAGAACAAAGTCAAGGATAAGGATCGTGCAATTATAAAAGAACGTTTCTCGGTAGAAAAGTCAATTTAAAGTGATGTTTTTAACGTTTAACAATTTTGAATCTTTCAGAATTTTAACAAAGACTTTGAAGATGCGTGCAAGAATCAAAGAGGCATTTCCATACCTGATGTTATACTGCGCGAAGGAATCAAAAGAGACAACGTTGAACACATTATTCCAAAATATAATAAATTCTATGAAATGTATGATTGTAACCATGTCTATTTTGAAAATTTTTTAATCTATATTCTTGTAGGTACTCTACTGTACAGTTCAGCAAGAATCCTGACAAATATGTCAAATACCGACCGCATGAAATCAATGCCATGCTTAGCAAGCTTTTTGATGATTCAGCATAAATTTTTTTATTCTTAACTCATGCACGCAAGATGATGTATTCTTACAAATAGTGAAATTAAATATTTTATTTACACTCAACATAAAAAATATCAATAATAAATAAATTATAAATATATATATATATATATGTAAACGTATACTTTAAATATGCCTCTAATATAAGAAGTTATTTGAAGGTTCTTCTGGTCTTCCACAAGCTCCATAATGATTTATCTGTACAGTACTGTTTGAGCGACAGTTTTCAATGTCCAAGAAGCACTCGTTGGAGTACGTCATACCATCGCTGCCACAAACGGGCTCAAATTCACGAGGACAAATCTTGGCGCAACCCTTGAATTGAAATGCTGTAAGACAGCGTTTGAGTGGCACTACAAATACATGCTTTCCGCAGTTTTCCTTCCGCATGTCGCAATCAGACTTGTAGAATTTATTGTCAGAACCGCACACATAATTCGCGGGCTGCGCATCGCAGTCTGATTCACAATCAGCGGTAAGAGGACAATTTTTAAGCGATACTGGAACAACGCGAAGATGACATGTGCGGCGTTTAAACTCACATAAGGATGGGAATGTGTTGCCATCGGAGCCACACACAGGTCCGCTTTCCAGGTCGTTGCGAGTACAACGCTCACCGCAATCCTTAGGTTGAGATTTTAAGTCTGTACAGGGACCAATGTGCGCCAAATTGACACCACGTCTGTAAGAAACGCAAACGCAATGAAGTAAGGTTAGCGATTCTATGATGACTGTGAGGAAAAGGCACTTACAAGCATGTGGCATGTGCTAGTTCACATTCATTGTTATAGGTTTTTGCGTCCGTCCCACACAGTTTGTCGTTTTGTTTTGAAGAAAAAATGGAGCCAAATATATTGTTGAAGTCTTTGCACGGCGGAAGTTGTTTGCATCGATTAAGACGGTTCTTGCATTTGTCCATGCCGATTTTTTGTATAGCTTTTCGTTGGGGTCTGAAAGGTAGGAAAAGAATGAGTATTTATTTGTGCGGTTGCACGGTGCAATTTTTAAATTTTTGAAAATATTTAGTTTGAGTTTGTATCGCTACATCTTGAAAACTGAATGAGCTTTAATATTAGATACTTTATAACCCGATCCTTACCCACAGTTAAGCATTCTCAATTCGCACAGAGATGAATATATATTTCCATCACTGCCACACACATATTGGGAAGGTGATTCAGTCTTTGGGCACTCTGTTGGACATGATTCGGCTGGACTGCCATTTCTTTCCTGGGGCATGCAAAACGATAGTGGAACTTCAAAAATGTGTTTGCCACAATTTGACGACCTCATTTTACAGGGACTTGCATACAAGCGACCATCCGATCCACAAGTGGGACGTGCTACCCGCCAACATGACTCGCGACACATTCTTGTCGATTGGCAATGCTTTCGACTGGTCTTAACGACTCCCTGGCCACAAGTCAACAATTTCATTTCGCAGGTGGAATTGTAAACATTACCATCTGAGGCACAAACAGGTCCATCTTTGGGCGCACTGTTACAATCGACGGGGCAGGATTCCCGAATCGCACTAGTGTTGCTGCAAGATCCCACGTGAGAGATCGAAACTGCTGGCATTCCAACGCGACATGCTTGCACGCGAAGCATACATCTGGGAAAAAACAAAAACATAAATTTTGTGCATACTTTCGAAATATCTGTGGTCACATGGAATAATGACTAAACTCAAAATAATTTTTACAGTTATTAGAATTTTGCTCTCACCTATTTAGATACGTGCGTCCATCTGTACCGCAGACTGAATCCTTTTCTGATGAGCAGCGATGCTTACAGTCCGATCCCTTAGTTCGTTCGCATCCATCCTTTGCTTCCTGTATGAGAGAGAAGATATCAAGAATATAACAAATTTGGAATTAAATAATTTTTGTATTTGAAATATTAAGGGTTTAAGAGACATTTTACCTAACTCTGTCGAAATTTTAGGATTTTTTTTTTAAATAAGGATTAACGGTTAAAGATTTAACGGTTAAAGATATCGGTCATTCCATGTCAAATCGGACGCTTTTGTCCAAAAACTAATTTTGACGATTCCTATTTTTTTAAAATTTTGAACGTCGACAGAACTTTAAAAACAAAAAATATTTGCATACTTTTTTATAATTTTTTATTTATTTTTTTGCAGTTTTACACAGTGAAAAATTGTAAAGAAAAACAAAAATTGTCATTTGGACACGCATTCAAACAACTATATCTTCTAAACCGTAAGTTCTAAAAAAAAAATGTCTATAACATATTTTAAAGATCTTGAAATGGTCTTTATTGTGGTGTACTTTTTTACAAACACTTTCGAGAAAAATTTTAAATTTTTTGACCACTAAAAATTTCATTCCCATTTTTAAAGGTCAGCACCACTATTTTTTTGGCAATTTGAAAATATTATCGTATTATGGCATTCATTCTTAATGCATTCTCAAAATTTGATGTTTGAGAATCAATGTTTACTATTTTTAACAAAATTTTCAAAAAATGACTACACAATTTTTAAGTACAAAATACTTTAATTTTTAATTAAAAATTCAATTTTTAGTATTTTTTTACTAAACTAGGTTAGTATCATCATTGCGCTAACAAAAACAGTTATATGTTTTTCAGTAACTTTTCAGGAGAGCAAAAAAAATTTTTTTCACTTCTAAATAATAAGAGATATAAAAAACTGCAAATGCAGAAATGTGGGTAATAGATAGTGTAAACAAAATATGCAATAACAAAATTTACAAAAAATCACATAATTAAAATCAGTCAAATTGAAAAATTTTATCAACTCGTTAAAATATACCTTTCCTCTGAAGAGACTCTATTTTTGAAATGTGCTAGAATATTTGTTGGTTGTAATTCCATGATGTACACCTATATTAATATTAAATTATGTAAAATTGTTTTAGACATTTTTTTGTAGGACTTACGGTTTAGGAGATATAGTTGTTTGAGTACATGTCCAAATGACAATTTTAGTTTTTCTTTATAATTTTTCACTCTCTATAACTGCAAAAAAAAATTGAAAATAATAAAAAAATATGCAAATATTTTTCTTTTTTAAAGTACTATCCACGTGCAAAGTACCAAATTTTTACAGAAATGTGAGTTTCGAAAAGCGTCCGATTTGATATGGAATGACCGATATTTGAGTAAATATTTTTGTATTGTTTTACAAAAGTATTCAAATTAACAATGAAAATGTATTTCGTGACGTCACTTCCGCGTCACACGTGCGTAATAAAGTATTAAAAAAAAAATAGAAAAAACGGTGTGCAGGATATTTCGAGTTTGGCTTATCTGAAACAAAAAAGAAAAAAATTGGTAAGAGTTTAAACCTAATGTGAGGAGCTGACTAAGAGTTTTTAAAAAAATTAATTAGAAACAAAATGGCGGCTATGCACAGTTAAAATTTAAAAAGGTTCACTTTTTAGACAAAAATAGCTGTACAAATTTTTTAAGGACTTTTTTTAAAGAAAACTTGAATTCGAGCTGACTCAAAATTATATTTTTTAATTGCTCAACAATTTTGAAGTAAAACGGTATAATAGTTATTGCGCAATCTTGCACACCAATATTAAAAACCTGTTTCCAGAAAAATTTTTTTGTTTATTTTAATACTTATGTAAAACAATAAAAAATTATTAACTCAAATATCTCTAACCGTTTTTTTACAATCCTTACCTAAAAAACTCCTAAAATTTCGATAAAACTAGGTAAAATGTTCCTTCACGGTTGCGATCTTTCCGATTTTTAATTAACCCATTAATGACAACGTATGATACGCGATAAAAGCATTTTGCAAAAATTCCTCAAAAATCCACAGCCACTGTAAAGCTTTTGCTTCCAACAGTGTGAGAAAGTAAAAAGTATGCTTTTTCCAAAAAAAGTTCTCAAATTGACATTTAAAACCTTTTTGTTTATTTTTCGCGCCAGTTTGTGCAGTATATCAAAGAAAAGTAAAAAATGCCACTCAAGTGAGTTATTTTGTTTTATAAACATCAAGAAAAATAAAAAAAAAAAATTAAAAAAGTGCATTAGTTGAACGCCTACGCTACAAAATGAAAATTTTTCAATTGCTAATTTTTCTAATTTTTTAAAGTTTTTGTTTTTTATATTTCCCTACTTACAGACTCACTTCCTTATGCGTTTTTAATGATACGCTTCGCCACACTCAAATCCTTAAAATTTTTTTAAACCTCAGAGTTTTCCGTCTAGTATTAATACAAATTTATGCGGAAACTTTCAAAAAGTAAGCTCAACGGGTTCTGGTAGTGAGCATTAATGGGTTAAAACTGGCGGTAAATGCATTTAAGCTCTATTAAACTAACAAAAGCAGGGACCGCAACGGTTATGATTTTTGTCAAAAAAGTCAACAAATAATCGTTATTTTTTGACCGATTTTTTCGATAAAAAATATAAGTTAAAATTTGACTTTTATTTTTAGATAAAAAATAACAGTTAAAATTTGACTCTTATTTTTTCGATTAAAAATAAAAGTTAAAATTTGACAGTGCTATTTCTTATTAACTATAATAATAATAGTTTAAATTTTTAAAACAATGAATAGAGCACATTTTTTAGTCTTTTTCACCTATATTGGTAACATTTTTGCACAGAGAAAAAACATTGCTATCGATCTTCATATCGTTGCATTGAATCGCTTAGTTGCTTATCTTTGTACATTCTGTTTTCATTAATTCCGCAAACGAATAAGTCAGTGACTACAAGCAGATGATATAGCAATTAAAATTTTACTTTTACTTTTGATCGAAAAAACAAAAGTAAAATTTTAACTGTTATTTTTGTATGAGTGCCGGTCGCTTAAAACGCTGTATCTTCTTTAGTTTTGCTCCGATTTACTTGAAATTTTGACACAACACTTTCGGCATGTTGCTAAAAAAGCTTAAAAACCTGACTCCTCCAGCTTAACAAGGGCAACAAGGTAAGTCACCCTCCGCAGTTAGGGAGAGTGACTTTGAGTGACGCCGATTGTAACACCTATATAGAGGCGAGGTAAACATTGAATAGAGTTCATTATCAAGTAAGAGGGTACATTTATAAAACGAAAATGCACATGCAAAGTGTTGAATTTATTACGATATATTTTGAGGTGCATTTGATACATAAATATAAAACCACCGAAGATTTGTTGATATCTCCTAAAGGACTGGCTGTACGGTATCATTATGCTATACTTAAATGAACACCTGATTGAGAGAAAACTATTCCCATCAACTCGACTTCATATTTTTGTAATGGTAATTTTGACAGTAGAAAAATAATTTTTGCCCTGTTTCATAATTATAAAACCACTTCAAAGTTGCTCATATAACGCGCAGGGTTCGCATTTGCTCATTCATGAACTGCTCATTTCTGCTTCTATTCATTCATTTAAGAATATGAGGAAAGATCAAAGTGAACAGCTCATTTTCGTGAAGAGCTGAGCAGATTTTTTTTTTGTTGTTCATGAACTGAAGAAACCAGTTTGTGAACAAGAATATTTTTTACTCTTGCGAAGAAACTGTTGCTATTCATCTCTTCTTCAATTCTTCACTTTTCGTTCGTTAGCTCTTCATTTATTCATTAATTGTTCATGAAGTGGTGAAGGCAACGGATGATACTCACTTGCCCGAGAAACAATTTCATATTTTGTGCCAGTAAAGTAGCTGATATATGTCCGGTGCCCGTGTTGGTAAATGTCCGACCTCTGCACCGAAAGAAGTGCTAATTCTGGAACACCTTGGGCAGGCACATTGTACGAACGAAGACCGAATCGGGCACTCGTCAGCTTATTGTGCCCGAATAAAGTCGCTCATTTTTAAGCAATTTATTGACATAATACGGACTTACTACGGTACGGCCAAATTTCAGTAGAAATATCGAGTACTTTTCGCACACCAATCAGTTAAATTATTACATATTCTCGTTACTTTATGTGGACTGTGGTCAGGCACATTACTGATTGGTGTCCGAAAAGTACTCGATATTTCAACTGAAATGTGCCCGGCCTTTTACTCTCAGTTCCTTAAAAATTTTCACGACCCATAACAGAAAAATAAGAAGAGAATGCAGAAGTATTTTCATATAAAGTTTTTTATTAGTTATTTTCAGGTTTTTTTAAATGAAAAGATGACATATGACATACATTTCAATATAACCACGTGATACGTATACGCTGGAGAATTCATTTAAGACATGATATGCGCCATGATTCTTATAATATATTTATATATATACACGAAAATAATAACATATTAAAAGTTATTTTAGTATGCATTTCAGTGAGTCACGTGATAACTATAAACTGGAGAATTAGTTTTTACAAGATTTTATGTTCCTCTGAATAAAACTGAATTAAAGCTTCGTTTTGATCATAATTTTTGCCAGTATGAATTTCAAGATGATGAATACATCATCTAAATTGAACAAGAATTCCTCGATGTATTCGTCTAATTTAAACAAGGTTTCATCGATGTCTTCGTCTAAATTGGACAAGAATTCCTCGATGTCTTCGTCTAAATTGGACATGGTTTCCAAAAGCACCTAAATGAAATGTTTAACAAATTTCCACACGCGCATGACCACGTTCCCAAATCTATGATCCTAACATATTTATTTCACGAATATTTAATTAAATGGAAAAATTACATTAAGTCACTCAGTAGAATAAGTTTTCAAAATATATATATATAATATAATTTATTTTAATTTTATTTGATTTCTGCAAACGCTTCTTACTGCTGCGTGCACGATTTAGAATGTCTGTTACGTTTTTAGAATAACAACAATTTCAAACGGTACTTCTATACTTCATAAGAGGGAAGAGCAAAAAAGATGTAGTTATATGATGTATGTATGTGCCAGCGTTGTGTATGATAGAAAGAGTGAATACTTTAAACATTATTTAGGCTATAACTCACTGCGACAAAACAGTCTCAAAACATTTTCATTGCATTTCTTTTATTTACGTTTGCAAAAGCAACATTTTTATTACTTCGTGTATAAACTTTCAAATTAAGAAGATGCAGAAAAAGCACACTTTTTTGCAAGATTTTTATGTGAGGATGCCATTTACGAAAATATTAGGTAAGCTCGTTTAAACATGCCCTTAAATAGATTATTTCGTCAGATCCCCATTTATCTCTAAAAAGATACGGAATTTTACAAACAAAAAGAAAGCAATGAAGAAGGAAATTAAATTAAATTTATAAACAATTGCTTCAACTTATTTCTCAAACAGCGCGGGTATAGTGTAATTTATATGAACTAGCTTTTTTTAGGCGTAAAAGTGCGCTCCCTAACAAAATTTAAAAAAATCTTTATCTTGAGAAATAAAAAACCTTTTAAAAAAAGAAATACAGTTTTGAAAAGAAGAAAATTTCGGCATTAAACGAAAATGAATTTTTTTTAAGTTCGCAGGGTTTTTATATTTCGATAATACTTTGGAAATGCTCAAAACTCGGAATACAAACGCGATTTTGTAGAAAAATAATAGCTTTCTATAAAATCTGATTTAATTTTTCAGCGACTCCAAATTTACTATAATGCCAAACTTCATGAAGATCAGACCACTAATTCTATTTTTGTCTGTCTTTTGTATGGGTTCAATCTACTGTGCATTAGTTCGTTTGATAAGCAATTTGATCAGTGTGAACCCGCATCAAATCGTTGGATGAGAATCAACATTTTTTTATTTTTCTGCTTGTTTGACCAACGATTTTACCAATCAAGAGTGTCTTGAAACAGTTTTGTCCCAATGAGTTACCAGCCTTACGGTGCAGTCATTTTCGTGTTGGACTGGACACATTTCAGGTACTTTATTGACACAATACATATAAGAATTTTTTTTCTCGCTGCAGCTCGTTTGTATTCGGCTTAATATCAGAGTGTAATATATTTTTTTTTATAAACTTCGTAGGTTTTCGTTACTGCTCGTAGCTTTTACAAAATAAAATTGTGTCTGATACTTAGACTTTTGTGCCTGAGTAGTTTGCTACGGACACAAATTGTTTCTCGGGATTGTTCACTTGCAATAGATGGGTTTGTATCAGAGAAGAAATTCGGTGCTGGCACGAACACTAGGTAAAAATGGGTCGCTGAATCCGAATCCGTTGTCAGAATTTAAAACTTATGAATTTTTTGTAATAGGGTAGCCACCTAATAATATGTATTTTTAATAGTTTTAAATATAATGTAATAGTGTTAGGGGGTTGCTGATTTCAAATCTGAAATCAGAATTTTAAAACTCAATATGGTAGATGGGGTTGCCACCTAATTTTTTTTTATTTCTACGAATTCGGTGCTTGCGCGAACTAAAGGGTTAAAATGGGTCGCTGAATCCGAATCCGTTGTCAGAATTTCAAAATTATAAAATTTTGAAATAATAGGGTTGCCACCTAATAATATGTATTTTTAAAAGTTTTTAACATCATTTAACAATTCTATCATGGGGGGAACCCATGACCCCCTAACACTGATAAATCTTGTTTAAAACACTTAAAAATACATATTGCCACCTAATAGCGACCCCATTATTTAAAATTTTATAATTTTGAAATTCTGACAACGGATTCGGATTCAGCGGATTTTCAAAACAAGACTACTTTTTGCTCAAAAACATATAACAATGAATTGTAACAATGTGAGTGAAAATTTTTAAGTAAAAAAGTAGGTTTTTTATAAGAAATAATGTTTTCAAGCAATTTTTTCTATTAAAAAAAAATATTTTTTGAAATTATTGTTAAGACATATTTCTTATTAAAAAACTGGTGTGCAAGATGCACCAGCCCCTTAATCGGGAAATGAGAACCCAACAACGTTAACCAAGTAACGCAAGCTTTTTTGGGAATTGTTTGCGGTTCTCAAAATATGGCGGACTGCTTGGTCATTAAATTTTTTTTTTCATCCACAATGCTTTTAATGCAGTATCCCTGCGGGTTATTTAAAACATTTAGAACAACGTTATGGTTGCGATTGATTTTGGGCGCAATTTTTCTTATTCACTTTTTCGCTATCACACTTTTTCTTTATCTGAAAGGCTGAGACCACGTAATATTTTAAGAAAAGTATTTTTTACACTTTTCAACTCAAAAATAACACTTTCTACTCTATGGTTCACGAGTTATGTGGCAAAATTTAAAGTGGATTTGTAGTTATGTAACAGGGCGAATATTGTTTTTTTAGTGTCAAAAGTACCGTTAGGGTCATTCCATACCCTGCAGTGTAGCCAACTAGTTGATATGCTCGTAAATGTACTAGGTCAAAAATTTAATTTTAATAAAATAATTAATAATAATTAGGAATATTAATTTTAAATTACTTTTCACATTAATTCTTGGTAAAATTTAATAGTTTATATATATTATTTATATATAAATTGGAAATCTTATTATTATAATTTTTTTTATTTTGTATTATTACTATAAATATATTAATTTCTCTATGAATATAAAACCTTTAAGGCTGGAGCGTTTAATTTATAAAAATCTGATTATATTAGCGCCGACTTTAAAGGTTTTATATTCATGAAGAAATCAATATATTTATGATAATAATAGAAAATAGAAAAAAATTATAATAATAAGATTTCCAATTTAATAATATATATAAATAGATTATCAAATTTGACCAAGAATTAATGTGAAAAGTAATTTAAAACTATTTTTCCCTTTATAGTGATTTTTAAGTTGGTTTTTTTTTTGTTTAAGTTTTTACTGGCATATTTTAAACTAGTTGTGATAGTAGTAACTTTTAAACCAGTAAAATGCTAGTATAATTAAACTAGGTTTTTTACTGGTATGATTTGAGGCACCTTTGAGCTAGTATATTTTCAGAATTCTTTAGAGATATTTTCAAAATTTTCAAAATTTTGGTGCATTTTTATACATAAAATTCCAACCGTACATCGGATAAGGACGATATATACACCAAATTGATCAATATAACACTAGCTGCAAGCTTTAAAGTATATTGTGGTAATGAATTAAGCTTATTTTACCAATATCGAGGCGCTTTCTCGACTTATCGACGAAAAAAAGTCTGATCCCGAATAAAGGTCCTTTTCACTCTAACTATCTTAGTTTCAGAGATATAAGGGTTTGAAAATGTTGATGCGTTTTCGACATAAAATCCAAACCGTACATCGGATAAGGGCGATATATACACAAAATTAAGCAATATTACACTAGCTGCAAGTCTGCACACTTGGAAAAATTTAATAAAATTATGGTTGGCACATACATCGAGATTTTTTGGAAGCAATTGTTTGGTACATTTTTGTCTACAATCTCATCAAACTATACATCGTACTTAGCTTTAAAGTATATTGTGGTAATGAATTAATTATTAATGAATTAATATATACTAGATATATCTGTAAGAGATTTCACTCGTCGCTTGTTATTTTTTGCTCGCTGATATTAGCCATCCATCGACAGAGCAGGATATTTTGATGGGACATTTATTTTATTTTATATATATATACGCGTTGCAGATAGTAACATATCTCGTAAGTTTTTGGTTATAAGAATTTGACTAGTTTAACATCTAGTATTTTTTTTACTAGTTTTATTTTAACTAGTGAGTTAAATACTTAAATTCATAGCTAGTACGATTTTTCACTGCAGGATATTAAATCAACCAACCTTTTTATTTTTTTTTTGTAAGTAGTGCTTGTTATTCTACACCAAACTGTATAATTTTTTTTGGCGGAAGTTTAATTTTTTATGAATTCCTAAAAAAAAAATTACAAGCTGCAATTTTTTTTCGAAACACAAAAAGAGTTCAAGATTTCAAACCAAAAAAGGTATGTAGATGGTTTAATGGCTCATTTGAAAGCTAAAATAAGCAGATTCAATTTAATATGCAACACGCCATTAATTTATTTTTGTTTGTTTTTTAACCGTTACCGAAACTTTATTTTTTTAATACTCCATTTTTGATAATGTTTTCTTTGATATAGGTGGTTTGTATATATTTTGGCTACAAGTAAATTGGCTCATGAGAAAATGATTTTTTTTAATAAAAAATGAGAAAAAAGTATAAAGTTTAACTTTTTTAAATACAAAAATGGCTATAACATCTTATTAAATCAAAGAAGCTATGTAAATGTTCAATAGATAATTTAAAAGCTAAAATAAACAGCTTCAATTTGATATGCAACACGATATTTTTCTAATAAAGGGTCCGCCAAATAACTTTTTTTTTAATTCTATAAAAAACACTACTGGATATCTTCTCAAATTTCTTTTTTTATTAGAAAGTACAATCCTTCCGGTTAATAATGAAAAATAATTTTATTCGAATGGCTGCCTCGGCTGGCCATGCAGTAGCCTACACGATCGGTCCAATTTTTAAGCACATTATCGATTGTGTGCAGCTGTATTTCACCAATGGCTTCACGAATATTGTCCTTTAAAGCGTCAATTGTCTCTGGCTTGTCGGCGTAACACTTATCTTTGAGGGCACCCCACAAATAATAGTCCAACGGTGTCGAATCACAGCTCCCGAGGTGGCCAAACGACATTAGCTCTGCGGCTGATAATGCGATCTTCAAAAACAGGGCGCAAAACATCGAGTGTAGCTTCGACTGTGTGTAGCGCCGTCCTGTTGAAACCAAATGTTGCCAATATCCTCCTCTTCAATTTTTGTGAACAAAAATTCGTTCAACATGGCCTTATCGGGCCTTATCGATCGCCATTGACTGTAACGACCACTCCTTGCTCATTTTCGAAGAAAAATGGCCCAATTATGCCTCTGCACCAAAATCCGCACCAAACAGTGACTTTTTTTGGGTGCAGCGGATTTTCTGTGCCCCAAATGCGACAATTTTGCTTGTTTACATACCCGCCAAGATCAAAATGAGCTTCATCTGAAAAGATGATTTTTTTGGCAAAATCGGCATCTTCTGTAAGTCGATCGCAGGCCCACTTAGCGAAGCGAAAACGCATTGGATGGTCAGTTGGCTTCAACTCCTGAACTATTGGACTTTGTATGGCGTCATACCAAGGTCTTTATGCAAAATTCGTCTCAATGATGTCTCCGAAATGTTCAATTGTTGAGAACGACGGTGAATTGATGTTGATGGCGCTTCACGCACACTTTCTGCCACAGCAGCAATATTCTCGGGTGTACGCACTGTTTTTGGCTATTCATGCTTTGATTTATCGATGAGGATGCCAGTTTCTTTCACTTTTTTCACAAGATAACGGAGCTGACGGTGCTTTTCTTCTTCCAAAATCCATACGCAATTTTCGCACACATTCTGCAACATTACCATGATTTTCAAAGTAATGTCGCAATATTTCCCAGCGTTGTTCAAGCGTATACACAACCATATTCGTTTAGCGGAAGGATAAAACTAATTATCTGTCAAATCAGACATGAGCTAAGTGTCACCATTCACGAAATAAGCACTAGTTGAAAAAAAAAAACGTTAGATGGCGGACCCTGTAAATGTAATTTGTATATATTTTGGCTGCAAGTTAACATAATTTCATGATGGGATGGCGATAGGTCATGAGAAAATTATTTTATTTCCATAAAATTGTGATAAAAAGTTGTAGATTTCATTTTTTGAAACACTTAAGTGGTTATTGATCTTAAACCAAAGAAGCTATGAAGATGTTGTATAGCTCATTTTAAAGGTAAAGTAAACAGCTCTAATTTGAGAATTGTGGCAAATTTGTGAGTGGCAAATTTTTTTACAACTCTTATACCAATAAAGAGGAAATTAAAAGCAAATGGTTCTAAGTGCGCCATTAAAATCGTTTTTTTCAAATCCGGATAACTTATAATTTTGACGCTTACAACGTTATTCGTGGCGATGCTTTAATTGTGCTGGTCTACACTGGCCTCACTCAACTGACTCACTTTGAAGTCTACAGAAGAGATGAGGAAGTGGGAAGGTGAATGAAGTGAGGCAAGAGTATTAAAAATTTTAAAAATTTTGCGACTCACTTTGATTTGAAATTCGGTGAGTCGGTTGAGTGAGGCCAGGGTAGACAGGCTCATTGGTTATTTTCTCTTCTACAAGCAAAACATCTTCTGTCAAAAACAGCTGTTGTCAAAAAACAATCATTACAAAAATTCAATGATCGCATTCAGCAGAGTTAACAGTTGGTAACTTTTGTGCTGTTAAATTAATGAACACAGAAAAAACGCAGCAAATTTGAGTGTGAAACCTTTGCAATTAAAGTATTTACATCATTTAATAATTTACTAATTTTCTGACGTTTAGAGTAGCAACACAATCAGAGAAAAACATCGCTCACTATGTAACGCTACCATAACAGTTCAGAACAGTTGACTCCGCTGAATACGGCCACTACGAATTAACAGGAGATGGTTAACAGAACAACTGTCAATGCTACCTGGATAATTATACCATGATATTTTACTTTTTTTTATTGAGATCTCACTTGATATTTTCTGAATATTAATTTCTAATTTGTTAATAACATTAAATGTTTTTTGGAATTTAAATTGATGTTTTCTGAATTTCAAATTGAATTTCTGTACTTCGGTTCAAGGTATTTTCCTTGCTTCTTTTTTTAATGCTTTCTGAATTGAAATTGGGATAATTTGACGTTACACTAATATACATACATACAAGTACATACATATTCCACCTCATAAAATGTCGTGGCTCTTTGTATAAATACAAGTAAGCTAGTCCAGGTTAAAGGGAGCAACTATACACAAAATATGGAGTTGCCATTTGATACTTTCACTGACATATTAACAAATATGCATACATTTGTATGTATATAACTAAGCCACAAACCTTCACAACAATTGCTCCATTTCTGGAACATGTTTTTTTTCTCATTTCACACATGTTGGCATAGATCAAGCCATCTGTACCGCAAACTGGTTCTGCATTTACCGTTGCGCTTGGCGGACACGACCGTGGACATGAGCCAGGCATTGCACGATTTTGACGTTGCTGCAGTATTAAGCTTAATGCAGCATCATTTTCAAAGTTTTCGACGTCGTTTGATCTCTCATTAGTAGCCGAATTCATTAATTCTGATAATACATCTGGATTTGCATGCTCGGCAGCTATGCTGGAAACGGTGTTGTTGGCTTTATTTGTATAGTTAATTAGCGTCGCGTCGTCCCTTCGATAATAACGAATTAATGGAGGCTGAGCTTGTAGTTTAATGATTTTGATGGGAGAGTCTGCTAGAACATCTGTAATACAATAAAAAAAGAAAATGAATTAGTGGAGTGGAAGTTTTGGTTGAACTGTCTTTTTTCCCGAACACAAAAGTAAGGTTGAGTTTAAGTTATTAGGTAAGAAAAAAAGTTCACTTTAATAAGGCAATTCTTCACACCTCTCAAAATAAAAGAAAAGTAATGAAAAAGCTAAATTGGACGGTTTTTAGTTTAAATTTAAGTTACAGTGGATGGCCAAATTGTAAGTGACAGAACTAATATTTTTGTTATTTCAAATAAAAATCATTTTATGAGTTAACAAATAGATTTTATGGTTATATAATTTGGTATTGCTACTGGTGTCATTATTTTTGTTTTTTAAAGTGACATCACTGGAAACCTGCGCCATTTTTGACATATCAACTGGTTCACGTTTGTTGAAAATTTCTGCTGTAGAAAGGTGGTTTAAAATATATTTAAATTGTTTTCCCCAAGTTGTTACGTACGAAATAATCAAAACGTAAGTTATATTAATTTTTGCATTCATTTTGTTGAATTTTATGAGTAAAGTTCAATTTTGTACCAAGAAAAAAAAGTCGGGTGGGTTTTTATTTTTTTTATTTAGACTTATTCCAATTTTTTTATATAAAATAATCTTTCTATCATAATGTCTAGTCTTCTTTTATTTCTTGCTGGTGCATTTAAAATTTCTTACGTGGTCACTTTCACATCCCTGTGAACATTTAGAAGAGCTAACCCATTGATTCTTTCTTCTCCAGTCTTATTTCTCATGCATGTTTTGAGTCTTCGAAGCGACGCAAACGAGCGTTGGCTTGAAGCGCCTGAAACCGACAACGTTGCGCCAATCTTTAAGAATCGGATTATTGATGGATTTATCATTGCTTCGCAAAAATGAAGGGATTCGATAAAGGTTACGGGTCGTGCCTGTTTGTTTTTATACAATACATGTTTTTTCATACAAATTTTTAAAAAAATGTTGAAGTAATTTTTTAACTACAATTTGTAATATAAAATTTGCATTAAACAAATTTCGTCAAAGAAGGAACAAATTTTTTTCAACATATTTTTGTAAAAATATATTATCTGGAAAAACATTACCCATAAAAATTTTCGTATACCGTTATTTTTCTCAACCAGCACTTTCACACAAAAATACGTTGTGCTGAGAAAAGCTACAGTTTTCGAGATATCGTCATAGCTTTGATGTCAAAATAAAGGAAATTTTTAAAAATTTACTATTTGTAAAAAATTTCACCATCACAATATATATTCACATATGTGAAAAAAATGCTTATTGTAGGGTATCCGTAAGAGATAGCGAAATATGTCTTTTGTACATTTTATCAGAATTTCCTCTTACACCATGTTCTTCCATTTCTTATAGTTTGGGTTTTATTTCAGAAATATCCTTTCAACGCTCATATTTCAGGTCAACGGTCACAAAAATATTCGGTGCATCTCTTCTCCCTACTCTAACTCATTTAAGGTGACCTTTACTTTCTAAATCTGAGAGAAATCGATTTTTTTTTTATAAAAATGTTTTATTATATAATAAAAATACTCTCCTAAAACCGCTTTGAAAAATTCGGCCTTGAAAAAAAGTTATATACAAATTTGTAACGGTATACGCGTATGAATAAAAACGAGTTTTCGAGCGCCGAGTAACATCTGTCTCTAGTTTGGTTTTGTATGCTCTGTTTATGAGTGTTTATGATATTGATATTTATTATAGAGCACAACAGTTATTTCTTGTCATTTTTTCAATAAACTTTCTTTGGTTTTTAAAAGTTTTAAAAAAAACTTTAAACGCGTTTTTCTCAAAACTATTTTTTTGGAATTCATCCATAAAAAATATCGAGATCTACTCGATGGCTTTTAAGAAACCAAAGTGCATATTATTTGTTTTTGCACAGACTCAATTTTGCTAAAAAAAGAGAAAAAAAACAAAAAAATTTCGAAAATAATAAAAAAAATATTAAAATAATCAAACAAGTTGTAATTTTTAGGTTCGGTCGGTGGCCAGGCTTCTAATGAAGTGATCTCATCTTGAAATTTGAAACTATTTTTTATGCTGTAGAACTCTGTAAATACTATAAAAGCAACATTTCGAAAAATTTAATTTTCATCAAAAAAATTATAGGGTTTTTTTAATACCATGATTTTTGATAATAGAAACTGTTTATTGAGTTATGTGTCAAAATTAAGCATTTTTTTCAAAAAAATTATGTCATATGAAAGAGTGTAAAAAAGGAGATTTATATAAATAAAAAAATTTCAACATAAAAAATTTGGCCTATTTTTTGAGCAAAAATTTAATATTTTAGAGGTTTTTAAAACAATATAAAACATTGAATTGCTGAGATAACGGTAAATCTTTTCCGATTTCTCCAAAATCATTTAGATAATCTTTTATAAAAAGAAATTTTTAGGAAAATCGATTGAAAAATGGCTGAGATATTTGCTTGACAAATCCAAACTTGAAATTTCAATAATTTTTTTCTCATTCTGAGGAGATGACCTAGATGGTCATGGAGATGCATTGTACTGAGAAAATCTAAATTTTTCGAGATATGTATCTAAATAATTTTGATGTAATTATATCGGGAATATTTTTTTAACGGTTTAGGGAAATAACGCCCAATGAAATAACGCCCAAAATAAAAAATTAAATAAAGCAAAAAAAGAAAAGAAATGACGCCCAAACTGAAAATGAAATAACACCCAAAATATTTTGGCCTTACAAAATTGAAATATTGCCCAAAATAGAAAAATTAAATAAAGTCCAATTTCAATGAAATAAAGCCCAAAATTTTTGACCTTATTTCGTTATGAAATAACGCCCAAATTTGTATGGAAAATTTTTGGGCTTTACTTCATTTTTTATTTTGGGCGTTATTCCATTGGGCGTTATATACCTGAACCTTTTTAACACACTATTCGTAAAAAATACTACCAACAAATTTTTCGTATACCGTTTCATACAAAAATACGTTGTACTGAGAACAATTAAAAGCTCATTGTGGTTCCACTCGGACTGAAGGCCAAGTGTGCAGCGGTATCACAGTGGATCTTTCTACTCTAAGTAAGCCTGGTATGTGCGCTAGGTTTTCTTTTGCACTGTCGCCTCAACCTGACCTTACCTACCAGTGGTATATAAATACGGTGACCATATTTTTTAGAGCAAAATTCAGGACAAACAAAAATTTTACATACTCCATATAAAGGATGTTTATTGCATATAACGTAAAAGACTTTTAATGTCAAATCGACACTATGCATAACAACCAAAGATTTGAGTTAAATTCCGCGGAAAACCAAATATTTTTTTCGCTTATATTCAGGTTAAATTAAAATATTTATTTTAAAAAAAAACTCAATAGGTATGTTTCAGAATGGTTTGCCACATTAGAACTATAAAAATAAAATTATTCATAAAATATTAAAAACAACAAAACCAAGTACACTTAGTTTGAGCACATTTCTTACATGGGGCAAGAAGATGAATTGGATAAACTGAAGATGACTAGTGACAAAGAAAGATAATATTTTTATAAAAATTAACAAAAAATTTACAGTTATAGCTTTTATTATTTCATTTCGTTCTTTTCTTAGCTTTGTGTCAATTTGACACTGAACGTCGTTTGAGGAAAATTTTGTGTACAGCTTACCAACAACATCAATTGGAATTTTTTTCTTTGGTAAATCTAGTTAAAGCATTGGTTTTACATTGAGCTAAAATCTCAAATGAATTTGAGCTCAAATAAGAATGATATACAATTTTATATATAAAAATAGTGTCAAATTGACACATTAAAAGCGTTTGAAGATTAAAAATAAAAATAAGAATAATTTTATGCAGTTAAATTTAGTAAATAGTCTTATACTATATCGCAGGTTTCTGTTCAATGAGGATAGTAAAAAGCTTAATATAATGATAACAAATGAAAATAAAAAATAAAATTTCAATTACTTATGTGGAATACAGAACAAAGCAGAACACTTTATAAAATACAGAACATTTATGTGTTTCTCATAACAAAATAATTTAAACACGACATTGCCTTAAAAAAGAGTACTGTACTGTATTGTATTGCTAAGTATTTTACAGTATTGTACTGTACTGTATTGTACAGTACCGATGGTCACAGTACATATAAAGCATACTGCGATGGATGCAACATTTATTCTTGAAATATTCGATTTTAAAAGAAAAAAAAATCTCATTCAGCTGACTTGATTCAAGAATAGAACAACACCTCAACTTTAAGCTTCTTTGAGAGTAGTGTTTCATAGTAAACTTTCATATAGAACACATTTTGTTTTAAAAATCATTGTCCAACAAATGGACTAATTACGGTCCCATTTTTCGAGAAAAAAATTATAGTTTTTGTAAAGAAGTTCCTTTACGCGGCTTGCGGCTTGCGGGTGGTGTGATTTTGTAGAAACCGTCACGTAACAGTGAGATTACTGTGTGTGTGCGCGCAAGTATTGAGTTCCGAACAGACCAAGGTTTATTTCAAGGAAAATTAGTGACCGAAACTGTCAAAAAGAAGTTGACAACTCATTCAAAATTTGCAACCAATCAGAATGCAATATGAAAGCACAAATTGGCAAAAATACTAAAATGGCTAAGTTTGACAGTTATGGTTACTTATAAAGAGAGCACATTCAGCCCTAACACTACCTATGGTTAATGTATAAGGTTGTGGCACTTGGGAGAAATGCGCTCTTTTCTGCCTTTTCTTTGTTCTATGCATTAATTTTTTTGATTTCTTTTCATCCATTCTGACAGTTCAATCGAGCTCTCTCTCAAGTGCCACAACCTTATAAATTAGCCTTGGATCAGACTCACAAACGAGTAATCGAGTGCACAACACTCTCTCTCTTTCTCTCTCTCTTTCTCTGTGAGCCTCTGTTTCTGACACGTAGGAATATCGTATAAACGCATTTGTTATTTTTATTTGTGTGTGGTGTTTTAAATCATAAGTGAGAATCTTTATTTTAATTAATAGCCTTATTTCGTAAAACGAATCCAGTAACTTTCGTTAAATTTTTTTTATCTGGCAATATATTTTAAAGGAACATTTTGAGTGACAGAGAGGTTTGTGCTAATTCGTACGGAAATGGAATTTCCGGAAAAAAAACCCCAAATGAGGTGATTTCGTGCGTTTTAAAAAATGAAGCCATAAGTTTTAAAAAATGGAAACTGCAGTAAATGTGTGTAATACAGTGTAATACAGTCTAATCTGACGTTAGAATTTCAAAAAGCTTTTTTACGCTAGGGTGGACCATAAAAAGATGTTTTTTATTTTATACCATTTGTGTATGTGCTGGCAAAATTAAGGGGATGCTGATTTATAATCTTATGTGAAAATTTCAAAAAAGTTTTTTGCCACTGGGGTGGACCCTAAATATATGTTTTTTTGTTTTATACTCTTTGTATATGTGCTAGCAGTATAAGGGTTCGCTGACTTTGAACCTGATGTTAAAATTTCAAAAAATTTTCTGGCACTAGGGTGGAGCTTAAATATGCGTTTTGCGGCTTATACTCTTTGTAGATGAGCTAATCGCTGATTTCGAATCTGATGTTAAAATTTCAAAAAGTTTTTTGACACTAGGCACTAGGGTGGACCCTGAAAATGTGTTTTTTTGTTTAAACTCTTTATATATGTGCTGGCAGTATTAAGGGGTGACTAATTACGAATTTTATATTAAAATTTCAAAAAGTTTTTTGACACTAGGGTGGACCATGGACCCTGAAAATATGTTTTTTGTTTTATACTCTTGGTATTTGTGTTGGCAGTTTAAAAGATCGCTGATGTCGAACCTGATGTGATAATTTCAAAAAGTTTTTTGACATTAAAGTGAACCCTAAAAATGTGTTTTGTGGCTTTATATTCTTAAGTAGCTCCAATTCAACTTTTCAATCAATTCAAGCTCTATATGAGGAAAATGATGATTGTGCAACGCTCAACACCTTAGCAACGGTAACTGCCTATTTTTATCTCTCCTAAGAGTTTTACATCTACATTTTCTATAAATAAATCTTTTTTTCCTAAAAATTAAATTAAACTCTTTGATTTCATTGTTCATTTACATTATTTGCCTTGAAAAAATTATGTAAAATAAAAAAGAATAAAAAAAATAAAAATAAAAGGATTTTATTTCGAAATGTATTCGAATTTGAAGAAAATGCGTAAGAAACTTTGTTCCTGACGGGGCTCCCCCGACCGCACCACTTATTTTTCTTTCATTGTCTTTTGAAAACTTTTTCAAATTTGGTTTTTTAAATTTCTTTTAAGAGAAGAAATAGGACAGAATATAGTATAAATTACTATAAAATATTTACTGGCAAGTAGGCAACACTCAGCCTTAACATACAGTGATGTGAAAATAAATAGGGACACCTGTATTTTTATATATAAAGCTGCATGAATTATGTACAAGGTGCCGCAGATATACACAGAGAAAACAACATATTCAAAAGTGGCAGAAACGAGCTACTTTTAAAAACGTTTAACCCAGATTTTGCACTTCTAACGTTTATTTTAATTTTATAAACGAACATTTTAAAACGAAATAGCAAAACGTTTATTTTAATTTTAAAAACTTAATTTTAAAATGAGATTCTAAAATGTTCGTTTGATTTTTAACAATGCATATTTTAAAATGCTGTAGTAAAACGTTTATTTTCATTTTAAAAACGAAAATTTTAAAACGAGATTCTAAAATGTTCGTTTGATTTTTAATAATAAACATTCTCAAATGTAAAATGTTTATTTTCATTTTAAAAACGAAAATTTTAAAATTAGATTCTAAAATGTTCGTTCGATTTGTAACAATAAACATTTTAAAATGCAATGGTACAACAATTATTTATATTTTAAAAATGAAAATATTCATTATTCAAATTAATTCAAAAAATTTACAGAAATCCGCATTTTCTCTATTTATTAAAAAAAGCTTTATTGATTTTTAAAAGAACAGTTTTATTTTAGTTATTTTATCATCAGCTATGTGCATCCTCTTAAAAATTTTTAGATACTTATACTGTATCTCAGGATCTATAAAAAAATAGAATTTTGTCAGATATTATTAATTTTATTTAAAATAGTTACCTTTTGTTATATAGTTAAATAGTTAGTTGTGGCAGCAAATGCTCTAACTCAAACTCTTTCATTACTTTCTTGCAGGCAAACTGCAGAGTGATGAAATTGAGAATGAAAAATATTTTATTTTCTGAACAAATATCAAATACATAAGTCAATGAAACATATATAACGAAAAATTCATTAAAAACAAGTGTTTTGAAACAAAGTATGTAAATTTTACTATGTTATGGTAAAACTTTCGTAGTTGTTTGAAAAACGTTTCGTTTCACTTTTCTATTTAAAAATAATGTGCTCTTTCATTACTGTACGGCGTAAAATGTTTTTAAACATATTAATTTTAACCTAAATTATCATAGTAAAATATTCGTGGTTGTTTTAAAAACGTTTCGTTTTACTTTCCTATTTAAAAATGTGCGCTTTCATTTTTGAATGGCGTAAAATACTTTTAAAAATATTAATTTTACTAAACGTTTTTAAAATGTGCTTTTTTAATTTTTTGTTTTCTCAGTGTAGATTTAACTCCCTCGGGTTGGGATTCTCGGGAGCTAGAGAGCTACAGATAAAAATTTTGAAAATATGTGTCATTACATTTTACTCCATATTCAATGTATCTCTTAGCCTGTTTTCAAGGTTTATATTTTGTTGAGAAGAAAATCAAATTTACATTGTTTATAAAAAAACATTTTGCATAAACTCACAATTAAAAAAGTGATGAGCAACTAAATTCTAAAAAATGTGTAATTCAACTTTGATAATAAATATATCGCTAAATCAATTTTTTGATAATTTTTATGATGTAATTTCTTTTTATGATAAAGTTTTCTGTTGACTTGGTTTTTAATCTTGCCAAAGTACTTGAGTACTCAATGCAAACATAAATACTTTTTTCATTTTAAATTACCACACGTAAAACAGTTCGCTTTTAGTGTTAATTTTGAACGGTTAAGAGATAAATAAAATATATAGTACGACGTAATGACACATGTTATCAAGCAGGGACCGTACCGGTTATGGTTTTTATCAAAAAAGTCATATATTAACAGTTATCATTTAACTCTTATTTTTTCCAACAAAAATACTAGTTATTAAATGCCTTTTATTTTTTCGGGCAAAAATAACTGTTACTTTTGACTTTTATTTTTTTGGTCAAAAATAACAGTTATTTTGTGCCTTTTATTTTTTCGGTCAAAAATATCAGGCAATTTGAATTTTTTAAAGACCACTTGAACGGCAAAAAAAGTTTTATGCATTTTTTATCGTCTCATTAGCGCGCACATTTTGAGCTATAAAACTTTTTAGTTTTTAAAGTTTTTCAGTCGGCCTTTGAAAAAATACAAATTGCCTCATATTTTTGACCGAAAAAATAAAAGGCACAAAATAACTGTTATTTTTGACCTAAAAAATAAAAGTAGAAAATAACAGTTATTTTTGACCGAAAAAATAAAAGTAAAAAAATAACAGTTAATTTTAATTTTTATAGTAACAGCCAAAAATTTAAAAGGCGTTTAATGTTCGCGAAGCTGCTGCTATTACGATAATAATGGTATATTTAAAAAAGTCATCCGGCAAGTTTTTCGTTATGCCTTTTTCATCTTTTTCAAATTTTAAAATAACAGTTATTTTCGGTACCTGTTATCAAGTTTTTCCTCTCTAACTCCAAAAGGGGGAGGGAGTGAACCTCAGCCTTGCATATTATTACTCGCCTAATCAAGTAGAATCACCACCCGAGTTAAGTAGGATCACCACCACCGGAGTTAAATCTATATCTGCGTTACCTTATATATAATTCACTCAGCTTTCAATATAAAAATACAGGTGTCCCTATTTCTCTTCACATCACTGTATTTTTATTGTAAGAATTTTCTTTTTATAATTTAAACAAAAACCATATACACTTTTGAACATAATTTTTCCAAGATGTGAAATATTTTCTACTACTTTGATATCCTAACATTTATTTAAGAAAAATTAAGCTGCAAAGCTATTTGATCAAAACGGACATATAAAAATATATTGTTCAATTTAAAAGTTAACAATGTGGAGACAAAACAATGTATCTACGAAAGACAGCTGAGTAAACATTTTCAAGCACATGCAAACTGAAGTACTTCCATACTCTAAATTCATATATCATACCATAATTGAATTGAGTACGCTTTTTGTTTTCCCGGAATGTCAATTCCAGTTGAGCGTGTTTTGAAAGCATGGACATTTGAAAAATCACAATTGCAAGTGTAGAAACTTGGTGTAGAAAATGCGGAATCAGAAAGTGACGACACTGAATAAGTTTTTACATGTACATTTTTTTAAATATTAATTTAATATTGACCTATGTTGTAATTAATTAAGAAGGTCTAAGTCATAGTTTTGTCAGTACAAATTGTTTAAATCTTATATATTAATAGGCAAACATCAAATGTTTTCGTACACTTTTTCGATATTAATTTCAGAATAAGGGCAATGAAACTTATATCATTCGAAAGGTACTGCGCCCTTTATGTGCAGAAACATTTTAAATTTTAAATTTATGACCTCTGACCCGAAATATTAACGTTGAAATTTGTATTATTTTTAGTAAGGAATTTAGTAAGGAATCAGGGCTAGGAAGAGGTAGAATGGTGAGTGAGGTATCAAATGAAAGATCTGGCTGCACAGTACGATGACATTTTAGATAGTGACCTTCGACCTGAAATATGAGCGTAAAAAGAGCATTATTAAATAAAAGCTAAACTGTAACAGATGGGAGAATGTAAGATGGAATTTTAGACATTGATAAGGTATGCAAAAAATACTTGCGAGATTTTGCGCCATATTTTACGGATACCCTACATAAGCATTTTTTTATACAACAAGAGTGAATATATATTGTGATGGTGAAGTTTCTTACAAATAGTAAATTCTGAAAAATTTCCGTTATTTTGACATTAAAATTATAGCAATATCTTGATAACTATAAATGCTCTCAGTACAACGTATTTTTGTATGAAAAGTCGTTGGTTGAGGAATATAACGGCATACGAAAGCTTTCTTGGTAATTTTTTCCACGCATAGTATGTTAAAAAAATCCCATTTAAATGACATTAAAATTATTTAGATTTCGAAAAATTTATATCTTCTCAGTACAACGTATTTCCTTGAAGCAAGGCCATCGCCTCAGAATGAGAAAAAACTATTGAAATTTTAGGTTTTGACTTTGCAAGCAAATATCTCAGCCATTTTTTAATCGATTTTCAACAAATTTTCTTTGTCTGAAAGATCAATTAAATGACTTTGGAGAAATAAGAAAAGATTAACCGTTATCCCATCAATTTAATGTTTTATATTGTTTTAAAAAAACCTCTAAAATATTTAGATTTTGCTCAAAAAATAAGACAAACGTTTTTTTTTGTTGTAATTTTTTTTTTCTTATTACATTTTCTTTTTCACACTCTTTCATATGGCATATCATTTATTTGCAAAAATTGCCTCATTTTGACACATAATTCAATAAACAGTTTCCATCATCGAAATTCATGAGCTTTCTGTGACAAAATTTTCAAATATTTCAAACCACTCCAAAGTTATATACACAAATCTATGTTTTAAGCAATATCCTTAGCAACATATACAGAAATATGCGTGGGAGAAACAGTTCTTCCGTGTTTCGGAACCGATTTTGATAATTTTTTTAAAGAAATTAAAGTAGTTAGAAGGAGTTCACTAAATATTTTTGTGACCTTTGACCTGAAATATTAGCGTTAAAAGAATATTTCTTAAGTAAAACCTAAACTATAAAAAATGGAAGAACATGGTGTAAGAGGAAATTTTAGACTTTAACACAATTTGCAAAAAACATTTTTCGCTATCTCTTATGAATACCCTACAGTAAGCATTTTTGTATGTAACATGTGTGAATATATATTGTGATGTGAAATTTCTTATAAATAGTAAATTCTGAAAAATTCCCTTTTTTGACATCAAAGTTACGGCGATATCTTGAAAACTAAAGCTTTTCTCAGTACAACGAGTTTTTATATGAAAAGCCCTGGTTGTCAAAAATAACGGAGTACGAAAGTTTTTATGGGTAATGTTTTACAGATATTTTTAAAAAAATTTAGATTATTTTTATATCAAAATTATTGCGATAATTTGAAACTTAAGATTTTCTTAGTACAGCACATTTTCTTTAAGCAAGGTCATCGCCTCAGAACTAGAAAAAAACGATCGAAATTTCAGAAGGTTGGTCGAATTTCGGCCACTGGCGATACTAGTATTTTTAAATACAAAGACTTGTCTGCGTTTCATATACATTAAGGTGACTCGACTTGTATGGAGGAAACAAAAAGTATATTATACAAATCTTTTATTTAATTTAACGGTTAGAAGTTATATTTTTGAAAACAAGTTTATTGAAATATTTATAACTTTTGTTTTAAAAAAGGTTAATATTTGATTTTTTTTAGATTGTACTTTTTTTAATGCGTTTTATTTGATGTACTTCCTTTGTACTGCTTTTTAATTTCGAAATCAGGTTTTGTACTTCTTTTTGCTCTGAAAATATTGGTCACATTCCCGAGAAACAATTTCATATTTTGTGTAATAAAGTAGCTGATATATGTCCGAAGCCCGTGTCAGTAAATGTTTGACCTCTGCACCAAAAGAAGTGCTATTTCTGGAACACCTTGGGCAGGCACAATGTACGAACGAAGACCGATTCGGGCACTCGTCATTTTATTGTGTCCGAATATAGTCGCTCGTTTTTGAACACTTTATTGACATAATACAGACTTACTACGGTACTATTTCAGGTGAATTTCGAGGTACTTGTTGGGTATGTTTCGGGTACATTATAGTTAAGACTCGGGCCAGTTTCGATACATTTCAGCTACTTTGACACGATATATTTATTTTGTCCTAGGGTCCTGTTCGCAAAAACTTCGCAGTTTTTCGTTACTACTCGTAGCTTTTCAAAATAAAATTTAGTCTGATAATCTGCACTTTTGTGCCTGAGTAATTTGGGACGGACACAAATTGTTTCTAGGGATTAAGTATCGGTTAAGGGCATTTACATATTTGCAATTTTATAGTTAGTAGTTATCATTGTTCTACTTGTTTGTTTTATGAATTGGTTAATTTTGGGATTAATAAATGAATATACAAAAAAAAAAGTATAAATTATGTTTAAATAGTTATGTACTATCCTTTTCGTCTTTGCCAATTAAGGTGACATTGCACGTTGGAAATGCAAATGTAAATTTGAAGACTCAATTTGAAACATTTATTGTGAAAAGAATATTAACCCTATTACGAATTCATAAGATACACGATAACTGCTTACATTCTGTTATGCGGTATAACGAACTTATGTTTTTCGTATTAAATTCGACAGATAGCGTGTATCGTTTATCGGAAAAAATGGTATTACATTAATCTGTTTATTACAAAAATTATCTTGAAACATGCTGACTTGCTTAAAGAGACTATAAAAACCAAATGCAAGCTAATATGTCAAAATCCCTGAAATTATTTGCTAATATAACGGCCATCTTTCATTTCGCGGTAGAGGCATTGGGCATATTTTCGTGTTGCACTGTTTGATCAACGAAAAGCCGGGAAAAATTAATTAAAAGTACGGTCTTAATTGTATCAATTTCAAGGAATTCACTTAAACATGAAAATGTTTTGAGAAATTACCTTCATAAAGTATCAATATCTTTTTATTCTATTCAGAAATAAGATTCTTTACATAGCTTCATAATATTAGACTTTTATCTGTTACAAAAGTACTAAAATCCATGTGATTATAATTTCCAACGAAACAGAAGGTATGCACTCCCTTAAGGCATTAAAATTATTTTTTGAAACTTGAGCACAGCAAACTATTTACACAATTTTGACATAGTTTTTTGATTATTAAGACACCATTTTGTAACCACAAATAAAAGTAGCTAGCTCTTTAAGAACCACTGAAAAACTGTTGAAATTAATCTTGGTGGAAATGAAAGAAAAGCATCAAAATTTAAAAGTTTAACCTAATTTCTCACTTGGTTGAAGAAGTCAGTTTGTTGTTGGTACGATTAGCTTGTTTCTCTCTGCTATTGCCGGTTTTTTTTTTTTGTGATCTTGTATACAAAATTAAAATGTTTCGTGCGATCGTTAATCACCTAACTCTTCATTCAAAAAGTGGTATTATGATGGTAATAACTGATATTTCATTAGCTTTAATTTCTTATGAATGAATTAAAGAGCTTTGCAGTTGTGCAGCAGCTGATCATTTTAGATATTTTTCGCAGATAGGCACTGACAATACAAATGGTATGGTCAAGATTCTTACCTGCTGAGCAAGCAACATAAGAAGAGGAGGAGAACAGCACAAGCAACGGCTTCATGATCGTTAGTAAAATAAAACAATTAATTTTTTTAAACATTTTCACTGCACTTTCATGTAACGCTTTCGCTCGTTAACAATTGAAAATACTGTTCAAGCAGAATAGAGTAGAAAGTTTGCTCCACAATCAGTCCACACAACAGAACACACACAGAAAACGGAAACGTATGCGCGATCTTTACGTCTTTGCGTATAAAATTTGATGAATGGGCGAGTAACAACGCAAAGGGCACCGAAATCTTGCAGATACAGCTGCAAGAATTATTTTACATTCTTATTCTGGACTCAACAGAGACTCACAATTAAATCACAATTTATTCAAATACTTTTGTTTTTTTTTTTTTTTTTTTGGTCTTATTTTGTCGCAATTTTCTCGGTTCAGTTTTTTCTCAGTTTCTTAATGTTTCTTCCGCTAATTTAAATATTCATTGTATGACGGTTGGATAGACTTTATTATGCTCGTAGTTATATAGTATATATATATATTTTTTTAAAAATTTATTTATGATAGATTTGGAATTAAAATCTTTTAGCACTTTTATTAGAGTTGAGTGTTTCTCTTTTCTATATTAATTTAGGACTAATTTGCACTAAAGTGTTTAAGAAAACATTACATCTGTAGCGGTTACAGGAAAAATTAAGCTTTTGCCGGAGAAGAATGATCGAAGAGAAAGGTTTCGAGCGCGAATGAAGAATGGTATTTCATTGGCAAGGTCTACAAATTTATATAGTGAAAGGCTGCGGCGGAACTGTCAGCTAGCCAGCCAGCAACTGGCAGTTGTTGAGCATTTCACGAAAACGACGAAGAAAATGAAACTCAGCAAAGCACAAGATACACTCCAAAACACTCCAGTCTACTCTACTCTACTCTTCTCCACTCCACTTCACTTCACTTTACTGCATGCCACCTAAGAGTAGCGCACTTCGCAGATCATGAAGCAAGTCTGGCAATAAAACATAGGAAAGTATAATTTTTATGAAGCAACGCGAGAGATTTTCCTTTTTCTTTGCTGTCATGCCGAGTGTTTGGTTTGGCAACAGATTCTTGCAGCAATTGTTGGGCATAAATTCGAAAAGAGTTGTCTTTTAAATAACTAAAAATCGTGCAAACATATGCATACATTTGTATAATTTTAGTATTTGAAAAAATAAAATTAAAAAAATACACACACAATACAATAGAAAATAAGTTTATGTGTAGAAGAATACTAAATGGATAAAAGCATGTCTGTATGTAAGGTCAGTGGAAAATGCATTGCGATCTTTTATGACGCTTCATGTATGGATGAAATAATGTTTGGTTAATTCAGTAGTGAAGCCTTTCTATATCGCACAATCACTAACTCCAGCAATTAGTACTTCACTGCGAAGAGATAAACTTGCAAAATTATTGAGATACATTAAAAAGATCAAAATTTAGCAAAAATATTTATACAGAGCTACCATTATATTGGCGCATTTGGATTTCCCCGTCACTTTCCTAGACTTGCACATTAAGACATCTGACCAAAGATTGAAGTGACAGTTTAAAAAAAAAAGGAAAACGAGGACGAAAAAAGTCGGAAATGGATTTTTCAAATTTTTTCACTCGTAACAAAAAAAATTTGTTTTTCTTTTGTTTATAAAGTATACTAATATTCCCTGTACTTGCACTCAGAAAAAAGTTTATCGGAATATGAGAAAAAAGGCATCATATTAAGTGAAAAATGGTATTGACATTGCTCCAGAGAATGCTTTTCTCTAAATGTGATCCCAAAAATTCACTAAAAATGACAAAAAGCTTCCGTGAAAATGAGAAATATTTTCTCATTAATAAAAGACACCTTCTCTTTAATAGAAAAATATTTCTTTATAATACGTTCAATCGTTTTCTTTATTTTGTAAATTTTCCCGAAAACAGAAATATTTTTTTAATTTTAATAAATGTTTTCTTTAACTTGCGTTTATAGTTTCTCACAAAAAATAACACTTTCTTTTAAAGAATGATATATTTTCTTAACATTGATACAACATATTTCTTTATATATAGAACTAGCTGAGCCCGGTGTGCTTCGCTACCCCCCTCGTATAAAATAAAATAAAAGTATTTATATATTTACAAAAATTTATTTATTTAATTTAATTATTGCAATGCTTCGCCTCTTTTTTTGTTGTAAACCAATTAGAATTCAGCACCGAATCGCATGTAAATTGCTTCATGTTCCCCCTTTTTATTTTTAGACCAATCAAAAAGCAGCAATTACACAATCAGCTGTTTCGCAGTCAGTTGTGAAAGAATGAGAATGGGGTTACCCCACTCTCTATTTTAATTAACACGTATTATAAAATCAGCTGTTTTGAAGACAGTGCTGGAAGAAAGAGAATGGGGCTACCCCACTATTTTAATTAATATGTATTTTAAATTTGTGGTAAAGCCGTTAATAAACGTAGTAAAAAAGTAGGTGCAGAAGTGTGCATGGTCGAAAAATATTATCATGTAATAAGTATTCCTGAGTCAAAGCTGAACGCTGTGAAAATTTAAGATCGGTTATCAGGTCCAGCCTCCAATATATCGCAAACAAAGGGGCGTGCTCCGCCCACTTTTCTTTTGGTACGTATTTCTATTCATGCCAATACCATATATAGCAAATACTGCCGCCTTTGGTCAAAAAATGCCCAAGATATGACGATTTTAAATTTTGGGTTATATGGGCGAGGCCACGCCCCTTCGTCCACTCACAACTTTATATAGTCAAGAATTTATTATTTCGTAAGAATATCCTATTGTGAAAATTTAATGACGATTGGTCCAGTAGTTAAAACTATAAAACATTTTAATTTTCTCAAAAAGGAGCGTGGTCCCACCCACTTTTCTCCTGGTACGTATTCCTAATTATGCCAATACCATATGTACCAAATAGCATGAACGTAGGTCAAAAAATGCCCAAAATATGGCGATTTACATTTTTGGGTTATATGGGCAGTGCCACGCCCCTTTCTCCAATAAAAACTTCATATAGCCTATTATTCTTTCCAGAGTCATAGTAAAATGCTGTGAAAGTTTCAGGAAGATCGGTCTAAGGGTTTGGCTTCCTATAAGCACAAACAAACAAACAAACAGACAGACAGACATTCAGTTTTATATATCTAGATTGAAACCAGATTATTTATAATTAAAGTAAAATGGGGCGAAAAAGGGGGATTTGGTAATAAAAAAATATATGGCCACCTTACCTGTAGATAAAAATTATATAAAACTTTAGGTAATTACATATTACAAAAAAAGTATTTTGTATAGCAAACATTGTTAGTGGTATAAAAAAGTATCTGAATTAAAAAAGGGGGCTGTGAAGTGGGCGTGGTTCATAGTAATATGGCGACGTTAACAGTATTAAGGGCAATATACTACCAAATAAAAAATAATCCGTTGGAAGGAACAAATTTGTACAGAGAACAAAAAGTTAAAAACTTAAATTTGGCATGAAAAGGGGCGTTAAAGGGGGCGTGGTGTAAGAAATGTTTATTTCTACCTCGCCTGGAGTATAATGTGTATACAATTTGAAGTAAATCTGTTAAAAACTATATGGGAGAAATTATATAATTTTAAAAAAGTGGGCGTAAAAGCGGGCATGGTCGAAAAAAGTACCCTATTAATCATGCCAGAGTCCCAGTTAAATGCTGTGAAAATTTCAGGAAGATCGGTCCAGAGGTTTGGTCTCCTATAAGGTACAAACAAACAAATAAACAAACACACATTCCATTTTATATATATAGATTATTGTTGTGGCATTGTTGTTCGGGACTCTTTAAAAATATTCCAGAAATTTATTCAGAAAAACGATTTTGTAAATGCCTCCAAAGAAACAGTAGTTAAACATCACTTTGTGTAGCTATGTTAAGTAAAAAAAATCTTTTGAAGGAACAATCGTCATAATATTCAGAATATGCAACACTTGCTTTTTACAACATTAATCAAATACTCTCACGCTTTCTATTTTTTTCGTACCTCATTCAATATAAGAAACATATATCGATTTTTGAGAAGAAGCCTTTTTAATTTTTGCGAAAGGATTTGGTGTTATTGAAGAAAATATTTCGCATAGTGAATTATTTATCAACAATAGAGAACATTTTTCATTTTCTATAAATTTTTCTCTATAAATGAGATTTTTTCAGTGAGAGAAAAATACTTATCATTATTAGAGACATGAAATATTTTCATTTCCCACAAGAAAGAAAATATTTCTTCGAATATGTGAAAATTTATTATAATTGAAGTAAATTTTATTTGAAATAAAGAAAATTTCTATTATCAAAAATAGAGAAATTTTTTATCACAAAAAGATAGGTGTTTTTTTCTGAGTGTGGTTATAAAAAACGAAAGCCCAAAATAACCATAAATCGGGTTAAAAAGTTTGATCGCATTGCTTCTGTGAAGAAAACAGTTAACAAGAGTACTTCGCTACCTTAATATAGAAAGGCCCTAACTCATTTTTTGTTACTTTACAGGAGATGGAAAAAAACTTAATAAAAATTATAATTTTGCGGGTCCGAATTTTCTTGAAATGGATTTTTTATTTAAGACACAACCAATTCTATGCTGTAGCAATATTTTTGCAGCAATTTTTTTTCTATAGCAATTTTTTTTTTGCGAAAATCTGGTAAAAAAATGTATTTTGAAAAAAATAAGTTAGGGCCTTTTGCGATTTGTTCTGTTCGATTGTATTTAGATTTGTTAAAACTTGAGTTGAAAAAAGTTATGAAAAGTCTTAACTTCTTCCCACACACTTAAAAATTTTTATAGAATTTTTACACCGATTGGTGTTAAGAAACACCGTGTAAAGCGCTAGAATTTAATATCAGAATGCTCATTAAGGTGCATAGGACTCCATAGAAAAAAAGTTATCAATGCCACCGACTAAAAATTAACCTTGATCTATTCTATGGCGATTCCTAAAATATTTTGGCTATAATGATAACCGCCAGTGAGCAAAACCATTTTGAAATAACCTCCAAAAATTATGTTTTTCGTAAATATATTGACTGCTGTAATAGTTGTATAAAAGTAAACTGCCAGAAATTATAGGACGGAAAAGTCTCTTCCAATCTGCATCAACAAATTTTGAATTTTTGCAATCGGATTAAAAATAATGCTGTTTTTCATGCACATTTTTGATAATTTTTTCATTTTATTTACATACAAAAACTTTCAAAATTAAAATAACTTCATTACTTCTATTGGTTTTTTAATTATGTACTTTCATTATTTTTTCAGTAGGTGCTTATTTTATAATTAATATTTTAGCTTTTATATGTATCAATTTAATCAATTCTGACCATGAATCAATGCAAGCACTCAAAATCTTTCCAACGATATCTTGATAGTGAGGATAGCATTAGAAATAATAAAGTTATTTAAATTTGAGTGAAATAACATAAAAAAAAATACACGAAAACCAGCTTTATTCGATTACAATCCGATAACAAAAAATAAAAATTGTTTGATGCAGTTTGGAATAGCTTTTTCAGTACTATTATTTCTGACCGTTTATTTTTTTAACAACCACACCAACCCAAAATTTTTACGAAAAACATGATTTTTGGAGGTTATTTCAAATGGGATAAAATGACGATTTGGGAATCGTCATGAAAAAGATCAAGGTTCACTTTTAGTCGGTGGCAATGGTAACTTTTTTTATTAAGGCATCTTAATGTACATCTATACATACAATAAAACTGTAAAAAAATCTGTACATTGAATATTTTTTTCGAAATTCTTTTTGCACTAAACATTTTGAAGGATGTATACAGAGCCAAAACAACCTTATATAATAGGAGAAATCAATAAATAAGATTTCTGTTTGGTTTTCATCCAATAAGATTGTCTTATTAAAACCATAGAGAAAATCTTATGAAAACTATGAGCTTTTTTTATTAGGCAAACCACATAATTTTAAGAAGAATCTTATTGTTTTTTATAAGAACACTTTTAAAAACAATAAGAAAATCTTATTAAAACTTCTTGGTTTTTAAAAAGAAATCTTATAGATTTAATAAGATTTCTTTTTTAAATTTAATAAGGACATCTTATTGATTTAATAGGACTTCGTTTCAAATTTTAATAAGGAAGTATTTTTAAAACAAAACGGAATCTTATTAACATTTTTCCTAGAAGTATACTTTTAATTGCCTGTAATATTAAATAAAAAGACATTTTGATGGTTTTTTACAATTTATTAAGAAATAAAATATGTATATTTATATATAAAATACATCTGTTAAAATATAATTTCACAAAAAGCAAAAAAACTTAATTCAAAGTTATTGCACAAATAAGCTTTTTTAACTTAACAAGCAAGACAGTTTTCAAAAATACCAAAATACCCGGCGCTGTCGAGGCCTTCATAGAAAGTGGCGACATCCTCAATCTCCATTTTTTGAAGAATCTCCTTCGAGTTTACTCCATAAATTTTTAGTAAAGTCGAAATTGAGTCACTCAAGCCCCACGACTGAAATATGGCTTGAGTTTCCAGAATTTCAGCCTTGTCGAAAACAAGTTCGGCCACATAAGTATCATTATCCATTATCACATAGTTTTATTTTACTTTAAATATATTAAATCCATAAAATGTACGTAAACTTCGTGAATTTACTACACAATTACGACTGAAAGCTAAAACAAAGAATGAGTAGCACTTTCACCGTTATTACCTTCTTAAAAGGGTGTTTAGTAAGAAAATCTTATAAAAGCAGATTAAAAAGATTTTCTTATTAATTTAAGGTGGTGTCCTCTTAAACTTTTGAGAGTGAAAAAAAGATTTTCTTATTAAAGTAAAGTATTAATAAGATTGCCACATCATTTCATTCATTTAATAAGAAATATTTTGAAAAAATGTTTGATAGTAGTTGTAAATTTTTAATAAGATTTTCTCTATGGAATTAAAAAGATTTTTCTATGGAAAATTCTTATTATTTGGTAGTATTAATAAGAAAACCTAATAAAATAGCTTAAGTAGGCGATCTTATTGATTTTATGTGGTGTTTTTTGGCTTTGTGTAGATTCCAAAAATGTAATTTTTAAAAATATTATCTGTCTGTCTGTCTGTCCGAACGAGCATCACGTGAAAACTACTGGATGGATTTTCTTAAAACTTGTCATGAAGGTTCCTTACGTCCCTGGTTGGGACATAGGCTACTTTTTATTGCCAAAAAGATGACTCTCTTCAAAATAATGGTTCTTTTGTACAATAATGGAAATTAAAAACACTGAAAAGTGAGTTAAAAATTAGAGATACGTTTGAATAACCTATGAAAGATTTTTATGCTAATTAAAAGGGTTACAAAAACAAACTGGACAGTTTTCGTTTATCTCTGATGAGTACCCTACAATATGCACTTTTTCAATTATCTTAAGGATAATAAAATAAAAAATTTCCGTTTTTTTACACCAATAACATTATCACATCTTGAAAACAATAGAAAATCATAGTATAATGAATTTTTGTATATAACATCGGCACCTACAGCCAAAAAATCTATTTCAAAATCAAAGTTCTGACTTTCGACGCGAATAGCTTCTTTGTGTTTTAATATATTTTATTCAATCTTCTTTTGGCTAAAAGTTCAATTAAATTACTTGCATAAAATTACTGCAATACTTCCGTTAGCTAAGGATTTATATGTTTAATTTTTTTTTTTAAAAAAAGATCCAAAAAATGTCTTTTTCCTAACCAAAAATCATGCAAAAGTTGTTTCGTTGTAAAAATAATAAAAACAAAAAATTGCAATTTTTATCCTCTTTCATACGACGTATCACTTTTATGCAAAAACTATTGCAGTTTGACACAAAGTTGGTTTTTCTATTTCTTTTAAAAAAATGCATTTTTGTGAATAAATTAATTTTTTTTAAAATATTGTTTTTATAATATTTAAAAAATGCTTTGCCTTTAAGAGTAGTTTCTTGGGCCCCCCTCCACTCCTCCTACCCCCACCTACCCCCTCCTACCGCCCCCCACTAAGCATTTTTTATTTTGACTGTTTTTTTTTTAACTATTGCAAGTGTTAATACAACCTTAAGAAATATTTTTGATTCCTTAGTTTTTGCTTTTATATCTATATTTCTTCGTAAAAGTTACGGTGAAATATACAACAATGTGTAAAACAACTCAATGACAGATTGTCTCATAATCAATAAAAAATAAAACTTTTAAAGAGTTTGAAACCGGGGAATTAAGACGGTACAATATGCTGTACAGTACGGCTAAACTTTAGCAAATAACTTAGATTACTTCTTATCTTTTTCTTTATGTTTAAATACTGCAATAATTTCTCAATGTTAAATAATTTTCTGCATGTTGAAATGCACTGCAATAATTTTTGAATAGTTCGTTGAGTTGGCAGCAAAAATTATAACGGCCACTTCCTGCTTTATTCTACTGGATGTATGTCGATCAATTGGTTATGTCGATTATATTGTTTCAAAGGTTGCTATATACAATAGAATAATTAGCAAATAAAAGGGCAACCGTTTTCTTAAACCAACGCGCACCAAAACAGGGGTCAGATTACAGCATCCGTGATCGAGCAAAATTACGAAGGGCACGACGAGACAAGTGCCTATCAATTTTGTACAATTTTGCTCGATCACGGATGCTGCAATTCGGCCCCAGATTCGAAACGCAACCTAACAAAGACTTAAGAAATTGCATCAATTAGCAGACAGCAGAGAGATTTTTTATTTATTTTTTAGACAAAAACTAGAATTTTTTTCCAATCAATATTACTGCATACAGCTATAGTCAATAACGCCACAAAAAAATAAGATATCAGCTGTTTTTTCGTTGCCAATACATTAAATAAATTCGAATAAACACTGTATTTTTACTCGATGTAATACCAAATTAAATTTTTTATAACTTTTGGCAGTCACAAATAGAAGATACTATTAATTAAATATCAAACAATTTAGGGCTTTGTAACCTTAACGCTGAAATGTAGTAGCTCGCGGACATGTTTTTCATTTTTCGGCATTTTTAGAAACATTAAAAGGAGAAGTTTATGTTAAAATTTATATTATTATTATTTATTCAACATATTAGTACAATAAGAACAAGTTCTTTTACTAAACAAAGCAATAATCTTAAAAGTAAAGTATTACAAATGACATTGTTTTTAAATTTAAATTTGACATAAAGTTTGATATAAGTTTTTAAATGAAGAATAAATTACTGTATAATTCAGCTTACATTATAATAAGTAAAATTAACAGGAAGTGTAGAAGACATTTTAAAATAAAATATATGAAAAAAAGGTAAAATAGAAAAAAAGGAACGAAGAGGAAAGAGCTGAAGTTTAGAAAGAGAGAAAGTTTAAATATATGAAGAAATTATGTAAAAAAATTAAAAATAGCTTATATTTAACTTATCGGTAACACCGGGTATATCAGCTAGTACTTATATAAAAGGCTTAAGCCCCCAACATCACTACGGTGTCCAAAAGAAGTGAGAGAGGAGGAAATAGTTTTATCCCCATGGAGCAATGTTGGCTCTTTCCGTACATTTGGACAGGGCTTCAAAGGCCTCATTAGAGCACTCTGGATGAAATTCAACGTAAGTAAGATAGGAAAACCGCTTTTATACATAAAACCGTTGCTCTGACGTAGATCCAATGTATAGCGCATGCATAGAAAATTATTCAAGAAAAAAAACTGGGTCATAAAAAAATAATGAAAAGCTTGGTGTTTTTTGAGAAAATTGCCTTGAACGTTAAATTTGATAAGAAAAAAAACTTATTTTTTAATTAAGGTGCTCATAGCTTTTTTAGTTGTGATTTTTATGGAAATTTAATTTTCTTTCCAAAAAATTATTAAGTTTGGTAATCGGTGGAGAGATATGCTAGTTGTGGATTAAAGCGTAATAATCCTATTAATTTTGATTTTCCCTCCTAGCACTCTAGTGCGGCATTTGCAACCAACCCATCTGTACGTTTTTTTGCTCGTCTCATCACGAGGAATCAGCCCCCGCATTATAGTCCTCTAAGTCTGGGACACCCTGTGTACACTAACCTCACGGTACAGTTCAAACTATTTCTGTTAAGTACTTATATTGGACTCTCGAACACAAAAAAAAACATTTAAATCTATCCGTCTATCTATTTCTATATATATAAAATAGGATGTGTGTATGTATGTAACGTATGGACTCCAAAACGGCTGGGCCGATTTTGATGAAATTTTCAGGTACTGTTCATCTTGGTACGGTGGGTAACATAGGCTATATTTGGACCCGATAGGTGGCGCTGGGGTGGACTTATATCGAAAATTTGAATTTATGGACCAATTTAACTGAAATCCAGAATGTATGTTTGTTTGATCATAAGAAAATAATTTGTGTATAAATGGACACGGTAGGTGGCGCTGGGGTGGACTTATTTCGAAAATTCGATGGCGTGAAAAATATATAAATACTTTTAATTTTATTTTATAACGAGGGGAGTAGCGAAGCACACCGGGTTTAGCTAGTATATATATAAAACAGGATGTGTGTATGTATGTAACGTATGGACTCCAAAACGGCTGGTCCAATTTTGATGAAATTTTCAGGGAATCTTCAGAATATCCAGGCGGGTGACACTGTGAAGTCTGATTTTTTATTTTCGGTCTGTGGGCGGAGGGGCGTGGCAATGCATATATTTATTTTTTTGCTTTTTTTTATTTTATTTTATTTTTTTTAAAGCCGTTGTCATCATTCGATAACACAAGATATTCCGCGCTTACTAAGGCGCAACATTGTACATTAAGTTAAAAATCTATATATATAAAAATGAATGTCTGTCTGTCTGTTTGTTTGTGCTTTATAGGAGGCCCTTGGACCGATCTTCCTGAAACTTTCACAGGACTTTACTAAGACTCTGGAAGGAATAATTGGCTATATGAAGTTTTTATTGGACAAAGGGGCGTGGCACCGCCCATATAACCCAAAAATTTAAGTCGCCATATTTTGGGCATTTTTTGACCTACGTCGATGATATTTGGTACATATGGTATTGGCATAATTAGGAATACGTTCCAGGAGAAAAGTGGGTGGGACCACGCCTTTTTATGAAAATTAAAAATCGTAATATAGTCCTAACTACTGGACCGATCGTCATTAAATTTTCACAATAGGATATTCTTACGAAATAATAAATTCTTGATTATAGAATTTTATGAGTGGAAAAAGGGGCGTGGCCTCGCCCATATAACCCAAAATTAAAAATCGTCATATCTTGGGCATTTTTTGACCAACGGCGGCAGTACTTGCTATATATGGTATTGGCATAAATAGAAATACGTACCAAAAGAAAAGTGGCGGAGCACGCCCATTTGTTTGCGATATATTGGAGGCTGGACCTGTTAACCGATCTTAAATTTTCACAGCGTGCAGCTTTGACTCAGGAATACTTATTAAATGATAATTTTTTTCGACCATGCACACTTACGGCTTTACCTCGAATTTAAAATACATATTAATTAAAATAGTGGGGTAGCCCCATTCTCTTTCTCCCAAATAGAGAGTGGGGTAACCCCATTCTCATTCTTCCGCAACTGACTGCGAAGCAGCTGATTGTGTAATTGCTGCTTTTTGATTGGTCTAAAATTAAAAAGGGACAGCATGAAGCAAATTACATGCGGTTCAGTGCTGAATTCTAATTGGTTTACAACAAAAAAAAGAGCAGAAGCATTGCAATAAGTAAATTAAAGTTAAATAAATAAATTTTTGTAAATATATAAATACTTTTAACTTTATTTTATAACGAGGGGAGTAGCGAAGCACACCGGGTTCAGCTAGTTAAATATATTTAAAACTACGGAGATATTTGCATCGAAAGTCAACACTTTGATTTTACAGTAATATTTTTCTCATTCTTAGGTAACGATGTTTTATGAAAAAGTCGTACTAAAAATGTCTAGTTTTCTGAAGGTTTCACTTCTACCATGCGTGGCGGCCACTCATACTCTTTTGTTTTTATTAGTTTATTCAACTCTTTGTAAAACTTTTTTTATTATTAGCAATAATTTATGTAGAAATTATTTTCCACTAAATATATATAAACATTAAATTTTACACTTTCTTAAGCCCATGTGGAATACTTGTCAAATTATTATTGCTCCCAATCGGTTTTTTTTTAAAATTTAATGCAGTTGTACAAAAGATTGACAATATAATTTGAAAGCTGGAAAATAATTTTACAGTTCAATTAACAGCACTAACATGCGTGGATACATTCAGCAAATACAACTGCTGCAGTATCGGTACTTTACTTAAGGCTCTTTCTCTCTGAATATATTGCTTTAAGCAATGTAAGACACGTTGTCAATTTGTGAAGTGCAATAAATACTACATTAAAATTTTTTACCTCAAACATGACCAAATCTTCACTTAAAACAGGGGCGTAGTTAGGGTGGAACAAGAGTATCTGGTTCGCCCCGGAGGGCATAAATTTGAGGGCGTCATTGCAGCATCAGATACATAACAAAAAGTGATAGTTATCAAACAAATTATTTATGATAGCCAGCACCTGTCCAAGAGCTTTAGGTGCACCCGTTCGATTCGATCATGCGCCCCAAAAATTGTAATATCCAAATTAAAGTTAAAAAAAAAACTAATTTGTGTACGACTCTATCGACTTATCGATTATATTCGATACCATCGAAAAACATAAATATCAAAGCGGTTTGTTTTTGTAACGTTCATGACATCCGTTCATTTCGCCTGTGTCGTGTGTCGTGATCGAAATGGCGAAAAATTCAAGTGAGAAAAAAAGGCAATAACGGGTAAAGTTAACCCATACTAGTCGGGTGGTGCACACTTTTCCCCCATCTCAGGTGATATAATCTCAGGTGTTCGGACAGGTTTAGACTTAAATTTTATTTTATTTCTATTCTGTGTATTCCTTGCTAACATATGTGAATTTGGACAAAATCAGCCGGAGGGAATTATGTGCCGACTGGAATGGGTTAAAGACCACACATTTAGGCTCCTAGCAGTTCAAGACAACATTTCTTTTTCTCATTATTTCAATTTTATGCGTTTATTTGATCCCACTTCTTCGATATTGTTCATTAGTTTAAATTTTTTTTATTGTCAACTTCGGTAATTTTTTTAAAACTCACTTTCAGAAAATGTGTTACGTTAAAGACCACACATTTGGCCACTGGAAAGGCAAGACAACATTTTTTTGCTATTATTTCGATTAAAGTCATTTATTTAATTCCCTTCTTCAAAATAGATCTTTAATTCAGGGTTTTCATTCCCAATTTCCCTAATTTTTTTTAAATGCCGACCTACCTTGAAACTCACCTCCAAAAAATGTAACGTTAAAGATCACATTCCGAAAGCTTATTGACCCTGTTCTCACTCGCCTTAAAAAAGGCAGAGTAATTGCGTTATTTTGACACTACGCATCTGTCAGGTGTTCTTACCACCGACTTTTTTTAAGACCGCCTTATTTTGATTTCCGAGAACAGTCAATAAAATGTGCTGTTAAATTTCGGAAAATTCATTACTTTGTAAGTCTTAAATTAAACTGCAACGCAAACAATTAGAAATAAGTAAAAGTGAAAACCCAACCAATGCAAAACAAAATGTATTTGCTCTAAAACATAAGAGAACCAAGAGATGTGACAAACAATGAAACTTCAAAGTAACAGACGTCAAAATGAATCGTAAATTTTAAAAATTTTTGAAAATGCTGCCTTACGTAACTTGTCACCTTCCCACTTTCCGCCTTACCAGTATACGTCAAAATTAATCCAATGCTCCGCCTAACGTAAGGCGCGTGAGAACAGGCTCATTCACTTCTTGCTTTACTACGGCGAAATGGTTACAATTTTAAGGACATTATTGCATTAAAAGTACTGTATACTTCTATTGTTCGTTCGTAGTTGGAATATGCTTCATTTATATGGAGTTTTTCTATGCGTCTCATACATTACGCCTAGAACGGGTTCAGAAAGCTTTTACTAGATTTGTTTTTAAATTAAATTATCCAAGAAAAGAGTATAAGAGAAAAGAGTATATGAAAACTCTTCAGAATAGTAGGACCATTTTATCTCTGCTTTTTATTTTTGAAATTGCAAAACTGTAATGTACCTTGTCGTACTTCGTACTTTACGTCATTTTGATGTGTCTTTTCTAGGCAGATGCAGAACCAACAATGCCATTAACTCACCAATGTATAGATCAATGTTGGAGTTCAATAACTGTATGTTTTACTATAATATAGATTTTTCTCCATCATTCCAATTCCAAAGAATCATTAAAGAATGTGCTAAATAACTATTATTTAATTATTTGAATTATTTTAGGTATACTGTTATCGAATAACTTATAGATAACTATATAAATTATCATAGTCTGTAAGAATCTGTTGCCGAATTACAGCATTCATGATCGAGCAAAATTGTACAAGATTGATAGGCACTTGTCTCGTCGTGCCCTTAGTAATTTAGCTCGATCAGGGATGCTGTAATTCGGCCCCTGTTCGTTGGCTTGAAATAAATAAAAAAATAAAAAAAAAATAAAAATTAGAGAAAAAGTTTGTTCACATAAAGTGCAAGTCTTGAGGCCTTCTTACATGTACGCATACAACATGTTTTGGTTTCATCTAATATTTCGATATATTTGTAGAAATATGCCTTCGAGTGTAACGTTAAAAAGAAAAAAAATTTACCATTTTCAGATTGTTTTGAGTTATATTTGATAAATAATATGGATACGCTATGTTTTAAATGTTGCGATATACTTGAATCAAATTCGGATTAAGACTTAAGACAACGTGGATACCCAACAAAATGGTAAAGCTTTATTGGTCCTTACTGTTTCTAATGCTTTAATAACTTATTTTAAAATTGAACGCAGATTTTTTGGTTGTTATAAATGGGCGTCCACAGGGGGGCAGGGAGGGAAAGTGCAGTGAATTTTTTTTAAATATCTTCATATTAAATCAAAAAGTCATAAGCTACAATTAAAACATTTTACGGGAGAGCTAAAAAGCTTTCTAAATTGTAATTGTAATTGTAAGTTGCGCTCCAATTTAGGGATTTTAGAACTTTTTAATAAAAACGGCGTTTTTAGTTGTAGGAGTGTAAAATTTAGCAGGAACATGCATTTTGATAAGGTGCATCAATAATAAATCAAAAAGTCTATTTTGAATTTATTATAACTTTCGGCTTTTTTGATTTTATATGACAATATTTTCAGACTCAAGAACTCAAAAATACTTTTTTTCGGGTATATTTATAAAGAAGCTGAGCTAAGCCATGCATGCATTTTTAATTAGTATTTTGTACCCGTCGCAGTGATAAGTTACGATAACTTTCCATTTACCCTTGTTTCACCGGCACTTTGTAATACGTATTCTTACACTAAAAAAAATTTGTGTGTAAATGTTACTAATAACTACATCCACTCTACGAATTTCATTCGTAGTTTTCAGTCACGAATAAGATTCGTAGATTGAACGTAGTTTGGTACATATTACAAATATTTTATTCGTATTCGTACAAAAAAAATGTATAGTGTACGAATACATTTGTTACATTTACTAATAACGAAAAAAAAACATATCTGAGCTGGGGTTTGAACCACGGTTTTTTAGCTTACGGGCTATGTACTCTTTCAGTAGAGTACGGCCACCTTGCATACATACATTTCTTTATGTTCGGTAATTGTTCAACAAACCAGGCTGAAAGATTTCGGTTAATTTTTTTTACACAACTAATTCTTCGTATATTCTACGAATAATGCGTACGGTCAACCTACGTATGAATTTTTTCTACTAATATTCATTTTAATTCGTAAATAGTACGAAGCCATTAGTTAATACAACACCCAAAAAAAGCTTCGTACTATGTACAAAACAATTATTATATTCTACAAAGCTGTTTGTTCTTTTCAGCCTACGAACGACTTTGTAAATAATACAAATGACCGTTTGGACATTGTACAAAGAAATATTTGTATATTTTACAAACGAATTCGTTTCATCTACAAAGATACGAATAAATATACGTACGCTGCTGCCACCGCTTTGTATATTATCAAACAATGTTCGTTCACTTCACAAATTTATACATTATAGATTTTTACAAACTAGAGTTTGTAGAATGAACAAAGTTACGAATAAAAAAAATTTTTTTCATGCGGCCAACACTACAAACGTTTGTACTATGTACAAAACATTTGTATATTCTACGAATAGCCTGTTTGTATTTCTACAAAGATTTTATTCGTAATTTTATCCTAAATATTTTTTGGGTGTACGCATGTAACGGAAGAAATTACGAAGTTATTCGTACGAGAAATTGAGGAATGATAAGGAATGATATCCCTATTAGTCAAAGATCATTCTTCGGAGCAACAGATGGTAAGGGGCATTTAAGCCAATAAAGCATATGTACTTGGACGATAAGCACATTTATATTTCAAAGTAATAAACACGAGAAGAAAACAAAATAAAATAAATTTAAAAAACTAAATGATTTTCCTAAAGTCGGCTTCGATCCTAAAAATCGTTTTTCTGTCATAAAGATGACCCAATTTGGATAATAATTAAATATTTCGTAAACTTAATAAATTTGCAAACAATCTTGGAGCATTCAAATTTGAGAAAATTGCAGCGATCTAGGCGAAGACAAAGCTTCTAATTCAAAACCGAAAAAGAAATTAAGAAATTTAAAGTAGGCTAATTTTAGATCAAGCACTAATTTTTAAAAAAATTTGATGGCAAATTCTTGTTAAGAAAACGCTTTTACATTTTAAAGATTTTTATGACCAAACTTTAAAAAGGAAACGCGATTTGTAACATTTATTTTATACTTCTTCAAATACACGTTTTTTAACAGGCCTTCGCCTATTTTGAGAATTTTCTTTAAGAAAATTAATGAAACCCAAAACCCATCTATAAATGTACCTCTTTATATATTTATTCATACGTTTTAAATTAAAAAAAATAAATTTTTTAAATAATTCATGTAATAGGTATGTTTCCAAACTCGATTTTAGTAACTTGCATGCTGTTAGAACTGATGCATATTGAAAAAAGAAATAAGTCAGTTCATGTCCACATTTCAAGAACATTTCATTTCAGAAACATTTCAAGAATAGCGACAACTCTAATTCTTAATTTTTGTGGATTATATAGTTTTTACCTCCTAAATCCAAATCTGATAAATTTTAGGCCGCTCGCAATTGGTTTATGAGTTTACTCCAAAACTGGAATACATGGTCTAAAAATCTTGCTGATTTTATTCATTTAAAAAAAGTATTGGGATATTTTTTTATTCTTATTTGAAAAGATCAAAAACTTGGGGGCTAAATAGTAATTAATTTATTAATTTTATTTAAGGATAAAGGAGACCTCACATTATTTAATTTACTTAATTACTTGTATTAAATTTTTTTTAAATTACATGAAAAAAAATTAAATTTGTAAATATTTCGGGCATGATACGAGAAAGATTTTTAACCCATCTTCGAATTATATAATTTTCTTATGTGTAGAAGCGTATGTCAACCGGCGTATCATGATAACAAAATTAGTACCAAAAATCTCAGAAAATAGAATTATATAGGTTACATTTTCTTTATGTGCATTCCAGACTTCTTTATGCCTTTGGCCCCCCCTAGAGCAAATCCTGCGGACGCCCTTGTTGCTATATCTACCTGTTGCTCCCGTTATCTCAAAAATGAAGAGAAAAATCTTGCTTTTTATTTTTGCTTTTTAAACTTAAGAATGTAAAGCAGAAATACACTAATAAAAACTTCATATGAATTATATATTTACATTGTGTTTTTATTCACATAAACAAATAAAGCAGATGAACGCAGACTTTATGGGTTATGTGTAGAAAGATGGTACGGAAATCGGACCACATCATAGCTCGGTTCCAGATCGTCTAAAAAAATGCATTTGTAAGTAAACCCTTGAGTACACATCATTTACCAAAATAGAATTTAAAAATGAAAAATTATGAAGCGTGAAAGGGAAAATAAATAAGTTAACGTTATTTTTGACCATATTGTTGCGTGTAAAAACTAGACAAATTTTTCAAAGATTCTAATACTGGTAAATGAGGTGTACAATTACATTATAAATAATTAAAAAAAAATATTAAAATCGGTCGATTAGTTTCACTGACTTAACGGTGCAGTTCAACTTATTTTTGTAAAGTGTTTTTATTGAACTTTTGAACAAAAACAATTTGAATGAAATATATTTATGGACAGCGGAGACATTTGCATCGAAAGACCAAACTTTGATTTTCATGTCGTTTTAAATACACAAAAACTCCGATGGTAAAAAGTATTATAATAACAAAACTACCGTTAGTTGAAACATTTTGGAGGGGGCGTGGCAAAAACTAAGTATGTAAAATTTTAAGTTGGGATATACTTAATATGTGTGCCTAGTTTGAGCGAAATCCGTTGAGCCGTTTAGATTTGTATAAAGGCCAAACAAACAAACAAACAAACAGAAAATGAGTTTTATTACTATAGATAGTCAATTGTATGAAAGAATAGATTTTTAGCCATAACTTTTGTTTGGAAAGAGATATTGGGGTAATTTTTTCATATAAGCTATTTTTGAGACTTGACTTTTTTGTAAAAAATATAAAAACAACATTTTGGAAAAAATAAATTTCGATGACAAAAACAGTAAAATAATTTTTGCGCTTAGCTTGAAGAATTTTTGCAAATAAATGCTATGTCATATGAAAGGTAGGCAGATGTGCAATTTTTAATTGATTTAATTTTTACAACAAAAACAATTTTTGACTCATTTTTTGCAGGAGTATGGCCCGTTCTGAAAAAGTATGTTTCGCTAAAGTTAATCTGGCGCACCGGGTCTTAAGAGCTATAGAATCTGCATTATAGACGGGATTGATTTGAAATTTTTTTACGTGTTCTTGAATAGTTGTACAACAATAATCAAATTAAAAAAAATTCAATTTTCAAAAAAGAGTTTGGCTTAAACCTTCATTAAGGGGGCACAACTAGATCGAATTTTGGGAAAATATTGCATTTTTCCATTTTATAAAAGTAGAATAGTTCAAAAGTAATCTCTAAAAATTTGAGACTAATCAGATTATTATTAATGGAGATCAATAACGTTTCATATGGGTTTTTTATCTGCATGCACCTAGTAGTCAAAACTTTAAACGCGTTTTTCTCAAAACCATGTTTTCGAAGTCGGTGATCACTGTAACTTTAGAACGGCTTTACCGATCAGTTTGAAATTGTTCTCACTTAATCTATTCATAAGTGTACTCCTAATTATAAAATAATACTCCTCGAGGATTTTTTTTGGACGATTATTTTTTTTTTTTTGTATAGCCGAAAAAAATATGAGCAAAATTTTGGTCAAATAAGCAACTTTGAATTTCAACATCCGCCATTTTTCGAAAAATCAAAATTTTTCAAATCCCTTCGTTCATCAGGAGCATTATTTCATTAACTAATGATCCCATTTTTTATTTCAGATGATTCAGTACCGAGCAGCAGTGATTACGGCAAGACACTTTTTTATGGATCCCTAGCAAATTTGCTGTCTTTATTTGGCTAATATTTTGTCATACAAAAATAAAATATTTTCTTCAAATAATATCTTTCATGTAAAAAAAAAATTCGCTATTAATTATTCGCTATGATGAATTATTAATGTATGGCCAAAACAAGAAATCCTAAACAAGACGTTTTCTTGTACGTCCCAACTAGTTGTGCCCCTTTAATAGATTTTGCCATTAGAATTAAAGTTTTTGCCAATAAATACATGGAAAAATATAATTTCATGAACTAAAAGCTGTTTTAAATTTATTTAAATTTTCGCAGTCAAATTTGCTATAAAACAGGGGTAGCAAATCTTTTAGCTACGCCTATGCATAAAAACCATTATAAAAGATCAATGAAAATAATGATTATTTTTTTATAACCAATTAACTCGGTAGTAAAAATAAGCAATTATTTTTTGTTTTAATACCTATTTACGAAAAATGCCATATCACACACAAATGAATTTTCCACAAGATGGGTTTTAAATAAAATTGTAGTGTGTTGTTGCAAACATGTTTTTCACTTGAAAACAAAATGTAACTTGAAGTTGAAAGTGATTATTTATTACCAGAAGTTATCCAAATTTGCCTGTGTGCCTTTCTCCATATCTACACAGAACATATCTTACATAAATTTATGTACACATTCATGTTGCTCTTGTTTATTACGGCAATTAGAAGAGGTCAGCAATCAATCAAAAGTCAATCAATTCTGAAAAGCTGTGCCATCATCTAGATGCGTGTGTGTTTACCGGGCAAACAATGATGTTGGAAGTAGAAGAATTCCGCAAATGAAGAATACAAAAGATATAAATTAAAAAAAAAACTGTAAAAAATGCATCGTAATTATAAGACTTTTTTTTTTTTTTTGTTAAAATGGAAGTTTAACTAATGAAAGACTTGAAGTACGTTAGTTACTTTACATAAAATAATCGTTCACATTTAATAGCCGCTGTCTTTGCAAAGATCATTTAAAGTGGTCTGATAATAAGTATTACACAATGAATGAGTATCTTTTTTTATATATATGTATTATTATGTTGAGTTTTAGGCATAAATTATCACTTTGCTCAAATGAATAACGGTTATTAAATTGAGAGCTGAACATATCTAATTTGCTTATAGTTTAGCTTTTGTTCCTGCTAATTTTGTGTTTAACATTTAAAGTCTTTCATCTCAAAGTGAAAATTTAATTTTAATGATGCTTGCAGATACAAGCGTATTTACTACTTTCATTCATGCATTTAAATGCTCATGTTAAAAGGGTACAAATTTAATCTGCTAGCTTTTTCCAAATTTAATTTTTGATTTTTACACACTCGACTATTAAATACATATTATTTTTAACTTGAGAATTTTAAAGCATTTGTTGTATGCTATATTATTTGAAGTCGTTTATTTCGTCATAGTTTAACTCGTTTCCACTGGATTAGTTGTTGGAGAGGTTCCACTTGGAAAAACAAGCTGGTAATTATTATGGCACCTATAAAACAGGTAAAAAAATAAAAAAATAATTGCATACAAAACCATCAAGTTCCAGTGACACACATTTCGACTTGGCTTCTGCTAAAAGAGAATACATTTGATTTCTTTTAATTATGTAGTTTTTGCAGTTGTAGCTGTCGGAAATGTTTGCACCAAATATTGTGATGGGAAAACTAGCATTTGCAAATAATATGAATTTGTTTACAAACATTTTGGCATAATCTGAAGTGAATGAGTGTTAAATAATGCCATTGAGATCTTAATTAGTTTCGCTAACTCGGTATTTTACGTTTAACTTTAAATGATAATGAACACAGATTTTGATAAAAATTGTCATATCTAAAATAATGTAATTCATAATCATGTATGTATGACAAATAAATGGGGTATTCACAATGCACACCCAAAAAATATTTAGGATAATATTACGAATAAAATCTTTGTAGAAATACAAATAGGCTATGATACAGGTAGATACAGCTATAAATACAGGTAGAATGTACAAATGTGTTGTGCATAGAACAAACGTTTGTAGTGTTGGCCGCATGAAAAAATATTTTGTATTCGTAACTTTGTACATTCTACAAACGCTAGTTTGTAAAAATCTATAATGTATAAATTTGTGAACTGAACGAACATTGTTTGATAATATACAAAGCGGTGGCAGCAGCGTTTGTATCAAGCGCGTCGAAAGCGAATTACATCTGGGGGGGCAGTACAAATGGTGGTGCAAAAAAAGTTTACCAAAATTTCTTCACATGAAACATGAAGAAGAGAGAAAGAAGAGGAAAATATATAATACAAAAATATGATCGTTGTAAAAAAACTGATATTTTGAATAACTTTTCCTTTTAAATTGTTTATCTAGCTAAAAAAGTGGGGGGGCAACTGCCCACCTTGGCCCCCCGCTTCCGACGCCAATGGTTCGTATATTTGTTCGTATCTTTGTAGATGAAACGAATGCGTTTGTAAAATATACAAATATTTCTTTGTACAATGTACAAACGGTCATTTGTATTATTCACAAAGTCGTTCGTAGGCTGAAAAGAACAAACAGCTTTGTAGAATATAATAATTGTTTTGTGCATAGTACGAAGCTTTTTTTTTGGATGCAGTGCACTTGCCAGTGCAGCTGAGGACTTGTGCAGTTGTGCGGTCAGGTTTTCGTGAACTCACCACTATCACTTTATCAAAGCTGTCAAGATTTTAAATGTGCACAACTGCTCAAGTTCTGAAGTCCCCAACTGCACTGAAAAGTGCACTAAATCCTGAATACCCCTAATATGTTTGTATAAGAAAATCTTTGAAACATATTAGGAATGTGGATTTTGGAAAATGTATGCGCTAGTGGGCATAGTTTTAGCGGGAATTAAGTAAATAACCAGGATTGAATTAACAAATGTTTACAAATGAAATTAATATATATATGACATTAAAACATATAAAAAAAATTAAAGTAATAAGATTTCCAATATAATAATATCTAATATATAAAAATCTCGTGTCACGGTGTTTGTTACAGAGCTCCTCCGAAACAGATCGACCGATTTTCATGAAATTTTGTATGTATATTTGGTACGTATGAGAATAGGTCGTAAAGTATATTTCACCTTCCTACCCGCAGTGGGCGTGGTACCTCCATACAACCCAAATTTGCGATATCGAATATCTTTGGAGTTATTAGCCGATTAACCTCGGAATTCGGTATGCGACCACAATTTTTTTTATGGGAGTCGGACAAGGGAGCGTGGTACCTCCCAATAAAACAGAAATTTGCGATATCGAATAGCTTTGGAGTTATAGGCCGCACAGCCTCGGAATTCGGTATTCGACCACAATTTACACGTTCCGTTTCACTGATAACATTTTATGGGCGTTAAACAAGGTCTAGTGCCACCTCCCATAAAACATAAATTTGCTATATCGAATAGTTTTGTAGTTATAGGCCGCACAGCCTCAGAATTCGGCATTCGACCACAATTTACACGTTTCGTTTCACTAATAACATTTTATGGGAGTTGGACAAAGGGGCATGCCACTTCCCATACAACCCGAATTTGCGATATCGAATAGCTTTTGAGTTATATGCCGCACAGCCTCGGAATTCAGTATTCGAACTCAATTTACACATGCAGTTTTACTGATAACTTTGTATGGCGTTAGACAAGGGGACGTGGCACCTCCCATACAACCTAAATTTGAAAAATTCAACAGCTTTTAAGTTATAGGTCGCACAGTCATGGAATTTAGTATTCGACCACAATTTACATATACAGTTAAACTGATAACATTTTATTCAGCAACGCGCCGGCTAGTGCATATATAAATAAACAATAAAATTTTACTATTAGTACCCTAGTGAGAATATTATTCGAGATACAGTGTTTTTTAACACTAGATTTACGGGTGTTGATTATATACCTATTTTTACTGAAGTGAGCCAATTTGACTCATACAAAAAATTTAAGCTTTTTGCAAAAAACAAAACGGTTCCCACTTAACTGAAATAAGAGATTTATTATTTAAAACTTCATTGAAAACATTTTTACATATAAACTCTGTTTTTGAAATACATTTTCCGCAAACATTTTTATTGCATTTAGCACAAAAGCTTTTACATCTATTTCTTTTGCATAATCTTTGAATTTGATAATTCTTCCGTACATCAACAGCATGAATTTTTGACATTTGAACGTTCTCGGCAAGATTGATCATGAATTTTCAAGCATCAGCTTTCTTTAGAACATTAAGAAGAACTTTCTTCATGTAAGCCATAAGTTTCATGTTCTTAAAGCAATTAAATGTTAAATTATTGTATGAGGCAATTTGGCTCATAGCCGTAAAAATAGTTATACCACATTCGAATATGCGAAATGAGGGGGTCGTCGGGCAGTGTCGGGAGGGGAGTAAACTATATTTACCTATATTTCATTAAGTAACTAAAAACCAACATATGTATTTTAAAAATAATATTTCAGTTTCGTATATACAGTGTTGCGCAAAACAATAGCAACAAAATAAGTGCGCTGCAACAAAATCGTGTATCTTTTTTAATATTGGTGACACACAAAAATGATTAAAGGAATCAAAGCATATATTCATACATCATACATAAAACAAATCAAATTCAAGTTTGGTTTTTTTTTTTTATTAAATTTAAAATTAATGTGACAACATTCAATTTGTCTGTGAGCAAAACAATAGCAACAAAACTTGAAAAATGTAAAAAGAGAACACAAGTTCGAAGAATTATTGGTAAAAGTTCCGTTATTGTAAAGCACGTATTGTTTGTAAGTCATAAACATTTAAGTTTAGTTTTTTTTGTGCTAGTTGTGACATTGACTGTTCCATTTATAATGGCACGTTTTAAATACTGTGAAGCTCTTAAATTACAAATTATTTCCGAATATAAAAATGAAAATTTGCAAATAACTAACTTGAAACAGTTTGATATTAATCGGTCAATAGTTTGCAGATTAATAAAGAAATATACCTTCACAAAAGATGTAACAACGGTACATTAAAGACGGCGACCGCGGAAAACATCGCTGCGTGATGACAGGAACATTTGTGGTGTGTTCAAACGAAATGTTTTTGCCACAGCCAAAAAAGGTTGTTCGGATACTTGATTTAGATATCCAGCACAGCACTGTTTGAAGACGAGCCGTTGAGAACGATTAAAGAAGTTACAGACCGGCAGAGAAACCTTTGCTTACAGCTAAGCATAAAAAACAAGGTGAGGTGTTACAATTTAAACAATTCTGTCTGAAATTGTGACAACTAGTTGCAATTTATTGTTTTTTAGACTCAGTCTTGCAAAAGAGCACTTAAATTGGACCGTTCAAAAACCGAAAACCGTTTTTTAGCGATGAATCAAAGTTCAACTTGATTAATTTAGATGTGATGTGCGCGGTACGGCACCACCCAGGTACACGACTTGAAGCCAAAAACTGCAAAATAAATTTTAACCACGGAGGCGGTGGCATTATGGTCTGCACTTGTTTTTCCTAAAATGAAGTTAAACCATTTCAAAAAATCGATGGAATTATGGATCGATTTGTATATAATGACATTTTAGAAAGCAGGATGCAACCACATTCAGAGTGGAATATGTCGCTTCAGTGAACGTTTCAGCCAGACAACGACCCGAAGCACACTTCAAAGCTCATCAAAGATTACATTAGAGGCAGTGGTATATACCTAATACCAACATATCTATAGAGTCGATGCCGCTCAGCTGTGCAGCAGTTATCAAGAATAATGGATCTTACACCAAATATTAATTATGTTGCTTTTGTTTTGCTCTCAGACAAACTGAATGCAGTCACATTAATTTTAAATTTAATAAAAAAAACAAAACCAAATTGAAATATGATTTGTTTTTAATATGATGTATGAATATATGCTTTGGTTGCTATAAACATTTTTGTGTGTCCCTAATATTTAAAAAGATACACGATTTTGTAGTAGCGTATCGATTTTGTTGCTATTGTTTTGCGCAACACTGTAGTTATATAGCTATAAAATTTTAAATTAGTCAAATTGGCTCAGTCCGTAAATCTAGTCTTAATATTGTCACGCCTCTTTACCGAATAACGCCCACTTTTTTACATGGGCACCTCTGTGTTCAGTGTCTCTATCTACTGACAAAAAATTACGGCGCTCGGGTAAGTACTTCAGGAGTAATCGATGAACATACATTAAAAAAAAAACAAACAAAAAAATTAAAAAATAACTAGCAAGGAATTATCATCGACTGTTAAAATACCCCCACGGACGACGATTTTTCCAAATTTGATACCTAAAGTTAATATAAATTGTTTAAGGTTTTGTCATTGGACTAATTTTTGTGGAATTGAAAGAGATTTTACCATTTTGCTGAACTCACTTTGTATGTGAGGTAGACGTGATTTTTATTCGACTTTTACAAATTTTATACTAAAAATGCATATTAAAGCTTAAAACTTATGTGCAAAATTTTAAGTCATCAGATTAGTTTTTGTGGAATTGATCAAGATTTTACAGTTTTGAGTAAGTCACTTTGTATCCCTTACAGGTAGGCGTGGTTTTTTTCCTATTTTTACAAATTTCATACTCAAAGTTTATAATAAGGGTATTCACAGTTTAAGCGTACATTCAACAAATCGTATTTATAGCATTTGTTTTTGCTCAAACTGTGAGCACCTCGTCATGTGACTGTCGTATTAAAGAATTATGCAACCCTGTGATGTATGTGATTATAGGGCTGTTCACATTTCAAACCGCTCATCAAATCGATCATCAACTGATTTGACAAATGATTTGACCAACAGAATTTGTATGGATTTGATGGCGATTTGACGAGTGTGAACACTCATCAAATCGTTGGTCAAATCGTTTGATGAAAATCAAAATTTTTTGATTTTTCTGCTGATTTGACGAATGATTTGACGAGTGTGAACACTCGTCAAATTGTGTAGTACGATTTTATCAGTTCTAAAAAGTTTTCAACCTAAGCACATCGCGGTAAAAGAGGGAGCGGAAGAAAATAATAGCAAAATAATATAAATAACTGTTGCAAATAATTTATAATAATTTATAAAATAATTTATTCTTCTTCCAATACGATTTTAATAACAAGTGGTATTAATAATTTTCCGTCATCGCGATGTGCTTACTTCGGTGTTCAAGATAAAATGAAATTTGATGAAAAATTTGATGAGTCTGAACACTTTTGTGGTCAAACGATTTGACAAATGATTTGATGAGCGGTTTGAAATGTGAACAGCCCTTATGCGGCTGTAGACCAGTGTTTGGCAAACACGAGCGCACACACACAAACGTAATGTATGCTTGTGTTCGTTTTCTGAGCGATAAGGGCTGTTCACATTAGGGCTGTTCACATTTCAAACCGCTCATCAAATCATTTGTCAAATCGTTTGACCACAGAAGTGTTCTGACTCATCAAATTTTTCGTCAAATTTCATTTTATCTTGAACACCGAAGTAAGCACATCGCGATGACGGATAAATTTTAATACCTTTTGTTATTAAAATCGTATTGGAAGAAGAAGAAATTATTTTATAAATTATTATAAATTGTTTGCAACAGTTATGTATTATTATTTTGTTATTATTTTCTTCCGCTCCTTCTTTTGCCACGATGTGCACAGAAAAAATTTTGATTTTCATCAAACGATTTGACCAACGATTTGATGAGTGTTCACACTCGTCAAATCGCCATCAAATCCATACAAATTCTGTTGGTCAAATCATTTGTCAAATCAGTTGATGATCGATGATCGAACACTCATCAAATCGTTGGTCAAATCGTTTAATGAAAATCAAAATTTTTTAATTTTTCTGCTGATTTGACGAATGATTTGACGAGTGTGAACACACTCGTCAAATTGTGTAGTACGATTTTATCAGTTCAAAAAAGTTTTCAACCTGTGCACATCGCGGCAAAAGAAGGAGCGGAAGAAAATAATAACAAAATAATAATAAATAACTGTTGCAAACAATTTATAATAATTTATAAAATAATTTCTTCTTCTTCGAATACGATTTTAATAACAAAAGGTGTTCAAGATAAAATGAAATTTGACGAAAAATTTGAAGAGTCAGAACACTTCTGTGGTCAAACGATTTGACAAATGATTTGATGAGCGGTTTGAAATGTGAACAGCCCTTATGGCGTGCTAAGCACTGCTGTAGACAGAGCATAAAAATACGAGGTACAAAAAACACGTCCAAGAGCTACTTTTATTTACGCGTGCCTGCGTATTTGCGTTTGTATGCAAAACAACAACAAAGCAAAATACGCTTTCGTAAATGTGCGTGCAAATAGCAAATCGTACAAATAGCAAATCGTACAAATAGCAGACCAGCTTATTCAAACTGTGAATAGCCTTGATAAATATTAAAGAAGCTGTGCAAAATTTGAAGTCATTATAATAATTTTTGTGGATTTTAAAGAAACTAACGTTTTAGTTAAGTCACTTTGTATGGGAGGTAGGCGCGGTTTTCATCCGATTTGGCTCGTTTTCGAACTTGACCTCCATTTTTGAATAAAACGCTTGAAGAATTTCGTTACGATAGCTAAAAAATTACGGCTGTTATCGTGACCACAGACGGACAAACGGACATGGCTAAATCGAATCAGGAGGTGATGCTGATCAAGAATATATATAATTTTCTATACCTGCCACGCCTCTTTATCGGCGTTACAAACGGAGTGACAAAGTTAATATACCCCTATTATGTTTTTAAACGTGGGGGTATAACAACAAACAAACCAACGAACTGGAGAACCTCCTCCTCTTTGAAGGTATTGAAAGGTAGTGTCGGTTAAATATAGTATTTGAGACAATGAACAGATAAATCTACGTAAAAGACGCAGGCCTAATTCCTCTATCTTTTACGGGTACCCTACATTAAGCATTATTCCATGCAAAGTATGTGAATTTAAACTAACGTGGTAAAATTTCAAACTGATAAAAAATTTTAAAAAAACCGTTATTCTGCATCGAAAATAATTAGATATCTTCAAAACTATCGATTTTTTTCTTAGTGCAATAAATCGCCAGCTAAGGAAGGGCTGGACCATATAAAATGTCACACGCCTTGAATCTAACATTTGGGACAAAATGTTATACAGGAGGGAAGGGAGCGTTACGTTACAGAAAATATTTTTGTTTAAAAAAGTTCAAGAAGTCTGCATTGGCGAATGGTTTCCAATATAGTTTTTTGTTTTATTGCCTTATTTCATATGTTACAAGAAACTAAAAGTAGGCGATCCTTCAAGTATAACTCCATGTGCCATAACATTTTCTTGTATCCATTCTTCATAGAACTCCATATCGGTATAGACACCCGGCAGAAAAGGAAGAGCACATCCGTCGCCCCAAGAAACAATACCTGTCAAGAGACCATTGCAAACTAGCGGCCCACCCGAATCACCACCGCAAGCATCACGTATTCCCTCTAAATAACCGGCACACAGCATGCCATCGATTATAAGACCCTCCGCAAAGTCTGTTTCTGTTTGACAAACCTCAGTAGAAATTATTGGAACATCGACTGTCATGAGTTCACGAGCTGCTGCACCCTGATAAATGAAATAAATATTAGCATTTCAAAAATAAAAACAACTTCCAGACAGAGCACAGCAATTCTTACAGTCTCTGTATAACCCCAACCAGTGACTTGACAAATAGTGCCTGGTTTCGCTGGCAAACGATTGATGATAATTGGCCGCACAGTGGGATGATTTGCTGGAACAGAGTCATTTAGAAAAAGCAAAGCAAGGTCCTTATCAAAAGTTGATTCATTAAACGGAACAACGCCATAAGTAATGTGCTTGATATCAAACACTAAAGTGTTGTTATTTCTTTCGTAGCGATCCAGATTTCCCATGGCCACGATGAAATCACTAGTTGGATGGTAGGACGGGTTGGTGGGATGAGAGCTGCAGACATTTAATAATAGATATAAAATACGAAACAAACAAATTCTTACTAGGTCCTACTTGGTAAAACAATGAGCAGCCGAAACCACTGTTTTAAATGAGATCAGAGAACCTCCACAGATGTGACCTGAACCAAAGTAGAATGAGTCAGAATATCGACGTCTCAGAGAAACCTGGTGCATGGTATTATGTGTGGCAGCAGGTTTACCATTTATTATTCTGGATCCAATCCGAAAAGTGTTCTTGAGAATACTTGCAGCGGCCACTACACGTTTGATTCATTATGATTATGTATCTTGAAAAGTGTAATAGTAATAGTAAAATACTTACACTCTACTGAAGCTTGCAAGAGCACACAAAATAGTGTCGTTACAATTAAAACCTTTAATTGCTTCATGTTTTTTACTCAATGCAACTGAAACTTGCGAGTGCAAACTCGAGAATGAAGCAATTTGAATGGACACACGTTATTTTCCTAAAGAAGTTTTGGGAAAACCATGCAATATTTTATTAATTGAATCTTAGATATAATTCGTTATCTTATCGTTTGGCAAAACTTATGACTAAAATAAAGTTAAAACGAATCTACTTTAAGCGAAGTCAATACCTAATTATTTATTAGTTTTCACATAGTTTCACATTTTTTAAATTTCTTCATTTTTTTAATACAGGTAATCATGGTGGATAGTTTATATTATGAGAATATGCAAGTGGCTTATCAAAGAAATAGAATGTACACACAAATTGTTATCAAGGAGAAAGTTATAAAAGATAAGTAAAGAATGGACCTAGTATTCGGACCTAAGACAGTATATTTTGTGGTAAGTGCTCATTAAAGCCAATATCGTTCGCCAACTTTTTACAAATATTAAGGTTGGTAGTCAATGCACCCTTAGTTTTTGCACTGATATAACTGATAATTTTCACTTTCATTTTAAATTTTAAGACTACGAGTATAACTTTCATAAATGTTAATCTATTGCATTTTAAGTTCAGAGTTGTATGGGAAGATCCACTCCTCTTGGTTTTAAGCATTGATGACTTTCGAAAGTATTCACTACCGTTACTATTTTTAATTCTTCATCTTAAGCCTCATTGAAAATGATTATAAATTAAAAAATAAAACTTATGCTTCTGAGTTTGAGTAATGATACTGATTTCTGCTTGATTGATCCTTACTTAAGTAAAGGAAGTTGCGAAGAATTTTGATTCATTGTCTGATTTTGAAAATGATAAACTTGATTTTTTTCAACAATTAAACAACACTTTTACCTTTTATGCGTTAAAATATTTTAATTAACTTATGAAATGCTTTCAATATGACTTAAAATAATAAGCTTGGGGCTTATGTAATAAAATATGTTACATTACATTTGTCGATGATGACATTGTAATGAAGAATTGTAGGCGGGGTGTGACAAAATCGATTTGTGTCGTTAAGATCGATAGTTTCTTTTTTTAATGTATTTGTTGAAGTGTATTTGTAAAAATTAATTATATTTACGCTTGAATCACAACTAGGGCTGCCAGGTTTTTTTTAAAAAAATCGGGATTTTAAAAAAAAAATCGGGACATAAGCAAAAAAATCGGGACAGAGACTTAATCGTCCAGTACGCTTAGAATAACAAAAAAATTTCAATACATTTACTGCACAGGCACTGAATCGTGAATACCCCTAATGTATTTTACATAATGCACTTATTGTTTTTTGTTTTGTTTTCTTTCGTTCATGCTATGTTTGATTGCTAGAAAAGGATGCGATATGTTGAACTTAACGAACATCGTGGGTGAAAATGAGCAAAGCAAAATTAACAATATCCACAAGGAATGATGTTATTGTTTTATTCGCTCCCTTTTTCTTTATTTCACGCACTGTTCGGCTGCTTGAAAAGTATGCGATTCGGTGCAATTAATTAGTGGCGTACAAAAAAATCTGTACAAATTTAGTCATGAAGAAATAAAAACGTAGGAAGTATTTTAGTGAAAATATTTTAAAATAGTGAAAATATTACAAAATAAAATTGTTTTTCAAGAAATTGGGACATTTGACGTCCCGCGTGTGGTCTTCGCGGGACGCACATTTTTAGGCTGAAAATCGGGACAACCCGCGTGGAGATCGAGACCTGACAGCCCTAACCACAACATAGTTTTATATATGGGTAAATCTTAGCGTTCGGACGTCAGTTTTTCAATTTAGATGTATCTGGTTAAATATCTCTTTATAGGTTACCTTAACTTTGTTCTTTATTTCGTGTATTCGGACGTCAAAATATTTCTGTAAAATGGTCGATAGAACCTCAAAAGTCTAAAGGAAAAAAAAATTCAAATTAAATAAGTTTTTAAAAAATACCAACATCATCTCAAATATCGCATTTTTAAAGTCACAGTTAACAATTTTATTTGTTCGAACGTTATGTGTCGGACGTCACACGATTTTTCATTGTACTTTAATTGGGTAATTAAGTAATTAGGTAGTTAAGTAATTATGAAAATTTGTAATTAAAAACAAATTTTATATATTGTCCTTTTATTGCCTCAACCATTTTTTCATTGTCTTCCATTGCCAATTCCATATTTACTAAAACAAAACAGCTTAGGAAACATTTACTAAACCTTTACGAAAAAGAAAAACTACATTTGCCAAACAGTGCATGTGATTTGATTATCATGGTAAATGAATTTATGTATAAATTGCTTAAATACATTAAATTAAAATGTTTTTCCTAGATAATATAAAATAATACGTTTTTAATAAGTTTTAAATTTTTGGTCACGATTGACTTTTCTGTGGATTTGCCGTATATGCAATATAATTAAGAAAGGTTTTATGCAAGCAATTTTTTGAAAATCGAATTTTTTAAATTGATTGTTGTTGTTCTACTATTCAAAAATATGTACAAATTTGTTTAATTTTTACGCACAAAAATATGTACAAATTTGTTTAATTTGTTTAATTTTTACCCGTAACAATATGGTAAACAATTACGTCAACTTTTCGAATTTTTTCTATACTTTTTAGGGCCGCTTTCTCAATGTCCGGTTAAGCACTAATCAGAACTTTAACCAGCAGTTAGAAAAAAGCCCTTTCTCAATGTTCGGTTAAGGTTGAACTGTCAGTTAAGTGCTGATTAAGTTAACGGCAAGTTGTGGTTTCGGTTAGCGCCATTTTAGGGTAAATGATTTCGAAGATGCTGTCAAACTTTAAAATTTAAGATGGCGGATAGAGTTGCCACCTAGATTTTTTTATTTCTGCGAATTCTTGTAATTTTGAAATTCTGACAACGGATTTGATTTCGAATATAATGTCACAGTTTCAAAATTTAAGATGGAGTCACAGTTTTAAAATTTGCCAGCCCCGAATTTATAAAACTAAAAAAAATTAAGGTGGCAGCCCTATCCACCATCTTGAAGTTTAAAATTCTGACCTTAAATTCGGAATCAGCGACCCCTTAACACTGATAAATGACGTTTAAAACTATTGAAAAGACATATAATTAGGTGGCAGCCCTATTATTTAAAAATTTTATGATTTTGAAATTCTGACAACCGATTCGGATTCAGCGACCCATTTTTGGTGTACCATTTTTTTCGCCAGCCCCGAATTCATAAAACTACAAAAAATTAAGGTGGCAACCCTATCCACCATCTTGAATTTTAAAATTCGGACCTTAAATTCGGAATCAGCGACCCCTTAACATTGATAAATGACGTTTAAAACTATTGAAAAGACATATAATTAGGTGGCAACCCTATTATTTAAAAATGTTATAATTTTGAAATTCTGACAACGGATTCGGATTCAGCGACCCATTTTTGGCGTACCATTTTTTTTTGCCAGCCCCGAATTTATAAAACTAAAAATAATTAAGGTGGCAGCCCTATCCACCATCTTGAATTTTAAAATTCGGACCTTAAATTCGGAATCAATACGGTGGCAATACTGTGGTAAAAATTTAGGTGGCAGCCCTAACCTCCATCTTAAATTTTAAAACTGTGGCCGCATTCTAGCCGAAAAAGTGCTCAAGAACTGTTCCACAACTTTCGGGCTGAATGGTATGCTCTCACAGAACATGTTCCTTGAGATGTCACAATTTATATAGCGAAAATATTTTATGCTACTTCGCTACTTGAGCACTTTTTCGGCTAGAATGCGGCCTGTGACATTATATTCGAAATCAAATCCGTTGTCAGAATTTCAAAATTACATTTGCCGAAGGCATCAAGCTTTCCTTTACTTGAAACTTCGTTCGCTTGTAAGCTAGAATTCTTGTAAGCTGTGCGTGGGCTTATTTATATTCAATTACAAGCTATACTTGATTCAAAATTATCAAGCTCAAGCTAGATTGAACTTGTATTTTAAGCAAGCGCTTGAAATAGACTTCAAGTAGGCTTGTGCAGTTCTCTGATTTGCAGCACAAAATCAAAAAATATGTAAACACAAGACAGCTGATATGATGTTTTTACGTATTCACAATTCAAAAATTCACAATTAGTCATCTAACCGACAGTTGCTTAACCAGCACCTGGTGAAATCAAAATTATTTTTTAGCTATCGTATGGTTAGCTAAGTCCTGGTTAAGAGCTAGACTAACCGGACATTGAAAAAGTGGCCCTTAATGTTTCATATTTTCATTCAATTTTGGTAAAAACTGTCCATTCGACGGATTTTTGGTTTTTATTTTCATACGATCTGAAAACGAGCTATGGTGTGGCCCGACTATATTTAATCTTAAACTGATGATGAAACTAACATGCAAATTAAATTTTTTGTATTTATAATTTACTTTTTTAGAAAACATCTTCTAAAATATGCCTTCATTTTAACCGGTGTTGCCTAAAACCTTCCAGGGAGGGTTAAGGTTTTATTTTATTAACCCTACCTGTGTCCACTATATTTTTGCATACGTTATGTGTCCACTATGACGATTTCGTCCAAGCTATTTTTAATAGGTAATCTTATAGTTTTTAGTGTTTATAGCAAGAAATTGTTCTTTTATTTAGAAGCTGAGAAATCGTTGGCACAGTTTTGGAGTCCGAGAATGAAATACAAACTACGAAAGGTTTTCAAGGGTAGATAGAAGGACAAAAACAAAAATTTCAATATATACTAAATAATATGTAGTTTGATGTACGATATTTTGTTTTAATTATAGTCAATAGTTTTTCCAAAAAAAAAGTTCGAAACAGAGTATTGTTATTGTTATAGATTAAATTTTTACATATATAATTTTTGGCACGTCCCCTCCAGCCTTATTCAACTAACGGTTATTTTGTTATTATAAAACTTTTTACTTTTGGAGTTTTTCGTCAATTTAATTTTTTTAAAAAAATCTGTTATTTAGACTCCAAAAACACTCACATATCTTCAAAATTGTAGAAATTTTTAGAACAACGACTTTTTCATAAAACATCGTTATCTAAGGATAAGAAAAAAAAAGGACATGAAAATCAAAGTTTTGTCTTTTGGTGCAAATATTTCCGCTGCTTATATATATATATATATATTATTCAATTCTTTTTGTTTAAAATATCAATTGCACTTCACAAAAATAGCTTTAACTGTGCCCTGAGGTCAGTGCATATATTTTTAATCTTTTTTTCAAAAAAGATCCAAATCTTTTACTTAAAAAATTACTCAAAAATTGTTTTTGTTTTAAAAATAAAATCAATTAAAAATTGCACATCTGACTACCTTTCATATGACATAGCATTTATTTGCTAAAATTCTTTCAGTTAAACGCGAAATTACTTTACTGGTTTTGACATCAAAACAACATTTTTTATAAAATGATTTGATTTAATTTTTTGGTGAAATTTATTTTTTCCAAAATGTTCTTTTTATATTTTTTACAAAAAAAGCCAATTCACAGAAATAATTCATGTGAAAAAATTACTTCAATATCACTTTCAAATAAAAAGTTATGACTGAAATTATTGTTTTATGGCCTCAGAATTCAGTATTCGACCTCAATTTAAACATGCAGTTTCACTCATAACATTTTATGAACGTTTAACAAGGGGGCGAGGCAGCAAATCGCCGGGTTTCCATAATCTATTCATAATCCAAAAAACATAAAAATCAAGTATATTATGCAAAAACGTTTGTTCTATTATGATCTTTATTATATGTTATTTTGGTGACGATGTCTTTCATATTCTCCGCGTGAGATTCGATTTTGTGATTAAATCACCTTAATAAATTTTTATTTTACTTACAATAAGGAGCAGGTATACCTGAAATTATTTTTACTGTACCGTTGTGTGTAGATTCAACTTTTTTAAAACTTATGGCATATTTTCTGTTTTAGCGATTATTTGAAAGATAAGGAAATCAATTTCCTATATTTGTTTAGAACTTAAAATACTTCTACCGAAAAATCCGTTTTTTTTAGTTGTTATTGAGTAATTGAAGAAAACGAGTGATATTATTCAACATATGTTGAAAATCTATATATGCGAACTATTAAAGGAATCGTAATAATGTAACTTTAGGGACCAGATCTATTTTTTCAAAACATGTATTTGGTGGCCTTAAATCCAATTCCGCTTTCGAAAATTGTCGCTCTCGCAAAATTACCATTTGAAGTATATGAAAACGTCCACATTTTTTATATGTGAAGGTAGTTCTAAGAAAAATATTCGCTTATTAAAAGTTTTAAATGTGATCTTTTAAATAATATATCAAGAAATAAAATCCTTTGAGCGCTTTTAGAAATACGAAGGATAAGTTTTGGCTCCACATGCGAACAATTTCAACGATCATACAAAGTGTTCTGAAATTACTGAAAAAGTGTTTTTAATGGTTATAATATAATGATTTTTAAATGAAATTAAAAAAATAATTTGTTATGAAAATAAGCGCCGCAGACGAAAAAATGTCGTAATATTATTTTTCGTAAGAGTTAAGGTTTTTGTATTTTTCACTTGGCATTATAAAGATGCAGAATCATCTTATTTTCATAAAATAAGATTACACTGAATTTATTTATTGAAAAAGATCACATACATGGACATTGTTATATCGTAGTTATGTGATGAAAGAAGAAAGCGCCAGTATTTCCTATGTACCCAGTAAGAGCTCATATTTTCCTCTGAATATACGGATTCATGTAATTCTAAATAAAAAACCACTTCATTTTCATAAAATTAAAGTGTACTGTATTTATTTATTTAAATAAATAGCATTAATGGATGGATATAATTATATTGTAAAAATGGAAATTAGCTTCTACGCATTTAAAAATTTGCACTAAAATAAGAAGTTTGCTAGGCTTAGAATGCCCAAATATATTTATTTAAACAAGAATAAATATAAAAAGATAAATTATCTTCTACGCACTTAAAAATTTGCACTGAAATTTGAAGTTTCCGTGAATTTCATCTCCTAAACCAATCGAGAGCGACCACTTTTGATTGCATGTTTAAGCTAAGGAGGCCCAAATACATTTAATAAAAATAAAAATATTCGGGTCAGGGCACTTAAGTAAAATTATGCCAAAGAATCAAACGGGAAAATGTATTTTAATCATAATTTTTTATTTTTTTTTATATTTAATACTTTTTTTATTGACTTTCCTGTGTTAATGTTATTTTTAAATTTTGTATAGAGCAAACAAAGTCAAAATTGCGATATTCTAAATATTATTTCTCATAACATAGAGTCCAATATTGAGTCAAATATGCACAAATAAATCGTCACATAAAAACAAAGCAGCAACAACAAAATTCGAAATCAAGTCATTGATTCATCATGATGCATTCGAAAATGCGAGGTGTTCTTACAATAACTTATGCTATGTGCACACTTAGAGCTAAATGCGCATTTACGAACGGCCTTTTACTCGTTGTAAACACAGATAGATATATATAGTAAATGCTTTAAATAAGCATTTAGTTCTCAGTGTGACATAGCATTAACTTCATACTTCTTAACGGTCTTAAAATTTATTCTAAATACAGTTCCATTACACGATTTTCAGGACATTCAAACTTATATCTTGACATATACAAACTTCCACATGCTTTACTTAATTTTTCATAAGGTGGCAGTATTTCACGTAATCGAATATATAACGTGCTCACTCTACTCTTAGGCGTTGGTTGAAGGCGAAAGAAAAGGTACGATAGCTACGGATTATCGTTCTGCTACGATTAAAGAAAATAATTGTTTTCCATTGAAAAAAATTTAAGAACACATATCTACGATTACCTACGTGAATAAGGAATTAATAAAATAGTTATAGTTAATAAATAAATAGTTTGCATTCTGCTTTGTGAAATATTCATGTTACTAATGAAGATAACTAAAGAGGATATAGAATAACAAACTGAAAAAAGATTATCGCCGTGGAGCAGAGAGGACTGCCTGGCTGACAGCAGCAGACAGACAGACAGACCGATAGAAAAAATGGCGACAAGTCGCACCAGTCGAATTCAACAATCAAAAAATATTACTTCAATATTTTCGAAACTTCATGGAGCTTTTTCGGATGCATGTGGTCCGCAAAGGCTATCTACAGATAAAAAAACCCTAGAGAAGACGTGGAAGCTGATGGACAAGGTGGTCAAGCTGTGTCAGCAACCAAAGATGAACCTTAAGAACAGCCCACCCTTCATACTAGACATTCTTCCAGACACTTACCAACGCCTGCGGCTCATTTATTCGAAAAACGAGGATCAGATGCATATCCTGCATACCAACGAGCATTTTAATGTTTTCATTAACAATCTTATACGGAAGTGTAAGCAAGCTATCAAGCTATTTAAGGAAGGCAAGGAAAAAATGTTTGATGAGAACTCACACTATCGCCGGAACCTTACAAAACTCAGTCTGGTGTTTTCACATATGCTCAGTGAATTGAAGGCCATCTTCCCGAACGGTGTATTTGCTGGCGATCAGTTTCGAATCACAAAAGCAGATGCCGCCGATTTTTGGAAACTTAACTTTGGAAATAGGTAAAAACTTTTCCTTAACTATTCTAGTTCCTTTCGCAGAAGGGGGTATTTTTAAGTCGTATGAATTTCGAAGATAATGAGAGGAAAGTTCAATTAAAATGTTGAATAAACATTAGTTAAATATGTCTAATGATTGGAGCACACTGACTGACCAGGCACAATAATAAGAAATATTCTATTGACTTTGTTTTCCTCTTTAATTTTACTGTTTTAAGTTTATTAGCAGTTTCGTTTGATACGTCATTTCACTGTCACTTCTAAAGACGACTTTGAGCTAAACCTTTTAAGCTTCTTGGAAGATAATTTTTCTAACAAGCATTGAACTACAACATTTAGTTAAATTTTTTAATGCAAACTAAGTTAACCATTATTGCAAAACATGCAAATAATTTTACATTCATTCATACACATGGCTTTGAATATGGCTTTCATTTGAGCCAGAAATCTCCGCAGTATCATTTTATTTATTTTTTGCTTACTAAGATGTGTCAATGGTCATTTAAATTTTTGTTTTATTTCTAAAATACAAAAATCCTCGCCTTTCGTCAAATTTATATGAGCTTTTGTTAAATCTAATACCAGCTTCAAAAGAAACCATGGCAAAGGTTGTTTGGTTTTTTGACGTGAGCTACCAGTTTAAATTTTTTTCTATCAGAGTCGATACTTTTCAAAGTCGCCTAAGTTCAGCAAATCACACTTAAAGTGATTTTGAAATATTTAGGTGTTTTTTTTTTAAAAGCCCATAAAATAAAGACAAGGTTCTTACATTTCTGCAAATTCGCTATATTTTTTAGTTGGAAAATTGTTAAAATTGTTTCCACATATCAGTTAAAAATATTACACAAAAAAATTCATAAAAGAAAACCATCGTGGACTTAAGATATTTTAGATTAAATGTTGAACTAAGGTGCGTATTATATGTAGATCCGAACTTAATTTAATTTTGAAAAAATTCACATGTACTTTGAAAAAAATTGGGATTACGTTTTATCAAGCTTGAAAGAGGCCGAATTTAGTATTGCCTTGATATGCACAAGTTCGGAACAGATGATAAGTTATTTATTTAAATTCATTAAAGTTAATATTAAACAACTTCAAATGTATTTTCCTGTAGAAAATATTCACTGCAGCCTTATTCGTCTTCAGAAAACGCATGATTCCAGTGATTTGATTCCCCTTTTATCTCGATACACTTAATCCAATGACTTTCTAACATTGCGAAGCCCTTTGAATAGAAATATTTCTCAAGATCTCCGTTCATTCGTAGCAAATCTAATAACCGGGAGCTGTAGCTATCTCTCGCACTTTCACTTTCGGATTGTCCGATACGAAATCGTTGATCTTTCCAATACATTCTGGAGTGGTCACTTTGGTCCTCCCCGGCGTGTTCATCTTTGTGTTGATTCGACCTCTTTTGAACTCTGCAATCCAATATTTTACGGTTGAATACGTCGGAGCAGATTCACCATAATATTTATCGAGCTGTTCTTTTGTTTCTTTCGCACTTTTGTTACGCAAAAAGTAATGCTTAATCGAATCCGGGTTCGGGCTTGGTTCTTTTAGCTTTCTTTGTTCTTTACTACATAATTATTGAAACAAAAAATCCACAATTAAAAATTATTGATACAGGCCCTGTGTACAAAAAAGTATATGAAAATCAATTCAGTTTTTGTGTGCTTGAGTTTATATCAAAATTTGCTAATAAAAAGTCAGAATTTAAGTTTACTTTGTCTTATTATTATTACACTCTATACTTTTTTGACCATTCTTCCTTCAAAACCTTTTTTTATTCATGGCATTTATCAAGAAATAATAATGAAAAATCTGATAAAATTCGTTGTTTTTTCAAATCTTACCAGGAAATAAAGCCAAATGATTGGATGAAAAGGACTCGGGCATATTTGATTTGTACGCACATTGGGACTTAGGCAATTGTGAACAACAGTTTACTTTTCTTTCGTGGTTTTTTTCCAAATAAATGACAATAATGTTAATATTTATTTTTGAAAAATCTGTACGTTGAGCAAAAAAAAAAATATTTGAACCAATGAACTTAGTAGAGCTGGAAAACTATCGATAGTCCTCAATATCGATAGTCGACGATACTATCGGTACAAACCATCGATAGTTTCCGATGCTATCGATACCGAAATTAAAAAAGGAAATGACGTAAAAATATGGTTTTGAACATAGCATAGAATCAAAATTTGGCTACCGCCAATGTGATATAAGCGGCCAAATAAAATGTTTCACAAGACGTCCTAATTTTATAATGTTCCATTTTATAACATAAAATACAAAATTTTCTAATCAGCTCCGTCTGAAAAATAAATATGTATGAAAGAAAACTACCTACTTATGAAACATATCCACAGTTGAAGGCTTTAAGCTAAGTTAGAAAAAAACTGCAATTTTAAAAAGAACATAGCTTATCTTCTAGTACAGTAATGGATTTGTATTTCCAACACAATTTTCTATCTCCAAATATTGTCTTCTAATTATAATTGCATCTATGTTTGCTGTTCTACTTTTTTCCGCAGCCGTATCGTAATAAAACCGAGAAAATATGTGCACAATATATCAGTTGCTTCGATAGTCGCTAAGTAGAACTAGGCCCGTCCCATCGATAGTGACGACGATAGTATCGATAGTTTTCCAGCTCTAGGACTTAGGCGACTTCGATAAGTGTCGAGACATCTATCTTTGCCTCTCACTTTTAACATTTACATACATATCAACCATGAAATGATGGAATAACTGACGAAACCAAAGTAAAATGTTTGAATTTAAAAATTTTAACAAGTCTAGAATCTATTCCAGACGGTACCCTGACATAACCCCAAGTGGCATTACCCCAATTTTGAATTTCAATAAAGTGGCATATCCCCAATTGGGATAATGCCACTTTCGAGCCTAAAAAATGAGAAAATTTGAATAAATATTTCGGAATAATGTACCCACTTTTGCTAAAATTAATTTTTTCACTTTTTTTCGTGGAACATATCGGGAATTTACTTGAAGACCATCAACTCAAAAATCACTATTTTTTGGTTAATTATGCAGAATTGTTCTTTATATCATGCTTCATATTAAGTAAAAATATCATGTTATTATTTTGAATACTCTCCGCGTGAGAAAAGAATATGCTTCTTGCTTTTCATACAAGGTGCAAGGAAATTTAAAACTTTAAACGCTTTTTTAATTTATGACGGTCTTTAAGTAAATTAGCGCTATGTATTAAGAGCTTCAAATACAAACTCTGAACAAATTAATGGCTGCTTTCTTCTGGTTAAGAAGTTAAAGGGGTCCAAAGTTGGAATAATGGAAAATAGGAGATCGAAAAACTTGATATTTTTCTTTTATTTGTATACAAAAATGTGTATTAAAAGAAAGGCTATTACCTGTTCAATAAGCTATTAACTATAAAATTTAATTCATTACTTTCTAAGATATAACACTTTTTATGTCCCAGCTTTTTTCTTCTGCACTGCTAGTTGCAAACAGCAACATTATATTTTTTCTGACGCGCTTACTTTACATTTATATGTACCAACATTAAAAAATTCTTAAAAACACTTATTATTAACCTAATTTTATAAATCGCAACAATAACGTTATTTATGCACTAACCTTATTTGGTGTAAAGTCTTTGGTTCTGCATTAATTTGAGAACATTTTATGAACAGAAAAAATTTCATATTACAAAAACATCTTCAAACGTTTTCAAAAATGATTACAACTTCTCCAACCTTTTCCACTTCTGAAGTAAAAATAATACTTTTGCCAAAAAAATTTGGAATTTTGACTTCTTTTTGTTTGGGAATATGTCATTCCCTACATTGATATAACCCCAAGTAAAAAATTAGGTTTATGTCATTATATAAGGTGTGAGATAGTCCCAAAATTTAAAATTGGGACTATGCCACTTGCGGTTATATCACGACCCAATTCCAGACCATACTTAATATATTTTTACTTAATATATAATATATTTTTATTTTTATTTATTTTATTTATTCATTTACCATCTACCGGGTTATTACCCTAACAGATTACATGTTTATCTTAACCTAAGTAGCATCTACACCATTAAAGTTATTTGTTTACTATATACAAACTTATAAACTAAGTAATTTACACATTTATATTTGAGCAAATTGAAGAATTTCTAAAAGTAGTCTCTTAAACAAATCACGATTGGTACTAAAGTTTAACTGGTTCGCTACCAAATTGCAGTTAGAAAGGCACCTAGATAAAGGTTCGTTAAGGCCATAATTTGTTCTATGATATTTAGTATGGAAAAGCTTTGAAACCCTAAGGGTGCGAGGTGGAATATTGAAAGGAATAAGCTGTAGCAATTCAGGAGAGTTTATTTTGCCATCAATTATGTCTTTTATAAAAAGTATTTCTGCCTGAACTCTTCTGTTAGATAGGCTTTGAAAACCGAGCAATCGGCAACGTACCCAGTACGGCGGCATGTTTTCCCAAGAGTATAATCTACGTAGGGCAAATCTTGTAAAACGTTTTTGAACATTTTCGATTCGGTGTTTCGAAGTTTCGTAGAACGGATTCCACACCATACTTGAACACTCCAAGATGGATCTGACTAAGCTGACAAAAACTGTCTTAAAAATTCTTTACAATTTCTTTTTAAAAAGCCCAGCTGAGAATTGGCTTTTGAGACAACATAATCTATGTGATAATCAAACATAAACTTGGCATCAAAGTAAACCCAAGATCTTTGCACTGATCAACTCTTGAAAAACTGATACGATAGTCATGAACGTAGTCATAACCCATTGTAAGGCTTCTGCGGGAGAACGACAATACTTTGCACTTTGAAAAGTTTAGAGCTAGCTGGTTTATGCCACACCAATGGAGAAGGGAGTTTATGTCCTCTTGAAAGTTAACACAATCATTAGAGCAACTTATTTTGTGAAAAAGCTTGAGGTCATCTGCATACAAAAGGCAATTGCAGAACTTGAGTTTTTGCACTACATCATTGATGAAAAGGATGAAAAGTAGGGGACCTAAATGACTCCCTTGCGGTACTCCTGACTTAGCCGCTATATAGTAATAAAGTTAATAGTATAATAGTAATAAAGTTAGAATTGACAAAAAAATAAAACAATTAGGGCTTATTGTAGATGATTTCAGTTTGCAACCATTAACAGTTTCTACTTTCTATATAATTACAGTACTCTAGTCCCTTGGAAAATATTTCGGCAGGAGCTGAATAAAGTGCATCCAATATCCTCAGGACTCGAAGCCATGGCATTAAAAACAACCATTGATCTGACGTGCAACGATTACATTTCCAATTTCGAATTTGATGTATTTACACGGTTATTTCAGCCATGGGTGACTCTTTTGAGAAACTGGCAAATTCTTGCCGTCACTCATCCTGGCTATGTGGCTTTTTTAACTTATGACGAAGTCAAAGCACGCTTACAACGTTACATACACAAAGCCGGAAGCTATGTCTTCAGGTATGACGTTTTATACATTCATGTGTTATACTATTTTAATGGTCTTTCCTATACAGACTGTCCTGCACTCGGCTCGGTCAATGGGCTATAGGCTATGTGACCGCTGATGGCGAAATACTTCAAACTATTCCGCAGAATAAGTCCTTGTGTCAGGCACTTTTGGACGGGCACAGGTAGACTTTTTTGTTGATTTTTATCAACTATTTGTGACTTAATTAAAATTTTTATTTTCAGGGAGGGTTTCTACCTCTATCCTGATGGACAGCCGTACAATCCGGATCTATCATCAGCTGTACAAAGTCCAACCGAAGATCACATAACTGTTACACAAGAGCAATACGAGCTTTACTGCGAAATGGGTTCGTTACACAAAAAAAAATGTATTCTGTACAAAACTTATTAATGTCTTCACTCTCTGTCTATTTAACAGGAAGCACATTTCAACTTTGTAAGATTTGTGCGGAAAACGACAAGGACATCCGAATCGAGCCGTGCGGGCATTTGTTATGCACTCCATGCCTCACATCGTGGCAAGTGGACTCGGAAGGACAGGTGAGAACAATGTTGGAAAAATTTTGTTACCAATGCTCAAACTGTGTATGTTTTTGTTTCCTTGCAGGGCTGTCCATTTTGTAGAGCTGAAATTAAAGGAACCGAACAGATAGTCGTGGACGCTTTTGACCCTAGGAAACAGCACAATCGAATTTCCGCTAATGGTCGGCATCAAAATACCGATGATGACGACACGGAGGTATAGTTATATAATATTTATTATTCAAAATTTCTGCATTCATTACTTTAAAACCTTAATATGACAAATGTTAACTTTTATTAACCATCCGCAGAAGCAACTATTTTTCTTTTGAATGATAAAAAAAGTGCAAATGAAGTTAATGGCACAGTTGCTCTACTGCGATATAGTTCTTAAATGTATTGTTTTCAATTATTCTTTTGTTTTTGTTATTAATTTTCTTCTATAATCCACCCTTACTTATAACGTTGCATTTGCTTATACATCTTCAGTTATTAATGCAACTAAATGCAATTTTTTTAATATATCTCATCATTAAATTATGGCGATTTTTAATGTTGTTTTTAAGGAATGTTAATCGTTTTGATGTCAACTAGATAGATTTATTAAGATTAATCGCTGTAAGCGGAAAATATTTAATAGGCAAAGATTTTTTATTTTTTATTTGTTTACCAATAATGTTTATATGTAAATATTAGGTAAAATGTGTATTTTTTTTTTTACCACCTAAATTTTGCTGTAAATAGAAAAATTAATATTTCTGCCTTATTAATATCATTATTTTTATGAATTATTATTTTCCCCTCTTAAAGTTGATTAAAAGTTTTCGATTTTCTTATAATAACTTATAAATTAGCCAATTCCACATTTACATTTAGCATATATGTTGAAGCTCCCAAAGATAAATTAATATACATATATATTTATATATACGTACATATGATAGCATTAAAAAGCAACATTGAAGCAGGTATGCTTCGGAGTATACTCAAAGAATCGCATGATTTCTTTAAAATTCACACGCGTTACAAATAATAATTATTATTAATATTTAGCTTATCATAAACGTAGGTTATATTTATCAAAATTATTTTAATGAGACTGCTAAAAATATGACAAGTGAGAGAGAGGCAAAGAGTTTCGGTTGACAAAGTGAGTAACATTGTATAAACAAACATCGAATAAACAAGTTATCGATTTATTCCGATGCTTTCAATTCAATATACGCATTTTTCTTAAAATACTGGGAATAATTTGATGAGCCTAAATTTTGTACAAACTTTCGGATAGTTAAGCAGAGTGCTAAAACCTTTTTCGAATAATAATTTTATGATCTTCAGTTGTAAACAAGAACATGCATATGTTATGTTATGTTATGTTATGTTCATAAACAAATTAATGAAGAATCGATTTTATTAATCAGCATTTGTTAATTTTGTCTATTAATTTCAACCTTTGTCTTAATTTTAAGCGAAATAAATTGTCTTTGTACATTATTTACGTTAAGCCTTTACGTAAATTAAAATTAAAATTGATTTCGTATTTAATTTCGTAGCAACATCTATATAATTATGTAAACATAACTAATTTTTAGTTGAGTTGAAATTGTTTTATTAAAATGTGTAATACTATTTTTATAACTTGATAATTTTAAATAAAGAGTTTAGTTTGTGCAATTTTTCCTTTTTTTATTTCTGTTAATATTTTTTATTGTTTAGCCTTGCGTGTAAAGCTGCATGTTGTTCGGCATGCGTCTTGTTGTTTTCCCGCTTCTTAATAGCTGTTTAATCATTTGTGCAGAATAACTATTTGACTATAAGATGCAAACTCTTATTTTTTTCTCATTACACGCGTCTGACAACTCACTCAAATAGGACTTTGGAGAATTTAACATTGCAACATCGTCCCTACACGCTCTAAGCAATAACATGACCTCAGCGACACATTCCTCAGAAAAACAGAGTCCACACTCTTCGCCACGCCTTGCGAGACGAAGTACTACGCCTAATCTAATGGCTGTGCAAAACGATCTCTACGCTGGACACATAACAGTTCTATCTATAAGCAATACACACAATTCGACAGTCGTTCAACAGCCTTCGGCACCACCGCTGAATGGCAATGTCGTCGCTCCTTCGGCCAGCGCTGCACAGAAATCTACGAACCGCATGAGTGCTCCTCTAATTGGCTCTAATGCCAAAATTACTAAAACCGATCAATGCGATACCTCGAGTTCTTCTTACGCAATACTACAAAACTTGCTTGATTCATCGCAAAGTTCCGCTGCAGCAGCAGCGCAACATCAGGCTCAGTTGAATGCTTTGAGGCAACAGCAGATAGGTGTTCTAACATCGTCTCAATCAGCGCCACCTTTGCCCCCACGCAAATCTTCACCAGGTGCCGACAATGGCAACACCTGCAGCAGCTCCTCGTCATCCAGTTGCACCACCACCACCCACAAAATCATTAGTCAGTCTTCGCAAGATTCCGCGGTCATTCCGGAGCATAAAACAACTGATATTGATATAGCTGTGCCCAAGACCGTAGCGCCTCCAATACCAGCACATAATACATCGCAGGATATTATCGCTATAGCTGAAGAACTACGTTCACAAAAAATTTCGCTGAGTAGCAGCACTGCAGCTACTCTGGCAGGATTTTCTTCAATACAATCCTTTGTTGACGATGATATTGTTGGCCCAGCCGAAACAATTAGCGGTATAATTGATACGAGACCGCTGGACGCCAGAACTTCCATGTCTTTATTTACTGCAACTTCAGCTGCAAGCTGTGAGTCCTCCTCTTCACATCTAGAGTCCAACAGTCCGTACTACACTCAATTGTCGGATACGACGACAGCCAACTCCATGGCCAAAACTACGCAACCACCGTCGTCGAATACCAAATCAAGCCAGCTTCAGCAGCTATCGCAATCAGTTGCGTCAACAACCGCTTGTTCTAGTTACCAACAGCAATCGTTGCTATACGAAAATGTTACAATCAATCAAAAAGACTGCAACGTTCCGTACGAGAACATCAATTTGGAGTATATTGCTCGGCTCATGAGCGAAGGCTATACCAAGGAGAACGCCATAACGGCTTTAGGCATTTCGAGGAACAACATTGAGATGGCTTGTGATATTTTGCGCGAGTTCGTTTCAAAGAATAGCGTCTAAACTCATTTGAATTTATAACTAAGCCAACTCCACAATTAAAAGAGGCATAGGCCCCAAGTTTATTACTTAAGTGGGCTGATACAAGTCGATCAGCAGAATCGAAAGATAACCCCAAAATACGCAATTTATTTTTTCTATATCAAGCATTCATACATATAGTAATAATTCGTTTATTTCTACATGTCGTTCTTAAATCCATCAAACCAAAATAAAAAAGTTTTTATTATTAAAATACTTAAATATGTACGATTGGAAGTGGCGATTGCAAGAAGATTGCATCTCTGGGAGAGTGAAGTTTATTTTGTAAAAATAACTTCTTCGTTGAAGCGGATGACGATGATGAGTTCGTTATTCAGATATGAGGAGAGGGAATGTCGCCACCTCCATTATAAAAGCGATTAAGGCTTTTCAGTATATTAATAACACTTTTCAATACATACATACATACATACATATACATAATTATTTTCAATATAACCAAAAACTCACATTTATTGAATAAAACTAAAAAGTATTTAAATAAGTTATGTGTTTAATTTTCGTGTCCATCGATAATTGGAGGATTTATAAAATAAGAGAGATCTGAAATTTACTTTCCAGAATTGATAAAAATTAAAAATGAATGAACCAAAACGGATAAACGCAAGGTTCATTTATATAAATAAACCATGGGATAAACGGTAGCAAAGAATTTTTTTTAAACTGAACCAACGCTCAGGAGATGCCCCTTGTAAATGTATAAGATAGTGTTGATTCAGGGAGACTATTCCACAACTTAACCGTGTGACTAAATAACGAATTATCACGATAATGCGAGGTTCTGTTGTTACCATCAAGGCAATGAGAAAGGAATGGGTTTGGATAGCTGCCCAAGTGGACCTGGAAAACACACTTGCTGGTGGCGTCAGGCCATGTATCTCCCTTGAACACTTCCCATGGTAGTACCTATACAGAAGGCTGAGTCAACCAACATTACGTCGATATCGAGTTGAGAGGATGTAATATTTTCAAACCCCATACATCAAATTTAGCATGTGTTATGATTTCATAAATATAAAACGCCACACAAATTTTCATCAAGATCGGCTAAGCCCTTCGCCCACCTCCCATACCAAACTAACAATAAAAAAGCAATATATCGGGTTGTAGAAGGTGTAAGAAACGAACTTAACTAATTTTTTTTGCACGCAATTACCATATAAAAATGTAATCAAGATCTGTCACGCCCTTCGCCCACCTCCCTTACAAAATAAATAATAAAAGTCTAATATCTGCAGTTGTAGAAAGTGTAAGCAACAAAATGAAATAATTTTTTATTTACTGGGTTCACATAATTACCGTATAAAAATTTCATCAAGATCCTCAACGCCAAATAAATACAAAATGAAAAAAAAATTATGATAAAAGTGCAACATCTCGAGTTGTAAAAAGTATAAGAAAGGAAATGAATTTATTTATTTTTAATTTATTTCTCTTCATTAACATATAATTAATTTATTCAGATTGGCCGCTCCCTTCGCCCGCCTATCACACAATATTCAATGAATCTTATTAATTCAAACATACTTTTATTTTAAAACATAGGTTTGTTTAAATTTGACATAAATCTTAATGAGAGAAAATAACAGAAAATTATTGACTGTCGTTACTCGACTCGTAGAGTTACTCGACACAAAGTCAGAGAAATTGAGATCAGAAATTAAATCAATTGTGTCATCATTCGTTGATTTCAATATCATTACTATTTTTTTTCAATATTTTGCTATGAGAATATTTAGAAGGATCTGATGAAAGCAAGAATCCACAGAATATATCTATATTGGATAGTTCTCAAGAGTTTATGATTAAAACTAATTTTTCTAAACTCTTTACGATTAGCTACTAAAGCAATATAAGTAATATTTTTACATACATAAGCCAACAATTTTCACTACAATTCTTACCTACAGGGATCTTAATGGTTGAAAATGACAGCGTTTTTTAAGAAGTCACGCAGGGAAATTGCAACCCAACTATATAATTCTAGTGAATGTTGTAGTCAGAACCCTAAAAAACAATTTGAGACGGACCACGATCAAATCAGATCAGCGTATAACTCGAGAAATCTTGGCCCTGGCTGAAAATGAAAAAAAAAAAACAAAATAAAAAGTTTTTGGGATATTATTTTTTTATTATTTACGTTAAAAATTTCAAGTCTCTCAGCCCAATTCTAAATAATTTTTCCCGGGGAACCAGAAAAAATAAGTTTTCATTTTAAAGATATCACATTTTTTATTTATGCTCGTGAATATTGATTGTTGATGAACAGATTTGCATTAAAAATTTTCAAAATGTTCTTGAACTTTATCTTAAAAATGAAAACTCCCTTTTCAGATTCCCCGGGAAAAATCATTTAGAATCGGGCTGTCTATGTTTTATAGTCTTTGCACAATAAAGTTATAAATTATGCCCTTTTTTCTGTTACGGACGTGAAATGTCACCTTGTCATGTATTCCTTGGTACGCAATTGGTGCTCATTTTCTCCAAAACATGCTTTAGAAAAGTGGTCATAAAATCTTTATTTGAAAGTAGTCGGAGACCAAATTTTGGGAATGTGCTTAGAGTTGTTTAAAACATACTCAAAAATAAAAAAAACTGTCCTTTTTTGCGCTTGAAACTTTATAAAAAATGTTACTTTTTCATATAAATTTGCGCATTTTTATCAAAACATGCATTAAAAAAGTGGTCATAAAATCGTTATCTTATAGTAGTCTCAGAACAAATTTTTTAAATGTGCTTAGAAAGAGTTGTTTTACAACATACTCAAAAATAAAAAAGAAAACATATTATTTTTCTTTGTTTATGGAAATTTAATTTTGTTTTTATTTCTATAAAATATATCTTTGTGAAAGTTTCGTATATGAATTATATTAAAATTTTTGCAATTTAGAAAATGTTCAGTACAAATCTATAAAATCTGAAATTTCGTTAAATTTTCAAGGCAACATATAAATAGCATAATTACCACAAATAAAAAGATATCGAATAATCTTAATAGATTTACATAAATAAGACTCCTAACTATAAATTTGCATACTTACTTTTATAAATGTATGACTTTTTTTTCCATACCCAATTTTGTCCACCTCCTTACACTGTGCGACGTTGAATTCGGTCCAGAAGGTCCAAATAAGATCTTGAAACCCCTGCCCAAATGTGCGAATTGTATTTAATTTTCGGCCAGATATATGAGATGTGAGGTGAAATCATGCGAAGATCAGCTGAAGGGAAATATTTTTGCACCGTTTTAAAAACCTAGGCACTTGGCCGCTTCTTTCGACACATCAAAAATATGATTATTCCAACTTAGATCAGATTGCATCGATATGCCTGGAACGGTTAGAGTGGCTGATTCCACAAGGTCCTCACCATTCATAATGAAGGGAGCTAAGGGACAATCTGTCCGTTTGTGGGTAACAGACAGCGCTCGGTCTTACCTGCATTGAACTCTACTTTATTAACAAGACCCCACTCGTAGATTTTTTCTTAATTTTTCATTAAGGAGTGTGTCATTCATATGTTGCCTCTTCCTCTCAATCTCCATAGAGCTGCATGTATGAGAAATGCTGCTGTCATCCGCAAGTGAATGGACTGGGTTGTGTCAACGACAGAAGGTCGTTGAAAAAAACAGAAACAAGGTTGGCGACAGAACTGAACCCTGCGGTATTCTCGCGTTGATGGCGTGGTCCTCGGACGAGATTCCGACACCTACGACACGAATCGTTCTCAAACGCTCTAGCGAGTAGAAATTTGGCATTTGGCGCGCGCAAAATGCAAAAAACCGGCAACATGTACATTTATACTGCGCAAAAGTAACAGAAGAAGAAAGTTAAGCAAAATTGGTATTGATTGCAATCTATTTTATATTAAATTGTAAGTATTTATCATGGTCATACACAGATATTAATTTATATTCCATTTATTAAATTTTTCAGCAGTTTTCGTCACTGTTCTCTTCTTTAAAATTTCTTTATTTTCCGTAAAAACCATTATTTTCCATATGTTAATAACAAGTAATCTATCGCTAAATTTATAAAAAAGGTTATTACGAAAGTCTCACGTTCGATCACAAATGCAGCGCAAAATATTTGCAATATTTAGGTAAAATATCAGTTGAGCATCTCCAACAGAGCTGCCACTGAGTAACAATGCTGCAGTATTGCTGCAATTATTGAGTGTCTCAAACAAGCCCTCAATTACCTTTGATAATTTCTCCTATTAAAGTGAAGTCATCAAAATACTACAAAATTAAAATCTTCAAATAAACTTAAATACGGCTGTGGGGTTATTTGAACTTTGGTCCATCCAGTCCATATAATTCCTTACTAGTTAAATGTTAAATTTGACAACACCGAATTTAAAAAAACGACTTATTTGGCGATAGATTTGGATGTAAATTTGAATATTCTTTATATTCTTCTAATAAATTTGATACCGTTTTGGACTGCTTTGTTGTAACTACGTTTCAAAATAAAACACAACATCATCACTTCAGTTCTATGAAATATTTATTTATATTTTGCAATAGTTATCCATTTGTTTCTTTTTGTTTTTGTTTACTAACATATTCAAGCACAATTTTGGAAATTCCTCAATGTTTTATTTTTCAAAGATGGTTGGTTACATTATAATAGGACGAATGATCCCAAAAATATTTAATTGCATTTGAATATTTAATGTTTACATTTTATTTGAGTTTATTTTTGTTTTCTTTATAACTAATACATGTGGGTTAGCAAATTCGATTTGCCTAAAACTTATTATTTTTTTGGTGTAATACTAACACTTTGCTTTGTTTATATGCGTAAAAGCATTTTAAATAAAAATTCAAATTGTATATAAATATGAAAAATACTAATTTTAATAATGGGCTGGAAAATAATTTGAAGTAACACCGGAAACTAAATGTTTTGTAAAATCGTTAATTAACCTTATAAACACGTTATTGAAGTGTTTCAATACTCAAAATCAAGTTCTTGAATATTTCATACTTTCTCGTTTTTTTTTTGTTTGCTTCAATTATATGTTTTTCCATTCCATATCACGATATGGCATAAACAAGTAAAAATAAATTAAAACAATTGTGTAAGAAAACTAATGTGATTTAAAATTTAGCTTCTTTGTTTTTTTTTTTTTTAATTTGATACTTATAGTTTTTTTTTCTATTGGTAGATTTTGCAGGTTATGTATTCCTTTATTTTATTTATAATTAGTTATTTACTTCAATAAATATTTCATATTTTTCCCCAGAGGAAATCGAGTTTTATATTAGTAGCAATGGAGAAAAGTGGACTTTGATTTGAATTTCATACTAAATAATTACTCCGTTAAAGTGCCTTAAATAATAGAAATAATAAGTAAGATGACGTTAAACGATGTCTTTAATTAAACAGAAAATACCTGAAATGCGTAAGTTGCGAAATTGTGGTAGGAATCCTTTTCCTTGCGGTCCCTTCGGAGCCCGAATAACAATAAGTCGTGGCACAGAATCGTCTGCATTTAGCTTCAAGCGTGAGATCAAACGATCAGGACGATCATTAATTTTTAAAACATTGCATGCTGATGATTTTCCGTTTCTCTGTCAAAGATTTTTTTTATTATAACCAAACCAATGTGACGCTAAGTGCCACACAATGTCAGCAAATCTCACCTGATTAGTGACAACTGAAAACTCAACAGTGTCGCCTGGATGTAAAGTAACTGCATTTCCTTGTACTTCAGACATGTGAAAGAAGAGCTTCTTTCCATCTTCGATTTCGTAGTTTAAAAAGCCAAACTGACCTTTGATGGAGTCAACAGTGGCACGCTTCTTCTGACGTACCGCTGCAATATCAGCTGCACGCCCGGCCTCATCGATCTTGAAAGTAACCAAATCGCCCTTTTGAAGCAAATCTCGCTTATTGGTTAAACTGGTAATGCCGAACTCGTGTTGCGATATAACGATGGCCTTGGCTTCATCAAAAATCTCAATGAGTCCAGCGTATTCTTGTTGGTCGGGATTAATGCAGCGTAGAGGGCGAGCCACGACTCCGTTTTGCACGGCATCTAAAACTGCGGGCTGGGGTATTGAGCTTTTGGGTAATGTGCGCACATTCTCGGCTGGCAAACAGTTTCCAGACACTGATGTGTTGCCATTTGGCGAGAGTGTATACTCCACTTCCTGACCGAGCTCCAACCAATTGGGATTGCCGACATAATTGCTGAAATGAAAGAAGACTTCCTCGTCGTGCGAGAGGGTTTCAATAAAACCAAAATTTTCTTTTATAACGGCAATAAATCCACGATAAGTCTGACCGGGTTCGTTAAGTGAGAGATTATTGTTTTCAATCTTGAAGTCTTCAATCTTAGGAGTTGACATAGAAATCATAGTGCTGTTGGCCAATGGTATGTAACCATTTTGTGGCATGAGCATGCCACCACCTAAGCAACCCACTCCTACTCCTATGCCATTCATACCATTAGCGAGAGTTATTGGATCATTGTTTTGATTATGCAAATTTTGCTGATTCGTTGTATTGATAACTAATTGCGACTGATGCTGAACGATTTGTTGAACATTCACAGCAATAAACTCTTTGTTTCTTTTAACCTTGAGTAAAAATGATAAAATTGTTGTATTTTAACATACAAATATTTCGACAAACTTCAAATATTCTTACCAAATAGATGTCAAATCGAACCCGATCTCCAATTCTAGGTGGTTTTTCGCAGTCTTTGAGAAAGTACATTATAGTCTTTTTTACTTCACCGTGATCGTAGGTGATGACACCACCCTCAACACGATCTTGTGATTTAATTGGACTTTTGGGAGCTTCACGTGTTACATATCCTAAAAAAAAAGAACAAAGCAATTTTAAACTTCAAATTAAATGCGTCAAAGTGAGTGATTTAAATGAACTTGAGTGTGAAAGTTGTTGTACTCAATAATGGCAACAATTAACCCTTGACGCCGTCGTTTTGAAAATACTAGAAATCGCCAGTGGTCGAATTTCGACCATTTCACTTTGACCTTCGACCTACACTGTGATATGAATTTGCTTTCGTTCTCAGGTGAGCGTAGAAAAGGGTTAAAAAACGAATCTATTTCTATTTTCAGTTTGCCGATCAGTGCTAACCAACGACTTTCTATACAAAAATACGTTGTACTGAGAAAATCTACCGTTTTTGAAATATCGCAATAGTTTTGATGTCATAATAACGGGACATTTTTTAATATACTATCGGTGAAAAATAATAACTAAAGAAAAATTTCGTATACCGTTCTTTTTCTCAAGCAATGACCTTGATACAAAAATACGCTGTACTGAGAAAAGCACAGTTTTCAAAATATCGTCATAATTTTAATGTCAAATAGTGAAATTTTTTAAAATTTACTGTTTGTGAGAAATTGCACAGTCCCAATAGCAAAATACATCACCGCAATGACTAAAATTTCCTCTTACACCGTGTCCTTCCATCTCTTATAACTTAGCTTTTATTTAAAAAATTCTGTTTTGTACGCTCATATTCCAGGTCAAAGATCACAAAAAGTATTCGGTGCACTACTTCTTCCTACTCTTATTCATTTGAAAGAAAAATTATCCAAATCAGTTGAGAAACACGGGAGAAAATGGTACCGAACTGTTTTTCCTACGCCTATTTATATATAGATACATCAAACCGAATGTGTTCCTAGAGGCTTTGCGGCAGGCCCAGTGGCTCATATGAAATAAAAGGATTCTTTAAAAACACTTTTCGTAAATATTTTTGATAAAATATTTATATAGCTTGATTCCAAAATTTGAATTATGTGTATGGCAGTCATACGATATCTGGTGAGCTTTGAAGTTCCTTCCTCATAATTTTCACGAAGTTTGTAGTAATTAAAGAAGAATATCCATTTTTTTGGGACGATGACTGACAAAGACGTGAACCATTATGCATTTAGTTAAGATTAACAGACCAAATTTCTTTAATTTGAGTTACTTTTTTTGTTCATCTAGTGTTTTTGTTTTGGGTATTTAGGGTATTTTTTTAAGCTGGGGATTTTGTTTTGGAGATTGAATTTCTGGGGATTTCGAGCCTCTCCCCGCCAAATGCACGTTAGAAGAAAAAGAAAAGGTGCTAGGGACCTAAAGCAAAATTATTATAAAGACTAAACCAAATACTTAGAATTGCGGATTCTGATTTTGGGATTTTGTGAATGGAGATATCAAGATACCCAACCAATTTCGAAATTACTTAATATGAAGTTGCTGAAAATTGTAAGATCGGTTTCGTTAATAAAACCATGTTGCAGTGGTAACTTTTTCTTTCAAGATTAAAGAGTTTATAATAAACAATATTTTCAAACATTTTAGGAATTGCTGAGATTTGACGTATCGAATGATAATTGGTAACCTCGTTTTTTGACCCAGACTTATACACAGAAATAATAAATTAGCATTTCCATGTGAAAAAATGCACCTTTTGCTAGGGAGTTACTAAATACCAATGCAAGCGGGAAATCTAATGCGGGAGCACACCTCTTTAAAAATAACGGATGTAAATCATCGATACCTTATTGCTTATCAGACTTCAGAGCTAATAACTTAACTAGGACTTCATTAAGGGTGGTTTTAGGCAAAAGCTATTCAAATTTAGACATATTTTAGAAGCTGTTTTCTAAAAAAGTATATTATATAGACAAAAAATTTCATTTGCATGTTAATTTTACATCATTCGTTTAGATAAAAAACCCTTTTTTTAACATATATAAAAATGGCGCTGAAGTTGGTGTGCTTAAAAAAAGGAAGTTCACTAAATGTACGATGTACATGCGTCTGGGGAAGAGAAGAAAAAAAAAAATGCATTGGGTGCAAAAAGGGAGTAAGAGAAAAAACTGTGTTTTGAGAACATCGAGTCTAAAGTTTTTAAGAGCTTGTAGCTCGTAAGCTGATGGTTAAATTTTGCTGATTTCTTCTTTGAAATTAATTCTGAAGTTTTATTTCAGTGAGTGAACAAATTTATTTATTAAATTTTTAAAGATATGGGCATTTTCATCGTAACTCACGCGTCATGTGTACGACTTAAAGCTGAGTGAAAATTCGTGAAACTAGCCACCTAAAACAAGAAGTCGTAATTTTTTTATCTTTTATGAATATTATTGAAGTGTATATGAAAAAAAAAGAAATTGAAAACAATCTGGCAACGCTATGTTAGAGTAGAACGTGAAATTGTTAGCCGTCGATCAAGTCTCTTTAACTATATTTAAAAAAGTAAAACAATTCTGATATTATCAAAACATTGTTAATAAAGAATTGGTGGTTTCGTGGATATTAAAAGTTCTTAAATTTATAACACATAACTAGCCTTTATTTATAAAATAAAGTTTGCCTCGCTCTGAACACAAAAGTAAAAAGGAAAAAACTTGAGTTTACGGTTATTATCGCTGTTGCTGTTGTTGCTGTTTGCGTTTGGTGGTTTGGTTGTCTTTGTTTGCTGCGCGCTTAAAATGGCTCCTAAATCTTACAATTGCAAAGAATGCAACAAAAATGTCGGAAAGCAAATGCCTAGCGTTGGATGTGGAGTCTGCGGTAACTGGTTCCATACATCATGCGTCGATGTTACTCAGGAGCAGTACGGGTTTCTATTAAAAAATCGTATGTTTTCCTTTACATGCAAAGCCTGCACTGAAAACCCTCCGGCTCGCGATGATGGTATAGTAGCTCTTCGTACCGAATTCCGCGAAAGCTTCGCGGACATGAAGCAATGGTTCGTTTCAGCTATTGATAAAATACAAGCAGAGTGGTCAACAAAACTAATGGAGGTCAAATCGGACATCGTGCATTCTAACAATCTTATAAAAATATTAGATACTGAGGTAAAGGGAAAAATTAAAGACCTGGAAACTGAGAACAACGTTCTTCATCGCAGGATGAATCGCGCTGATATCGTCATTAATGGCTTGCCATCTGGTATGGCAGACTTATATCAGCCGGTGCTGCAATTGTCTAAGTTTCTTAAAGTCGACGTTACCGAGAATGACATCAATCAATGTGTCTACATCAACCATCAAACGGCAATACTCGTCAAGCTGAATAATGTACGACTACGTGGTAATATATTGTCCCAATATTTTAAGCACAAAAAACTAATGCTTTGTGAAGTTATGGGAGGTGACATACGCTCTAGGGTCTACTTAAATGAGCACTATACTCCGACTGCGAGCAAACTAAATTACATCTGCCGAAAACTATTAAAAGAGGGCAAAATAAAAAAATTCCAACTAATAAATTCTGATACGCCTAAATCGAGGATTACCACGCTAAATGGCAATGAAGAAATTTGCCATTTGTTTGCAACCAGTGCTGAATTTTTGCCTACCCGTGCTGCTCCAAGCTCACCTGTCGCTGTCTCAGGCCCCTCCTCACCAGGACAATAATTGCACAGCCGTATTTATAGCCATATTTATATTTTCTTTTTTACTATATACTTTGATTCTAATTCTTCTTTAAATTTTTATTTTTTCTTTGAAACTTATATTTTTGCTTTTTGAAATACTCAGCAAATAATTTTTATCCTATTAATCTTGATCGACTGTTAATTGCATAATTGGATAAATCTGAAATTTTTTTTTTTGCATATTTTGTTTCTTTTATTTTGAATTATATAGCTTTCTTAGATATTAAGTCATGATTTTTTTACCAGTTTTAGTACAGTTTTCCTTTTCCTCTTTTTCTTATGATGTCGTTTGACAGTAATTTAGGGCCCATTGTGAGCGACAATTCTGAGTTAAAGTTTAATCTCTCATCTCATAAAAATTATTTAAATATTGGTCACTTTAACTCACAAAGTCTTAAACCTTCTTCACCATCAACTAAACTTGAAGAAATAAAGTGTATTTTAAGTGGAGGCTTTCTAGACATAGTTGGAGTGTCTGAGACATGGTTAAAACCGAACATTTCTACACAGACTGTTGATATTCAGGGATACGAGTTTTGTAGAAATGATCGACCAGATAGAAGAGGGGGCGGTGTTGGTCTTTACGTTTCTAAACAGTTGAAATTTAAAGTTATATTTAAGTCTTCAGACTACAATGTGTGCGAATCATTATTCATTGAAATTTCCAATTACACTGATAAAATTTTAGTTGGAGTTGTCTATCTTCCATATGGGAACATTGTTTGTTTTGAGGACTTGATGTCAGATTTATTTGTGCGATACTCGAATGTTGTTGTTGTAGGCGACTTTAATCATAATGTTTTTGATGTTTCCAAAGCTGCGTGTCTGCATTCCTTGTGTCAACGGTGTAATTTGCATTCGGTGCATAATTCTATGCCTAGTCACTATGATGTTCATAATAAAACCACATCACTTATTGATTATTTTTTAATCAGTGATATTAGTGCATTAAAACTTTCAGGACAAATGTTTTCGCCTGCTATTTCACATCATGCGATAATATATGCTTCGATTGACTTTCCTGTGTCTCGCGAATATGAAATCATTGAATATCGAAACTATAATAATATTAACTTCCATGATTTATCCTTGTTTCTTAATAGTTTTGATTTCAGTGATTTATACTTAACAAGCGATGTGGATGAACAACTTTCAATTCTAAATGCATTTATGACAGAAGCTTTTTCTTTTGTTCCGATCACTAAATTTTCAATTAAAAAATATCAAAATAATTACCTTAAGTCAAAGGCAATTAGTTACGCAAAGTCTTTACGCGATCTTGCCTTTAAAGCTTACTTGCAAGAAAAAACTGCGACAAATTGGAACATTTTTTGCAAGTATAGAAATCGCGCAAAGTCAGCTATTCGTAAAGCTAAGAGACAATTTGGAACTCGTGTTTTCGATGGTCTAGAGAGCAAGCAAATGTGGAACACGCTTAGAAACAATGGTTGCCTAAATTCACCAAATATTATAGAAGATTATGATGCAGACTCCATAAACCTTCATTTTCTTAATCACCAGAGTTCAAATTATTCTGATATATTTGACTTCGACGCAAACCAAGATGTGGTAAACTGTTTTTCTTTTAAAAATATTTATTTGGATGACCTTGAAAAAGCCCTTTTTGGTATTAAATCTAATTCTACGGGCTGTGATAATATTCCTATCAGATTTGTAAAACTGATTTTTCCTTTTATCCAGAATCACCTTCTTCATTTGATTAATAGTATTCTTGCTAGATCTCATTATCCGCGTTCATGGAAAAAGGCTAGAGTTGTGCCTATACCAAAAAACCCTTCATCCACTTCTATCAATAATCTTAGGCCAGTAAGTATACTGCCAGCACTTTCGAAAGTTGTGGAAAGTATTATGAAGTCACAGATTTTGCAATATACAAATCAATTCTCTCTAATAGATGACGTTCAATCTGGATTTAGAGACGGTTACAGCACTACATTGCTTCTCCTTGGGCTTACTGACTCCATAAGAGATAATATAAATAAAAACAAAATTAGCATTCTTGTCTCTCTGGACATAACGAAAGCATTTGATACGATTAACTATTTTAACTTAATAAATAAACTTAAATTTCACTTTAACTTCTCGAACTCTGCTTGTAAGTTAGTGTTATCGTATCTAAGTGATCGTGAACAGTATGTGTCTTATAATGGGTATGAATCGAGTTCACTGAACAATATATCTGGTGTCCCGCAAGGTTCTGTCCTTGGCCCTATTCTTTTTATGATGTATTTAAATGATGTGGTTAGTGTTGTGGATCATGATGTTTGTAAGATGTTTGTTTTTGCTCATGACATTCAAATTCTGTTTTCTGGTGAAAGCCAGTTTTATGACGTGCTTGAAAATGTTATTAATTACAATCTGTCCAACTTGTCAATGTGGATGTCTGCTAATATGTTAGTTTTAAACCCTAATAAATCGAAAGCAATGAAATTTAACCCTTCAAGGTCTAACACTCCTTCAATCGAAATTAGCATCTTGAATAATAAGATTGAATTTGTTGACAGGATGAAATGTCTTGGCGTTCTCCTCGATAGTAAATTGAGCTTTGAGCACCACATTGATGCACTCGGTTTTAGAATTGGCTTGACGTTAAGAAAACTATATAGTCTAAATTTATATCTACCTTTACACGTGAAGTATAATATTGCTCATTCTCTTCTTATGTCTTGTTTGTCTTATTGTATCGAAGTCTATTCTGGAACCGTTGGTTACAATGTCAAAAAGCTTGAAATTATTTTTAATAAAATTGTTCGATTTGTTTATGGTATTCGATGGCGTGATCATGTCTCAACTTACGTGTCTAAGTTTTTAAATTGTTCCTTTCGAGATTTCATTAAAATAAGAATATTACTTTTTTTCTATAAATTAATTAAAAAGGGGTTTCCAGACTATCTAGTGAGTAGATTTTTGTTTTCACGCTCGACAAGAAATCCACAGATACGTATTCCTAAAATTGTATCGTCTGTTTTCGAACGTTCTTTTCTCATACGTTCTGCACGTGGTTGGAACAAATTACCAATCTCGTTAAAAAACTTTGCGGCACAACCTCACACTTTTAGAGCAAAACTTACACAATATGCTTATAACAATGTGATTTAAGAACTCATAACTCATAACTATTAAATACATATGTCGCTGCGCTAAGGGTCTTATTTTTCTTATTTTCTTATCTTCTTATACTTTAACTGTAAAAATAATGTATAATTTTACATATGTTGGAAATTGGAAAGCTGTTATTGAAACTGGTAAAAGATAGTATAATTTTCTTTCTCTTTTTTAATTTTTTTTCTTTTTCTTCTTTAATTTTTTTAATTTTGTAGTTTTAAAGCATACACTAAAAAAATTGTATAGTAGTTCTAAGTACTCTAATACAACCACTGTAATATTTATTTTTGGCCAACAAGGCTTCTTTATATTACATGAATAAATAAATAAAAATAAAATAAAAAATAAAATTGTCGTTCCTTTAGCTAATTAAGAATGGCAGTGCTAAATATAGGCGTAACTCACACGGCAAAAAAAAAGAAGTGTGTTTTACAAGCAAGTTTAGATTGTAAAAACTCAGCGAATTTTCCATAAATTGTTTTTGTTTTTTAAATAATGGGAAAACAGTGAAGTTTCATAATAAAGCCACTTTACCTATGGACTTTGCTTATATAAAAATATATTGAGTTTCCGGGGGCGACTTTTGGAAGATATAGTCTATCATTACTAAATGGTAGGCCCTCTACATCATATATTAATAAACATATTATGAATTTTCATTTAAAATGAATGTTTCATTTGAATTTAAAAAAGATGTTGTGCATTATGTGCATTATTAGGAATCTCACTGTTAACAATTTCGCCGCATATTTGTTTAAAAAAATAGTCGTATTCCTTAAACACCAAGACTATATTTATGCATATAATTTAAAATATAAAAAACGGTTCTTTTATTATTGTAGAAAAATTCTAAAAGAGCTATGTTTTTCAAACTACACCCTGGTAAATATTAAGTTTTAATATTGCATAACCGATCGACTGCACCATTCCATTCCAATAGAAATTCTATGCCAATATAGGTAGTGACAACAGCTTGAAAGCAGTAAGCTTCGTCATATAATTTAAATTTGAAAATCGTAAGAAATGTTTGAATCTTTTTGCAACACTGCGTACAAATAATTTTTCTGTATTTTCGAGACCCAAGGACTCAGAATATAAGCAAGTCTGCTTTGAACGTCAGTACATTCGTCAACATTTGACTTGCCAGGATTATCTAAAAACGTTTGTGTTTCGCACTTTAAACTTAGGAAACATTGTATCTCGAAATTTGTTTATAGGACATTTCAAAGATACAAATAATTATGCTGAGTTTAGGAGTACTCATTTGTATTTTACAAAATTACCTACCTTCAATGTGTGTGGCCATTAGTGTTTCAAACTGAACTGTATTTGCCGGAAGGTGCTTTATGCGTATAGCATGTAACCGAGAGTTGTTATAGGTTACACCTGGTTCCTGTATGACAGTAAATTCCACCTCATCATTAATAGCAATCTCACGACTCTGTAACAAAGTCACAATAAATTGATAAATCGTCGACAGATGATGAAAGTTCTATATATAAATATATACCGTATCTAGAATCTCGGTGAAATGGAAAAATAATCGCACGTTACGCTCTACACATCGAAGAAAGCCAAATCCCTCTTTGAGTGCCGCGACAACCCCTTGTTCCCGTTTTTCTCCCGACACTTTGAATGTTTCATCAAGCAAAGAAATAGACGTTGCTCGCTGCAAGGCGTCACGACGATCAGTAGCTAAAAGAAATTGAACCCAATCTCCATGCCTCAGAGTAAAATCTCCCTTCTGCAAAAATTTAAATAAATTTAGCATTAAATTTATGCTGCTGTTTTTGCCAAACATAGTTCAGTTTGATACTCAGAATTACTCAACATTACCTGGTCTTTATCGCCAAATGGCACTTCTACTTCAGAATAGTCAGGAGCCCTGTATCGTATGCGTCCAGGCAGAGGGTCGTTAGTCTGACGAGCAGGATTATTGCGATCTAATGGCTTCAAAACTTGACCCTTGTAAATTGTAGTATCAACATCTTCAAAAATTACACATCCTGGGGGCAATCGAGTAATATTGCATGCAAACTCACGGCCCTATTACGAGAAACAAAGAAGATATACAAATCAAATACATTGTAGTCATTTTTAAACTTATACATTTCGTGTCTGAATAGTGAATTCCACATCGTCACCAGGACGCAGTTCAACATTGCCTTCGGCTTCAGAAAAATGAAAAAATATTTCTTTGACAACATCTGCACGCTCTATAAATCCAAAGGATTCCTTCATGGAACAGACAACGCCACGATACTTAACAGGCTGTGCTGGATTTTCCAGGCGAATGTGGCAAGCACCTAAATTACCTCTGTAAGAAAAGAAAAAAAAAACCAGATTCATGAAGAAAAACTCTGACGAGAAAAACTCTGTTGCCTACAAACCTTTGGTTAGTTGCAATTTGAAAGCTCACTTTATCGCCAGCACGCAAATTCACGTTGCCCTCTACATCATCTTTGGTATATGGTAAGAAGAAGCATTCGCCACGATTCTCATAGCTTATTCTACCAGTTGTTTCGTTGGACGACAATAAATTGTTACCGCTGTCTGTGCGCAACTCAGTGGTCACAGTTCCAGTAACGCGTTCCTCCGACAGTACCTTAAAAATTTTACAATTGGAATAAGAATATTTCATAGGCACTTCCCAATTAGCTTACAACTTCTGGTGCAATTTTAGAGACTTGACTAGCAATTGGCTTTCCGGTACGACGGTCATAGGTCATTTCAAATTCAACGGGATCTCCAATTTTCAAATGATCAATGTTGCCACTAAACTGCGAGAAGTGAAAGAACAAGCGTGCCTGACGTTCGCAGCACTGAATGAATCCATAAGAATGCTTTAAATAGAGAAAAACAAAATTGTAAAGGATCAAAAACACTAAATCAGGTGGAGAGAACATCTTACCAATATCTTTTCAATGATACCAGTTTCGCGAGTAGCCTGATTGGGGTCATTGTTGGCTGAAGTGCTCGACTGTGAACCGAATATGGATGAAGAGTTGCCGCTGCCATTAGTCAAAACACTATTGGACTGAAAAACACCAATGGTTGCGGGATTTTGAATGACATCTGAAACCTCGTTGGCGTCAAAGATGCCAATGGTAGGTGGTTGCTGAGAAATCTGATGGCTTTGGGTAGGTTGTGGTGGCCCCAACGTGGAGTCCAGGGTAAAAGTGCCAATTGGAGGAAAACTTGATGAAAAACTTAGGTTACGCATTGCATTCATATTGAAAAATCCATCACAAGGTAGGTTATCGTAGATCTCTGAGGAAACAGTTTAAACAACAATGATTTCACTTAAAATGAAGCTAGGACGAAGCGTGTTGGTTTTAATTATTTAATATTTTTTATCCTTTTTGCAACAATAAACGCGATCAAAGAATACACTTAATAGGATTTGGATTTTTATTAAAGTAGTGCCAGGACACACAGTTTTCACTAATAATTCGGAAAGACGTTAAGCAATTTAAAAATTTTTTGAGAGATAATAGTGACAATTTATGAAATACATAATTTTTTAATGATTCTTTGAGTAATTTTTTCAAATAGTACGAATAGCAGACAATAAGCAAGGGAACGAATACCTACCTTCACCAGTGCGGTAGCCTTTCGATTGCGTGTTCATATTGCAAAAAGTGTACGTTATTGAATAGATAAATAATGCCTCTTTAAATGGTCTTTTTGGTGTTTGGTAACGCAGTGGTGTCGATGATTATGGTGATGATTTTAATAATCTATTTGAAATCCTTGATATGCGCTTTATCTCTGCTTACGGTTGTTCGAATCCACTCAAGTTAACTAGTTTAATTGGCTGAGTATTGAATGCTTTCATATGTGGTTATAACTGAATTAGGAAAATGCTGACATGGTGTGTGTGTGTGTTTTGCTTTGCTGCTAAAGTTGTTTCATACTAAAGATGAACTCAAGACTGGACGGTCTCGGAAGAGACCCAACTCTATTGCAAGTTGTCAACCATGCGTTACAGAATTGCTCCTACTAATGTAATTAATTTCCTTGTCGTTTCTATTGGATTCACACTTGAACTAATGCGTGGTGAGAGGACGTGGGTATTTAACGGCTTGTTTTAAATGATTTTGCTTAGTTACATTTAAATTCTACTACAATGATTTGTTGTTTATTTGCAATGAATGAATAAAAGTTTTCCTTGTTTACGAATTTATGATTACTATATTACTTTTAATCTGTTTTTTAGTGTTTATTTATTTTCAAGATAGCAAAGTTTTTGAAATAACCTACGTTTTATTATTATTACAATATAATATATAATATACTATAGTATATATGTATCGAAGTCCTTTAAGATATCACGATTTTGTTTCAATGTTTCATTCAACTTCTGTTTGTTTTAATTTCTTGAGTTTTTTTATTTTTATTTTTAGTTTTAGTTCATTTATAATAATCTTTGTTTTGTTTCTCTTTTCATTAGTTTATAAATTTACAATAATTATCACAGAGATGTTAAAATGTCTTTTTTTATTTCTTTGAAATTGGTTTTGTTACAGTAGTTTTTTGTTTTACTTTTTTAAATTTTAAAGTATTTGCATTCACACAAGGTACATTTACATTACACACGCATTCGATTTTGTGTTTTAGTTGTTTATTAAGATGCAGGGCTTTGCTTCACTACGCAGGTGCAGCCCACGACTGGGCCTAGTTCCAATGTTTTATCCTCTTTTTCTTTTTTGTTCAAGTGTGTAAAAATGCCTTCATATATATGAATATATATTGTTTCAGTTTTAGATATTTAACTATTAAATTAAATAATTTAGTTATTGTTTCCGTATTTATTTTTTTATGCCTCGTTTTCAGTGTTTTTTCTTTTTTATTTTCTGCACATGTTTCACGGGCCAGGAGTTGAGACCAACTTTTCCCGAGAAAAAAGTCTTCTTACTGCTCCTCGCTTAGTTTCTGTCTAAGTTTATTTATAATATAATTTTTTGCTTTGCGTATAAATCTTATGATATATATTCTAATTATTTCATAGTTTTTTTGTTTTTTTTTTTTATTTTTTTGTTTTTTTTTTTGTTTTTTTGTACTTTAAAACTTTCTTTTCAGTTGTTGTTGCTGGTTGTGTTTATTATTTATTATTATTATTAAATTTGGTTAACAATTTATTATTCAGAATTAGTTCTTTGACAGTGGGCGTTAGTGTTTTTAAGTGTGTGTTTTACCTAGAATTTCCGTTTTCAACTTTAGAACAATCCTGTGAAAATTGAACAGGTTTGGCGTGTTAAAAGTAGGTTTAAAATGTATTCGAGAGTATAAATAAATGTTTTGAAAACTGCGTGTGTGCTGTTGCTTCAGTTCGGGTATGTTGCTGGTTGAACTCTAATATTGCTACTGTTGTGACTTGAAGTTGATTGCGGCTAGACGTGGCTCAGAGTGGTTTTTAATGCGGATTCCAGTACATGGATCAGCTCGCAGCAGTTTCTGATACTAGGTCCAAACTTGGTATTGGCTTAGAATATTATTATTCTGGACACTGTCTGTCTCCAGCCGAGGAGCCTTTGCTGCTGCCGTTTAGTGCTGCAAATTATCCGAGTCACCAATACGCGAATGTTAAATTATTGATTACACTGTTTCACAGATTATGAATTAAGGAAAGGTAATTAAAAAAAGAAAGGTAATTAAATTTTTTAATTATGTATAATAATGTATAATGTCCTTCGCCTTCACACTTTTTGATATTGGTTTGTTCTTATTTGCTGTTGTGTTGATGATGTATTAATTTGATGATGAAGTAGTGTGATGTCAAAACGGAGATTTTAGTTACAAAGCTGCAAGAATAGAAAATAATTAAAGTTAATGGATTTAATATAATAAATAGACGTTATTATTTGGTTATGTTCAGCGGTGTTGTATGAAGTATGCACTCAAATGTTACTGCGTAAATAAAGTACAAATTATCTCGGAATGCATTTAGTGCTATGATTTTGAAAAACTCTTGAAATTCGGCGAGCTGTTTAAATGTTTTGAAAAGAACTGCGTGTTGGAAAAACTATGAGCATTATTGATTTTCCCCATGGATATATATATGTAAATAAATATATATATATATATTTATATATGTATACACGTATAAGGCGTCTGTGGGCAATGAATGTCCACCGAACGTTCAAACACAGCCATGAGAGTTCCTAAACCATAGAAACTATTGCATCTGCCCTCAAAGAAGCAGCTTGTAATTTCGAAGGCATAAAAAAATCACATATTAAGTTAATTTAGTTCATCCACAAATTATCTATCCATTAAAAAATGTCTGGAAGAAACGAGTCGCGACCAGACGTCGGAAATTTTTCATGTTGTTCAACGTTGAACGCCGAAGAGAAAATCACTAGATTTTCACATTGAAAATAATGGCAAAATCAGAATTAAATTCAAGTATTTTTTTGTCACTCTGACAGAAACTTCCTTTAACTTGAATTTGTTCATATTTTCGGAAGGAACTCTGCACATATTTAGCCAAAATTTATTTAAGAAAATTAAATTTCACGACACCAATACGTACCACGACACAGCACAACACTGACGACGAGACGCCATATTGCATTCGTGTTGAGAATTATTTCACCAACTGCAGGGTTGCCGTCACAAAGAATTTTGTAAGAAGTGGCAGGGCGTCGCTGGAGTTTCAATTATAAAAAAAATTCTCAAAGAATATTAAATTCAAAGTAATTCATC